>CM065593.1:341497842-341902998 GCA_033119425.1 Bufotes viridis | reverse complement strand
CATTGTACTTCGTTCAGTTACATGTGCTAGGCTTCCTGATGGCACAGCGTGCAAACCAGTCGGATCTTGTCGTCAGCACATTGTTTAAAGATGTGCCATGCCAGGGAACTCCTTGAAGCTGCCTTTGGGGTGCTCGGTCCCTGGTGGCGTTGGCCAGTAGCAGGCGAACTCTCTTGGCGGCGGCTGTTCTGCTTTTGCCCCCTGCTCCCTCTTTTGCTACGCTGTTGGCTCGGTCTCACTACTGCCTCTTCCTCTGAACTATGAAAGTCAGTGGCACGACCTTCATTCCATGTGGGGTCTAGGACCTCATCGTCCCCTGCATCGTCTTCCACACAGTCTTCCTCCCTGACCTTCTGTTCGGTCTGCACACTGCAGAAAGACGCAGCAGTTGGCACCTGTGTTTCGTCATCATCAGAGACGTGCGGACTGCGATGAGGTTTATCACCCAAATAGATGCAACTCTGTCTGCCTGCCTTTCTGTCTGTCTTTATATCTTTCCATATATCATCAGGAAACATCAGTGGTTGTGCATCAGTGCATTCTATGTCTTCCACCACTGGGGAAGGGCTAGGTGGATTCCCTTGGGAAACTCTGCCAGCAGAGTCTTAAAACAGCATAAGAGACTGCTGCATAACTTGAGGCTCAGACAGTTTTCCTGATATGCAGGGGGGTTATGTGACAGACTGATGGGCTTGGTTTTCAGGCGCCACCTGTGCGCTTTCTGCAGAAGACTTGGTGGGAGATAATGTTGTGAACGTGCTGGATCCACTGTTGGCCACCCAATTGACTAGCGCCTGTACCTGCTCAGGCCTTACCATCCTTAGAACAGCATTTGGCCCCACCAGATATCACTGTAAATTCTGGCGGGTACTGGAACCTGAGTTAGTTGGTTCACTAGGACGTGTGGCTGTGGCAGAATGGCCACATCCTCTCCCAGCACCAGAGGTTACACTAACACCACCACGACCGCGTCCATGTCCCTTACTAGATGTTTTCCTCACTGTTACCGTTCACCAAGCACCACAATAAGAAAAAAAATATTTGTCCCAATGTATTGATTTCAAATTCAGGCCTTTTTTTTTTACAGGCACCTAACACTATCTGCCTATTTATTTATGTAGCGTATTACACTAATCCAGGCACAGCAGTAACCACTGATTTAGGGGAATATCTCTTTTTGGGCTAGTATTTAGGCCCTGGATGAAAGGTATCCTTTTATGGACAGATTTACACTTGGAGATGCACAGTAGCATAAGAAAAAATATGTAGGAATATGCCTTCAGCAATTGTATTTTGACACTTTGTGTAATATACCCTTTAACGGACAGAAATACAATGGGAGATGCACGATAGCGTGTGAAGTTAATGAGGATGACCCTCTCAGAACTTGTATATACACCTTGAGTGTAATATACCCTTTTACGGACAGATTAACACTTGGCCTGCAACAGCTGGAACACCAGATTCAGGGTATTGCTATACTGGCAAGTGAATTTCACCCCAGAACAAAATATACCCTTTTACGTATAGATTAACACTTGGCCTGCAACTGCTGGAACACCAGATTCAGGGTATTGCTATATTGGCAAGTGAATTTCTCCCCAGAACAAAATATACCCTTTTACGTATAGATTAACACTAGGCCTGCAACTGCTGGAACACCAGATTCAGGGTATTGCTATATTGGCAAGGGAATTTCACCCCAGAACAAAATATACCCTTTTACGTATAGATTAACACTAGGCCTGCAACTGCTGGAACACCAGATTCAGGGTATTGCTATATTGGCAAGTGAATTTCACCCCAGAACAAAATATACCCTTTTACGGACAGATTAACACTTGGCCTGCAACTGCTGGAACAGCAGATTCAGGGTATTGCTATATTGGCAATTGAATTTCACCCCAGAACAAAATATATGTTTTGGCGGACACTATTATAGTTTGCCAGCCAGTGCTGGGACACAAGATTTACGGTACGAACCCGAACTATTCTCGAACTGTTCGCTTAACACTAATTCTGGATAGTAAGTTGGTGATGTCTGGACCAGAGAGGTAGATTTGTGTGTCATCAGCATAAAAGTGATAATTAAAGCCATGGGACTCTATAAGCTGTCCCAGGCCAAATGTGTAGATAGAGAAGAGCAGGGGCCCTAGGACGGAGCCTTGCGGGACACCAACAGAGAGGGAATGAGGCGAGGAGGTTGTGTGAGAGTGGGAGACGCTAAATGTCCGGTCTGTGAGGTATGATGTGATCCAGGAGAGGGCCAGGTCAGTGATGCCAAGAGATGAGAGGGTTTTCAACAGAAGGGAGTGGTCGACAGTGTCAAAGGCAGAGGACAAGTCAAGGAGAAGGAGGACAGAGTAATGTTTTTTGGTTTTGGCAAGTAGTAGGTCATTGGTGACTTTGGTGAGGGCAGTCTCAGTTGAGTGGTGGGGTCGGAAGCCAGATTGTAGCCGGTCAAAGAGGGAGCAGGAGGAGAGATGAGAGGACAGTTCAGAATGGACATGTTGCTCAAGTAGCTTTGAGGCATATGGAAGAAGGGATATCGGGTGATAACTGGACAAAGAAGATGGGTCAAGTGAAGGCTTTTTGAGGATGGGTTTAATGGTAGCATGTTTAAAAGCAGAGGGGAAGAGACCAGAGGTTAGTGATAGGTTGAAGAGATGAGTTAGGGCTAGGATAAACACTGTGGTGAGGTTAGGGATGAGGTGGGATGGGATTGGGTCAAGTGCACAGGTGGTGAGATGGGATTTGGAGAGTAGAGCAAGAGCACAATATAAAATCAGTGATACAGTACTAACCTCAGTATCTGAGGAAAGGGATTTAGGGGTCATTATATCAGACGACCTAAAGGTGGGCAGACAATGTCATAGAGCAGCAGGAAATGCCAGCAGAATGCTTGGGTGTATAGGGAGAGGCATTAACAGTAGAAAGAGGGAGGTGCTCGTGCCGCTCTACAGAGCACTAGTGAGACCTCATTTGGAGTATTGTGTGCAGTACTGGAGACCATATCTGCAGAAGGATATTGAAACTTTGGAGAGAGTTCAGAGAAGAGCTACTAAACTAGTACATGGATTGCAGGACAAAACTTACCAGGAAAGGTTAAAAGACCTTAACATGTATAGCTTGGAAGTAAGAAGAGACAGAGGGGATATGATAGAAACTTTTAAATACATAAAGGGAATCATCACGGTAAAAGAGGAGAGAATATTTAAAAGAAGAAAAACTGCTACAAGAGGACATAGTTTTAAATTAGAGGGGCAAAGGTTTAAAAGTAATATCAGGAAGAATTACGCATGGAATAGCCTTCCTGCAGAAGTGGTAGCTGCAAATACAGTGAAGGAGTTTAAGCATGCATGGGATAGGCATAAAGCCATCCTTCATATAAGATAGGGCCTGGGGCTATTCATAGTATTCAGCATATTGGGCAGACTAGATGGGCCAAAAGGTTCTTATCTGCCGACACATTCTATGTTTCTATGTTTCTAGAGTGGAAAGTTTTTCTTCTGTAATGGCGGAAAAGCTTGTTTTGGGAGAAGAGGACGGAGCAGCTGTGTGGAGGGTCTGTGGAGACTGTGTGTTGAAGCTTTCTCTGATGTTGACTATCTTTTGTTTGAAGAATGTGGCAATATCCTCAGCCGAGATGAGAGGAGAGGGTGGGGGCGCTGGTGGACGGAGAATAGAATTAAAGGTGTTAAAAAGTTGTTTTAGGTTGTGGGATAGGGAAGATATGAGAGTTGAGAAGTAGGCCTGTTTTGCATCAGCAAGTGAGGATTTGAAAATGAGGAGGGATTGTTTGTATGCGGTGAATTCATCTTTAGAATGGGATTTCTTTCATCGCCGCTCTGCAGCCCTGGAAGCTTGTCTGAGATTTTTGGTCAGGTTGGTGTGCCAGGGTTGTCTTTTGATTTTTCTGGTTTTGTTGTGTGTAAGTGGGGCAATAGTGTCCAGAGCTGTACTTATTGTGGTGTTATATAGGGTGGTGGCAGTATCTGTCTCTTGGAGGGAAAAAATTCAAGAGAACGGCAGAAGAGAGTCGGAGAGCAAGCGAAAGTCAAGATGTTTAGGGTTCCTGCGGGGGTGTGCTAGTGTATGGACCAGGGGGGCAGCAGCAGAGACGAGTGAAGAGAAGGTGAGTAGGTTGTGGTCGGATAGGGGGAGAGGCGAATTAGAAAGGTTAGATAGGGAGCAGAGGCGGGTAAAGATAAGATCCAGAGTGTGACCATTACTGTGTGTGGGAGCGGAAGACCACTGTGAGAGGCGGAAGGAAGAAGAGAGTGATAGAAGTTTAGAGGCGGCTGAGTGGCAGGTGTCAATGGGGATGTTGAAGTCACCCATGATGATAGTGGGGATGTCAGCAGAAAGAAAGTGTAGGAGCCAGGTGTTAAAGTGGTCAAGAAAGATGGTGGCTGTGCCTGGGGGGCGGTAAATAACAGCTACTTAGAGGTTGGAGGGAGAGTAGATGCGAACAGAGTGTACTTCAAATGAAGTGGGTGCAATGGAGGGCGGCAGTGGAGTTGGGCTGTAGGAGCAGGTATCTGATAGGAGAAGACCAACTCCTCCACCATGTTTGCTGCCAGGGCGGGGGGTGTAAGTGAAATGAAATTCACTATACAAGAGTGCAGCAAGGGAGGAGGTGTCAGAGGGTGTCAGCCATGTTTCTGTGAGACCCAGAAAGGAAAGTTTTTGAAAGATAAACAGATCATGAATGTAGGACAGTTTGTTGCAGACAGAGCGAGCGTTCCATAATGCTCCATCAAGAGGAACCAAAGGAGCAGGGGTAAGAGGAATGGTTATTAGGTTTAAGGGGTTGCAGAAATTTGTGGAATGAGATTTGTAGTAGGGGAGGTAGAGATGATAGTGGAGATTTTCTGAGAGGGGCCTGGATTTGGTGAGATATCACCAGCAATAAGGAGAATCAGAGAAAGTGTCAGTAGGTGAGAAAAAGAAAGGGCAGGGGGTATCTGTGTGTGTTTGGGAAGGAAGTGTTTTATGTTGCCAAACAAGTTTGTGCAATCAGTCAGATGAGAAGGCAAGATGGAGGGAGATATGAATAGTTCCTTGCTGGGTGAATGGATGTGGGGCTATTTTAGGAGGTTTAGGAAAAGTGGGTAGAGTAAGATGAAAGATTGAAACATTGTTTACATTAACTTTTTTGTAGTTACCTTTTGGTCCCTTCTGATTAAATTCTTGTATAATTCAGTATCAGCACTTAGAATGTTGCACTTTGAAGATGTTGCATGTTGGAATGACCGAGGTCTGGAATGACCTAAGAACTTAGATTTATACCACTCAGTGTTCAATCAGGTGTGAACAAGAGGGGAGGGGGCTACTTATGGCCTAATCAAGGGAGGACCAGATACAGAAATAGTCAATGTAAACAAATACTCAATAAATCCAGCAGGGAAAGAGACATTAATGCTTCAAAGTAGACATACCAAGCAATGTGAAGGAAACAGGAGGGGTGTGGACGATATCAGACTCTGGGAAAGCTGGATGTAGCAGTTAGCTTCAGAGTAGACATACCTGGAGAGGAGAGAATTGGGTGATGGTCAGTAGGCAGTGATGACAAAGTGGATTCCATATCCATAATATTAAATTCTGGTATAATTCGGTATCAACACTTAGAATGTTGCACTTTGAAGATGTTGCATGTTGAAATGATCGTTGGAATGACCATGATATGCATGGGGGTGATGTGACAGACTGACGGGCTTAGTTTTCAGGTTCCACCTGTGCGTTTTCTGCAGAAGACTGGGTGGGAGATAATGTTGTGAACGTGCTGGATCCACTGTCGGCACCCAATTGACTAGCGCCTGTACTTGCTCAGGCCTTACCATCCTTAGAACGGCATTGGGCCCCACCAAATATCGCTGTAAATTCTGGCGTGTACTGGAACCTGAGGTAGTTGCTTCACTAGGACGTGTGGCTGTGGCAGAATGGCAACGTCCTCTTCCAGCACCAGAGGGTCCACTAACACCACCACGACAGCGTCTGCCTCCCTTACTAGATGTTTTCCTCATTGTTACCGTTCACCAAGCACCACAATAAGAAAACACTAACAAGCACCTAACACTATCTGCCTATTTATTTATGTAGCGTATTACACTAATCCAGGCACAGCAGTAACCACTGATTTAGGGGAATATCAATTGTAGGCCTAGTATTTAGGCCCTGGATGAAAGGTATTCTTTTATGGACAGATTTACACTTGGAGATGCACAGTAGCGTGTGAAAAAATATGCCTTGAGCAATTGTATTTTAACACTTTGTGTAATATACCCTTTAACGGACAGAAATACACTTTGAGATGTACGGTAGCGTGTGAAGTTCAGGGTATGCTATATTGGCAAGTGAATTTCACCCCAGAACAAAATATATCCTTTGACGGATACTATTAAACTTGTCCAGTCACAGCTGGAACACCAGATTTACTGTATTTCTATTTTGGCAACTGAATTTCACCGCAGAAAATAAAAAATCCTTTGACAGACACTATTAAACTTGGCCAGCCACTGCTGGAACACCAGATTTACTGTATTTATATCTTTGCAACTGTATTTTACCACAGAACAAAATCGATTCTTTGACGGATACTATTAAACTTGTCCAGTCACAGCTAGAACACCAGACTTACTGTATTTCTATTTTTGCAAATGTATTTTACCCCAGAAAATAATATATCCTTTGATGGACACTAGGAAAATTGTCCAGTCACCGCTGGAACACCAGATTCAGGGTATTGCTATTTTGGCAATTGAATTTCACCCCAGAAAAAAATATACCCTTTTACGGACAGATTTAAACTAGGCCTGCAACAGCTGGAACAACAGATTTACGGTATTTCTAATTTTGCAACTGAATTTCACCGCAGAAAATAATAAATCCTTTGCCGTACACTATTAAACTTGGCCAGCCACAGCTGAAATCACAGATTTATGGTATTGCTATTTTGGCAATTGAATTTCACCCCAGAAAAAAATATATACTTTGCCGGACACTGTTAAACTTGTCCAGCCACAACTGGAAAACCAGATTTACTGTATTTCTATTTTTGCTACTGACTTTCACACCAGAAAATAATATATCCTTTGACGGACACTAGGGAAATTGTCCAGTCACAGCTGGAACACCAGATTCAGGGTATTGCTATTTTGGCAATTAAATTTCACCCCAGAAAAGAATATATCCTGTGACGGACACTATTAAACTTGGCCAGCCACAGCTGAAACCACTGATTTATGGTATTGCTATTTTGGCAATTGAATTTCACCCCAGAAAAAAATATATCTATTGCCGGACACTATTAAACTTGTCCAGCCACAGCTGGAACACCAGATTTACGGTATTTCTATTTTTGCAACTGAATTTCACCGCAGAAAATAATATATCCTATGACGGACACTATGAAACTTGTCCAGTCACAGCTGGAACACCAGATTTACGGTATTGCTATTTTGGCAATTGAATCTCACCCCAGAAAATGATCTATCCTCTGCCAGACACTATTAAACTTGGCCAGCCACTGCTGGGACACCAGATTTACGGTATTGCTATTTTGGCTATTGAATTTCACCCCAGAACAAAATATATCCTTTGCGGGACACTAATAAACTTTGGCAGCCACTGCTGGGACACCAGATTTAGGGGATTGCTATTTTGGCAATTGAATTTCACCACAGAAAAAAAATCTATCCTTTGCCAGACAGCAGACAGTATTACATTCTGCTAGCCACAGCTGGAACACCAGATTTAGGGGATTGCTATTTTGGCAATTGAATTTAACCCCTCAATAAACTATAGAAATTTCTATCCTGAGTTTCTAGGGGTGACAATAAGCACAGCCAAGCTCCTGATGTAGGATATAGCAAAAAAAAAAAACTAGTATTGATGGATTGATGGATTGGTGGCAGCTTGTTCTGGTGCACCACAAGACACAAAATGGCCGCCGATCAAAGTGACAGAAAAACGCTCTGTGCAGCCTAAAAGCCAGTGAGCAATTAACTAGAAGAAGTTGAATGATTCACAGCTGTAGATCGATCACTTCATTAGGTGTTTTTGCTGACTTTTCCCTGCCTAATCTCGTCCTCACAGAAGCTGCGTCCTCTCCCTACACTAATCAGAGCAGTGTAACATGCGGCGCTACTTGACTCCAGCTTAAATAGAGGCTGGGTCACATGCTGCACTTGGCCAATCACAGCAATGCCATTAGTAGGCATGGCTGTGATGGCTTCTTAAGGGCAAGAAGTAAAACACTAGCTGATTGGCTGCTGTGCAGCCCTTCAGAAACCGAGAAGAAATCGCCGAACATCGGACCCGAACCCGAACTTTTTTGGGTCCCGAACACCCCAAAATTCGGTACTATCCAGTTCGGGTTCGCTCATCCCTATAGATGAGCGGCCGGGGCTATATTCGATTTTGCGATATTTCACAAATATAGGCGACTTTTCGGCATATATTCACAAATTCGTGAATTCGCAGTAATTTTCTTGATTGCGAAAAATCGCCAATGTAATATTCACGGAATGCGCGCGCAACACAGTCGTGGGTCACTTTGAGTACATTTTTTAAGTTGTTAGAAGTTTACTGAGACTCCAGATAATGGTTGGCATGGCAGAACATTACAATAGTTTTATATAGGCAGGTAGAGTGCTCAAATATATATTCGCGATTGCGAAAATCGGCAATTAATGATGTTTGTGCAATACGTGCAACTGGGTGACATCACAGCACTATGGATGTATGGACAGCAGAACCCTACCTAACACCCTGGACTCGAACCTATCAGCTACACTATAAATCAATGTAACCTACACTGACTATCTCCCCCTAACTCTCTGAATTATATATCTAAGTTAACTGTCTAATTATACAGCAAAGCACAGAGCACAGCAATCACACTGCTGTCTCTCTCAGAACTCCATTACACTACAGAAAATGGCTGCTGGGGAGGTTCCTTATATAGTAAGGGGTAGGCAAACTTCCTATTGGTCGCTAGGGATGTTGCTAAGCTCAGACAAAGACATTGCAGCCTTCTCATTGGCGCCACAAGCAAGAGGGAGGTTACTGAATAGAATATTTGAAATTATGAATATATAGAACTATATTCTAAATATTCATGAATTCTCAAAGTTGCGATATTCGCGATAAATATTCGCAATTCGAATATTCGCGCCCAACACTCCTGATGATGCATTTGGAAACTCTGGACATCCAGATATTGTATTACATATCAAACATTCATATGAATGATTGTCCATATAACACCCGAATACTTAATTTATAAATTAGCTACCTTTGAACTGCTACTTGTAGAGCATGAAAGAAACAAAAGATAATGTGCATACTAAACAGTAGCCAAAAAATGAAGAATGGGTATAGCAAGGGCTAAAATTGGACTCTATACTGGCTTCCTTCATGCTTGAAAGCCCGATTCCAGAATTTCTTGCTGTGGCTTGTTGTGTATAACCCAAGTAATGAAGGTTTACTCTTCGTTCAAAAACTGTGTTGGGTACTTTCACACTAGCGTTAAAAGTTTCCAGTATTGAGTTCTGTCCAAGGGCTCAATACCGGGAGAAAACTGATTAGTTTTGTCCCAATGCATTCTGAATGGAAAGCAATCCATTCAGTATGCATCAGGATGTCTTCAGTTCAATCACTTTACCTGAATGCCGGATTCGGCATTAATTTCCATTGAAATGTATTAATGCCGGATCCAGTATCAAGTGTTACGGTAAAACAGATCTGGTTTCCCGGTCTGTGCATGCGCAGACCTTTAAAAATGTGAGAAAAATAAATACTGGATCAGTTTTTCCGGATGACACCAGAAAAATGGATCCGTTATTGTAATGCATTTGTCAGACTGATCAGGATCCTGATCAATCTGCAAATGACATTCATTTGCATACAGTTTTCCTGATCAGGCAGGCAGTTCAGGCAGCAGAACTGCCTGCCGGAATCAAACAACGCAAGTGTGAAAGTACCCTTACTCTTTGCTATAGTATAACATACAAAGTAAGGTAGATGAATCCACGTCTAACAAGCAAATTAGCGAATGGATACAGTCTTTAAACAAACATGAGCTAAGCTGAAGTTTGCATTCATAATAGCATTTTATTCAATAAAACCTTCACTTACAGAATTCTCTGTGCATGTCTTAGAGCTATATTAATCCTAGGATAAAGATCTAGGCTGGTAGGTTATTTGCACAGGAAAATCACATAAATAATTACTATCTTCTTAGAAAGCAATGTTGGAGGCTAAATTAAGTTTCAGTAAGAGTTTGTATAACTTGAAATGGTATTGACATAACAAATTTAGGCCAATGGAAATCCTACATCATCTCATTGCTATTATTTCTGATTTTGCAGATTTTTTTTAAAGTAAAGTCTACTTCTTTCACATAATATAAATTAACCGCTTCAAGGCCATTTTTGTTTTTTGCATTTTTTTCCTATTAGATTGATAGATTTTCAGGCCAATTATCTGAAACAATCATTCATAGGAACGCTCATTCCCAAAAAACGCAAATGCTTGTCTTCGGCTGATCTGCATCTTTTCTCTGAATTAAATATACCCGATTACTGGCAGCATATCTCCCTGTATAATGAGGGATGTATTGCCGATAATCAGTAAAACTGAATGATCTTTCCCTCAGTATGGGGATGAGCGATCGCTAATGCCATCGCCTGTCCCCATACTAAATCAATGTTTGTCGGCAGCAGATCATGATTAGACAGCACAATGATTTTTATACCTACTGAAAGATGCCAATTGCCTGATGAACAAGCATTTGCTCATTCATCGGGTAATTGGTGGCAGTGTTACACTGTCAGATCATCGCTAACAAGCATTGATATGAACGCTCTTTAGCGATGATCTTCAGCAATATCCGCACCTGTAATATAAGCTTTAAGGATTCATATTCAATAAGACAAAAAAGGCACTTGACATAGATGGATTATAGTTCATGAAGTCAAACAGTAGAAGTTGTGATATCCTTACCCAGACCACATTTCCTGTAATAAATTTTTGGTTTTACCCATATATTATATATTGAGATGAGCGAATTTTTTGGAAAAATTTGCTTTGATACGAATTTATTTGCGGCGAATCGCGTTAAAAAATGTCTATTTCCTGGAGGCAGAGAGCCTTTACAGTGGTGTAGAACACTGTACCTTGCAGTAACACGCATAGGGAGTCTGCTGTGGTAGTGAAAAATACAGTGAGTCAGTATGATATGCAGATGACAGGGGTCGCTGTTAGAATCACTGCACACTTCACTTATTTGGGCAGTCACGGGGCCAAAACTGACCAAATAACTCAAGTATCAACTCAGCCTTACAGGTAGATGTTAGCGTAAAGAAGAAGTAGCGCAGTCTTTTTACACCCTCGTCAGCTGATTCCACATATATGTCTACAGAACCTGTTCTATTAAACGCTTATACAAGTAGAGCCCTCCTGACAGAGTGGAGAGGGTGTCAGTACTAAGTTTGTGTTGAAGTCACTGATTAATTGCCCTTCCTCTGATACGTCAGAACAATAACCCTTAAAAAACGGATCCTGTCTGTGGAGCATACGTCTTCACTCGATCAGCATTTGCTCAATAATCCATCAGTATTGATAATGCAAAACAAAAACGTCTAAAGTCGATCTAAAACAGAGATGACATGTGAATGGTATATTTGCACGTCTTCTGTGTTTTGTACTGACTCCTACATTTGGCTACCAAATCATAAGCCAATTCTGATGGAACCATACAGGCCTTACAGCTGTTACACAGACAGGATCCATTGTGCATCTAATTTTTCATTGCTTCTGACAGATCATAAGAAAGTTCAAATAAATGATGATGTCAGCCAGGCCGAAAGCCAAAATAGTGGACCAGTCATGAAGTGGGGAGGGTGGGAACAGCATGAGAAGTCCACAGAGTGGACCTATGACATAGTGGTGAGGTGTAAGCAGCATGAGCAGACCACAGAGTGTTCCAATAACAGGGTCCGGAGGTGGAAGCAGTATGAGGAGACCACAGAGCGGCACAATGACAGAGTCTGGAGGTGGCGGCAGCAGCAGCATCAGGAGGAGGCCACAGAGTGGCACAATGACCGAGTGTGGAGGTGGCAGCAGCATGAGAAGACCATAAAGCGGCACAATGACAGAGTCTGGAGGTGGCAGCAGCATGAGTAGGCCACAGAGTGGCACAATGACAGAGTCTGGAGGTGGCAGCAGCATGAGTAGGCCACAGAGTGTCACAATGACCGAGTCTGAAGGTGGCAGCAGCATCAGGTTACCACAGAGTGTCAAGTTGAAATAGTGTGGAGATGGCAGCATCAGGAGACCACAAAATGGCAAGGTGACATAATGTGAGATGGAGGAAGCAGCAACAGCATCAGCATCAGGATACTACAGAGTGGCAAGGTGACAGAGTGTGGAGATGGCAGCAGCAGCATCAGGATACCAAAGAGTGGCAAGGTGACATAGTGTGTAGATGGCAGCAGCAACAGCATCAAGATACCGCAGAGAGGCAATGTGACATAGTGTGGATTTGGAAACAGCAGCATCAGGAGACCACAAAACGGAAAGGTGACATAGTGTGGAGATGGCAGCAGCAGCAGCATCAGGATACCACAAAGTGACCCGGTGACAGAGTGGGGCGGTGGGTGGCAATACCAGAACTTGCTGACAAAGGTGGGTGAAAGAAGGAGCACTTGGCAACAAATGCCTGGCATCAGGCGGGTCGCAGCATTGGAGTAGTAGCTGAGGCAGGTAGCAAGAAAAAACTGTCTCTTTTTTCAAGGATTGGGTGAGGTGGCATGGATAGAAGTGAACTGCGTATATATTTTTCTTGTAGTACAGAAATACGTCACTAAACGCTTTCACCACATATAGCTGCAGAAGTGAACGGCGTATATACAGTATATTTTTGTTTTTGTACTGAAATAGGCCACTAAATGCTTTAACTGCAAATAACGGCAACTGTGAACTGCATATATATTCTCTTGTAGTACAGAAATACGTGTTACAGGGGGCCACAAACATAACTTTGCTTAGAGCCCCAGAAATGCCAAGTCTACCCTGGGCCATGATGATAGTATGAGTAGAATGTACAGGACTCTAGTCTTTCTTAAGAAGGAATATATCTATATTTGGTTCTATTAACTTCATGTATATTGATTTAATTATTCTGCAACAATTCCCATGAAACTCCTCTAAAATAGAACAATTGCATTGCCCCGATAGTAAAGTCTTTACTGATTTTGTTTACACAGAAATTATATGATAATCATCAGCAGAAAAAAATCCAAGTCTGACAAATAATCCCACAGAAATATATTTCTGTTAGAAACATTTATTTAGTTACTTACTATATACACACGACCTGGCAGTGAAAATGCATGTTATTAGTTTTCTTAATTATCTTATGTGTCCAATTTTTAATGGTGATTCTTGATTGCCCACAGATCCCAACTATTGTACCCTCTAAGATTTGTCTGTCTTTACAAATAGCAAGTACTGTAGTAATCTGATCAATACACCGAGGACCTAGGGGTCATAACTTGTTGACAGGTTAACTTAGTAAAGCATTTACATGTTTTCTCAGCTGGACACACAGACAAAGAAGTTGTGGGTGTTCACCCTTAGTACTACTGCCATGAAAAACAGAATATCGGTGCAGAGACAGCAGGTAACGTTTGGTTATTATGATCATCTTTCAGCATGCTGTCATGTTGGCCAAGGACCACATTTTGGAGGCACATATGACATTTTTTTTATATGGAGAATTCTTGAAAAACCTGGAATCTTCATAATCTACTTGGTGGTTTTGGCTGTGTATATCAAATATATCTACAAATCTATATCTACATATCAATCTGTCTGTCTATCTATAATCTATCTACTGTCTGATTCAGATCTGCAGAACAGTGGCAGGAATAGTCACTCCTAGTAAAATCTTTCCTACATGTGTGACTCTGTAGAAGTCAACACTGGAGCTGGCCGAGTAGGACTATATGGAAGTAGACGATTGATAGGATTGTAGCTAAAGGCAGGCAGCCCCTGCTGGCACTTTGGAGTGGCACTCAACTGGCACATGGACTGGTGAGACATATCAGCTGGTGGGTAGATACAGCGGGAATACAGCAGCTGGCTTGGATTGCATTACCATCTTGTCAAGGCATGTCAGCTGGAGTAGCATATAGAGACATAAGCAAAGTTAGGTTCAAGCCGGGTCAATAATAATGAATTTATCAGAGAAATCAAGAGATATCAGGAAAGCAACTCTATGGGGCTTTTAGAACCAAGCAAAGAATACTGGGATGGTGTTTGAGGACCCTTATACATGGGCATATCAGCATAATATACTGTTCATTGTTGATTTGCACTTGATTTGGGTTAAACATTTTCCAGTGTAAAAAGAACCCTTGGTTTGCAACATCTTTTGGGTTCGAATGACATCACATTTGACTCCCCGTAACCTCTTGTGAGGGTATGCCCACATGCTCAGGTTTCTGCATGCAGTTTTGGAAGCCAAAACCAGGCATCATTATACTTTCTCTCCATTTATGATCCACTCCTGCATGCAGAAGCCTAAAAGTGTGTCTGTACCCTAAGGCCCCTTTCACATGGGCGAGTTTTCCGCGCGGGTGCAATGCGTGAGGAGGACGCATTGCACCTGCACTGAATCCGGACCCATTCATTTCTATGGGGCTGTGCACATGAGCGGTGATTTTCATGCATCACTTCTGCGTTGCGTGAAAATCGCAGCATGTTCTATATTCTGCGTTTTTCACGCAACGCAGGCCCCATAGAAGTGAATGGGGCTGCGGGAAAATCGCAAGCATCCACAAGCAAGTGCAGATGCGTTGCGATTTTCCCGCATTGTTGCTTAGCAACGGGACCCAATCTCTATTATTTCCTTATAACATGGTTATAAGGAAATAATAGCATTCTTAATAAAGAATGCATTGTTAAATGAAGAGGAAGGGGTTAAAAATAATAAAGTTAACTTACCTTAGCCACTTGATCGCGTAGTCGCGATCTGTCCTCTCTTCCCTGCAGCATCTATGATCTAAAGGACCTGTGATGACGTCACATCACATGGTCCAATCACATGGTCCATCTTACCATGGTGATGGACCATGTGATTGGACCATGTGATGTGACGTCATCACAGGTCCTTAGATCATAGATGCTGAGAAAAGAGACAGATCGCAACTACGCGATCAAGTGGCTAAGGTAAGTTAACTTTTATTATTTTTAAACCCTTCCTCTTCATTTAACAATGCATTCTTTATTAAGAATGCTATTATTTCCCCTTATAACCATGTTATAAGGGAAAATAATCAATTCTCCAGTAGACCCGAAACCGGATTTTAGTGATGAAGTCCGGCTTCGGGTTGGGTACCAAACATGGTGTTTTTTCTCATGCGCGTGCAAAACGTGTTGCAAACGTTTGCACCCGCGCGGGAAAAACACGCATATTCCCGCAACGCACCCGCCTCTTATCCGGGCGTCAAACATGACGCCTGTGTGAAAGAGGCCTAAGACTTTTTTAGACCTAAAGCTCAGGTGGTGTTTGATTTTAAGTTTGCTTGGGGACATTTACTTCTTTGTCTGGAATGGACAAAAATCAGAAGGGTTTTTCCAATGCATTTCACATGCAATAAAGACATCAGAAAAAAAAAATTGTCATTCCTGGGTGAGTCATTGGTCAGCCCCTTGCAAATCACTTTTATATCACTGAAAACACCTTGTTGATTGATGACTATACAGTCATTTCTAGCTAGATTTCAATTTATTTTTGGGGCATGATATCTGTTTTTTCCACACAAAACTATAAAAGTTTCTATATATTAGGATCCAGTAATTTTGTAATAAAGTTGATCTTAGTATTTGATCAAGAAACCGTTTAATTTTCTGTGACTTGTTTAAACAGTAAAATTTTGTGCCTCAAAGTGTTACAACACAACAAATTCCCAGAGAGTTAGATCTTAAAAATAATCATAATTCATGAGAATCTTCAGATATGAGATGTGGTTTTTACAGGCTTCTTCTGAATTTTAAACTCTAACCATGTCTAAAATATTCATGACAACATTTGTCAGTGGAGAAAACTTTGCATAGATGAAAGAAAACTTTTAATCTCTTTTACTTTTAGATGAAACTTTTCAGCTTTACACATTCATAGCTAACTTGATGTTATTGTTTGAATTGAAATGGAAAACATAACTTGGATATTAGGAAATTTGTAAGCAGCTCTGATGTGGCAGATGCATTTTTTGAAAAGAGTCTGACTCACATTTACATGGTCAATAACTTTTGAAGAGTGGAAATAAACATGTTAAAGTTCATATTTTAGCCTATACAGATGTAGCAGAGATTAGATTGTCTCATTGACTCATCAAGGTCACGCAGTGAGTTGTCTACAATGGTGGCCGATACAGACTGACTAAAGCTGGTCATACATGTCACACAGCTTTCAGCCAAACCAATCCCCCAACAAGAGTGCATCAGGTGAGGAGAGCAATGGTAGGGTCAAGAATGGTGGTTATAGTACTTACTCAACTACTGAAGTTTCCAAGGCCATGAAGTTGTAGGAAGCATGCCTCTGTTATTCCCTTTGGGGCACACCCTGGTTCTGGTGCTCCTTCCTGTTGTAGATTGGGGTGCCCTTAATTCAAATGCAAAACATATACGGATTGTTCTTGGCATGCACAGACTGGTAGTTGTTACACAAAATGCACTTTCCACAGATGAGGTTTCATGGCTGCAAAAGTAATTAAAAGTAATTAAAAGGCTGAGGTGTCTCCTGAGAGCAATTATTCCCACACTGCACTCCTCTCGGTGAATATTGCATAAGCATCCAGGTATGGGTTATAATAGTCTTCTTCATACAATGCAACCACACAGTGGACCCTAAATGTCATACTAAGGTCTGTCTGCACCTTTTTTGAACAGGCTGCAATTCCACAATGTTCATGTAGGGATGTGGATATGTTACTTATGCAGATGGCCAATCTGCTGGGTATGTGTCCAGGCATGGAACAAAATTCCTGAACAAGTGGCAATGGAGACTTAATGGTCCTTGTATGACAGCAATTCTACAAAGGCTTTAGCTCTACACTCCCTCTTAACATCTGGCCTGCTTCTTGGGCAAATAAAATTCTTTCTCTGGCCGAGCTCTGGCTGGTTCCTTTTCCAGGCTTGCTCCATGTGCAGCTGCTCCTAACATGTACATGCTCCTCTCACTTACTCAGAACTAGTCTAAACTACTCTCTCCCTTCTAAACTGGTCTAACCACTCCTCTCTATATAGAGAGGGCGACACTACCCCTATGTAGTGATTGCTTAAAATATGGCCTATTAATATTTTGTGCATAAGACAAGTCACTGAAAATACCAAGCAAGTGAAAATACATTCTTTAGCTCTGCCTTTGCAGTTTTTTAATGTACTGCTGCTCTGCAGTGGGATCCTGCAAACATGTATGCGAAAGTAAAAAAAAAACAGGTATGTTGAAAGCCAACAGCACAATCCTTCTCTCCCCCAACATCCATTATTGGCAGAGACTCAGGATATTCATACTAAAAAGTGGGCCAGTGCAGCTGAAATCAGGGGTTCAGATTACATTAATCTAACGTGTATGGGCACTTTTATTTTTAGAAATAGTTATAGCAAATGTGCCACCTAAAAATTTTTTCCTGCTAGTTAAAACCAGATAGTAACATATATGTTTTTTTCTAATCTGTTTTTATTTTCTGTTAGGAGTTTTTTATTCTATTTGCTGTACATGATTATTGGGCATTTATCTTGCCAGACCTGTTCTTAAAGGAAATCTGTCACCAGGATAATCACTATTGAAGTAAAGCCATAGCCTAATAGCACTTACTACCTTATTTCCAGATGTGTCTACGTTTCAGCAATAGATGTTTTCTATCTTCTGAAAATCCAGTTTATTTGGTATGCAAATGAGCCAATAAGTTGAACAGAAGGGCGTCATTCTTGCAGGAAGGAGCCCAGGCAAGCCTCCTTCTAGTACCCAAGCCCGTCCTCATGCTGGGAGCAGGGAAAAAGGGGGGCAAAGTTATGGCTTGATAGTGATGTAAGAGGGGTGGGTGGACACATCATGGCAGGAGGCGTGCTTGGGCTCCTTCCTGTAAGAATTACACCCCCCTGGGCACCTTACTGGCTTGTTTGCATACCAAATAAACTAGATTTTCAGAAGATAGTAAACATCTATTGCTGGAACAAAGGCACATCTGTAAATAAGGTGCTAAGTGCTATTAGGCCATGGCTTTACTTCAATGACGATTATTCTGGTGACAGATTTCCTTTAAAGGGGTTGTGTTATTTCAGACATTGGTGGCATATCGCTAGCATATGCCACTAATGTCAGAAAGATGTGGGTCCCACCTCTTTGACCTGTACCTATCTCTAGAATAGGGTCCCAAAATTGAAGGAGAACACATTGCGCATGTGCGACATGCTCTCCATTCATTTGTGTGGGAATTCTGAAAATAGCAAAGTGAGTACTCTCAACTATTTTCGGAATTCCCATAGAAGTGAAAGGAGAGCGCACTGTGCATACACAGCCACCTCTCTATTCACCTCTATGGTGCAGTTACGGAAGTAGCTGAGCCAGTGCTCGACTATTTTTGGAACTACCATAAAAATGAACAGACGTTGCTTTTGTGGTGTTCCTTCGTTCACTTTGGGGACCTATTCTAGAGATTGGTGTGGGTCCCAGAGGTGCATGTCCCACCTCTATCTATTATACATATACATATTGTAGTGATATGCCACAAGTGTTTTAGATGAGGCAACCCCTTTAACGGCAGTTAAAGATATACTTTACAATGGCCACTATATGCCCTAGACACAAGATACAGGAGGGGACCTTATTGACTTCTATGGGAGAGTTTTCTAGGTTTGCTCTGTGAAAAGGCATTTAACAAGCAATGGGTAGATAAGCTTTAACAATCACATACTGTGAATGATGAATCCTGTGTTATCTATTATAGAAGTGTTATCTGATATTCTAATCCTGCCTGTAATGATAGTGGGATGATTGCTGAAAAGTAATCTGAACAGACCACGTGGCACCTACAGTATTATTAGGCTTAGTGGTCAGTTTTTATGAGATCTATACTGTCCAAAATCTGGTAAATCCATTTAGTCAATATGCACAAGTGAAGGTCCCATTCAATGGAAGCAATATATACTGTCATTGTGGAGCAAGTTGACCCCTCCAGTGTAAAGTATTCTTTATTCCAGCTACCACTGATTATACTATCGCTTAGTAGTGGATCTGGGAAAGCAATACTACATATGGAATGCATGGGATGGTTTCCCTAGAAATTAGGTCAACGAACAGCCATACTATTCAAAACTGTGGTGAATTCAATTAGGCAAGGTGTTTAAACCCATCAGTCAAAATGTACAGAATTAAGAAATCTACTGATCAGGACTAGCAGTGTACATACCATAGAAGAAGATGATGTCACTGCTATGCGGCCTTTGGAAAAAGCCCTAGTTGTTATGTATCACTGGGAATACAAATATTTGACCCTTATGTCCTGGGTGAGAAAACTGGGCATTACAGATGAATTTTGTAAAATGTGATTTGGGGCTGAATTGGCTGAAACGGTTATTTGATTTGATAAATAATCACTGAATCACAAGTGCACAGATTACTTCTGTCTGTATTGGGATTCTCTCAAAAGCTATCATAAAATAATCAAATTCTTTTGAACTGAAACTTGAGTTCGAATGACTGTATTTTAGAATTGATTGACTCACCTCTACTGTGGACACCATAATGGGGGGCCATCTTAATCTTTGCTATCTGAATCACCCTACTTCTGAGGTCAAAAATATAGGAAACACAATTGGTCAGTTTTCTTGAAAATTAGGGCACTGAACAGCCATTCCGTTTAAAACAAAGGTTTCTAAGTTTGCGCCAGCTCAAATAGTTATGTCAAGAACGTAATTAGCTGGGGCGCAATCTAATTCACAATTCCGAGGTCTATAATCTACTTGAATAGACTTGCATGACTAACATGATATAAACATTCCCCTCATTATGTAGAGCATGCCTGTGCTTCAGAAAACATTCTGCAAACCCAGAGGATAGCAAGCTCTCATTAGCAATGTTTCAGTGAGCACGGCTAATGGGAGTTAGTGCTGTGGCAGGATATACACTACTCTGGATAAGCTGTAAGGAGAATTATCAAGGTTTCATAACTATAAAGTGGCTGCTCTATTACATTCTGCTCCGAAGTAATAAGTGACTACTGAAAAAACACAATTGATTTCAATTGAATTGAATTGTTGATAATAGCAATTTTTCATTCATTCGTCCCCCGGACGAAGGCACGCCAAACGGGCATCAAGGTAGCGCCATCCCGGCACACACATCTCCCTCTAAGCTGGTGAGTTAATTGCAGTGGACATTAGTACATTGAGTGCAGTTAAGACAAGGGAAGGTGCCCTGTCTAAGACCCCTAAGAGTGGTTTGAACATTAGGTATTTTATCAGAGCCAACATCGGCGTTGACCAAAGAATCCCGTAGATTTTTAGGACGTTTATAGCACATGTACCTTATCCATAGAGAGGATTATACCTCTATATGTTCTAACCATTATACGTGACAGATGATGATCTATAATGACCCCTGCTTATTATACCCTCCTCAGATGGAGTACATTAAGTATAAATCAACAATATATGTTTTTCAGTTGTGTTATTGTATTATAATCCTGATTGCCGCAAATGCCATTTTACGCCTGATTTTCTGTTTGATTCTTGTATAATATAAGACTAAAGTTTTTGCTTTGTATCTGAATTTTGTAGGCCCTGAGAAAGGTCCAAAGTAGGACCGAAACGTAGGCCGCATGTCTGATATACTTTTGTGGTGGCAATCTTGGAAATGAAATATTGCTCAATAAAAATATAAATACATTGAGAGAATCTGTGGAGTGCCGTGTTATAATTCAATACTGTGATAATAATATGACTGCTGAAAAGTGATCTCTACAGCAGTGTTTCCCAACCAGTGTGCCTCCAGCTGTTACAAAACTACAACTCCCAGCATGCCCGGACAGCCTTTGGATGTGCTGGCATGCTGGGAGTTGTAGTTTTGCAACAGCTGGAGGCACACTGGTTGGGAAACACTGCTCTACAGAACAGAAAGCAACAGACTATTACAAGGATTGAGTAAAACTGCAATATATTTTTTTAAAGTCATGGAAAATGTAAATAAAAATAGCCAAGAATTCTTAAAAATATGTTTAACCTAAAAAACATGATTTAAACAATAGGTCATTTACTTTTTTTAATTAGTGATCACAATTAAGGATTGTACATGGGAATTTTTCAGCTTCAAGATCTTCAGGGAGTAGACATGACTAGTGTCCTGCAGAAAAAAAATGTTCTAATCTATCATCACTATCTACGGAGGTCATTTCACAGTTTATGAAATGACTACTTGACATTGTTGGATTAGATGTCCTTCATTGACTTTGAATCCCTACAATCCTACATGAATTCTATTCCCCAATCATATCATGAGCCTCAAGAGTTGACAAGTCACTGCCTCCCACAAAATCAACAGACTCATCCCCTGCTGCTTTAAAGATTTCCATAATCTGAATAGATACAGTATTTCTATCCCTTCTCTCATCAACATCAGATACATAAACTGAGGCTAAAGCCTGAAAAAAGACTCTAGTCATTCACATATTGTGCATCAGAGAAAGGAATATTCTGCCATTTACATGTTATAAATGTCATTCAGCTGAGTTGAGATTTCTAATGAGATTCAAATACTAATTAAAACACATCATTTTGATAATAATCTGCTCAAAATTCACTTTTTACAAAATTTAACTAAAACAGTAACACCCATTCTTTGTGGCTGTATGCACTTTCTCGAGCATACAGACCCTCGCCTCCATTCCCTGGCAGCGTTCATTAATTTTGCTATGTTTTGATGTCGTGTTTTTGTTAATGTATTCTAATGTGTCAGAGAATATGAAAGTAACACCTGGTATTCTTTGAGCAAGGGCTGTCTAGTGTTAGGGGCAAAGTACAAAAACATGCAGCTGAACCTCCAGCGTGATTATAAATGAGCGTAGGGGATTTGTAGGTTTTCTAGCAATGAAACATAAGAGCAAGCATTGCTCTTGCTTGAAAATATAGCTTGCAGGAAAATAATTCTGTTGTATTCCTGTCCAGATTATGATGCAATACCTTGTGCGTCTAAGTTGGAAGGAACAATTTTTATTTGCAGAAAATGCATTGCCAAGTCTGTCTTGGTATATTATCATCTCTTAATGTAACCATGGGAGTCTTATATTTAACTTAATGGCATTAAATCAAATTCAACCCTTGGAAATCACTGGAATATTTTAGTCTGTAGAATCAAAGAGTCAAAAGAGGTCACTTATTCCTAAAGAGGAAACTAGACTATAAAAATATGTTATATCTTGATTTTTATCAGAAGTTCCCAATATTTTTATCACATTCAGCTGTGGAAGATAATCCAGAGTCATGGCATTATGTTCCATTAAAATATGATCCCAAGACTTGTTCTTTCCCACTGGAACAAGAATCACTCCCCTTTTCCTTTCCACCCGGGGGCAAACAGAGTTTTCTCTATTCCTCTTTTGCCAAGCCTTTATGTTCTCAAATACAAATACTGTACATATACATTGTGCAGTCTCATTAGATTTTCTTAGTATGTTTGTAGGAAAAACCTCTAGTACTCTGAAAGTCACACCAATGGCTTACCAAATTTTAAAGGTTTGTTTTGGGTGATATATATTTATGACATCTCCTAAAAATAGGTCACCAATATCTTATCTGTGGGGGTCCATCAGCCAGCACCTCCATTGATCAGCAGAACTGGAAACTTTACCATACGGAAGAAGAAGGCTCTGTACAATGGGCAGTTTCCAGCATTGGTATACTATAGCTAAGCTCCCATTCAGTTGAATGGGATCAAAGTCGCAGTACACTGGCAGGTCACTAAACAGTGTAGAGAGCTATCTTTTTCCAGCTCCATATACTGTATAATTTCCAACTGCCTAAAATATCTGATTGTGGGGACCCCGGGTGTCAGACCCTCACTGATCTCATATGGATAACCTATTTTGAGAACAAGTCATAAATATCTGTAACCCAGACAATCCCTTTAAGACACTAGGGAATGTGGTAACCTGTGTAGACATCCTAATTAGGCAGTATTGCTGAATTATCATGTGCCTAGCTCTGAGATCTACTATAGAGCTTCAGTGAATTTGTTTTGCCACACATCTGGTGCAATTGGTAGTTAGTAAAAAAAAATTCTCTCACCATGAGCCTCAATTCAAGAACTCATGTCTATGTTAGAGTTGGATGAGAGAACTGACCCAATATGACATATACTACGATCAGACTACACAGAGTTTGTTTGTTGTCTGTTACCATGGAGACTCAAATGTCTGCATAGGAGTTGTAGGCACAAAATAATTGGACATTTTTAGTTTTAAATTTATAAGTCTGAAAAAGACATATGTCCATTAAGTTCAGCCTATTATTCCGTGAAGTCTAGAGGATGGCAAAAAATCTTATCAGGTAGAAGACATTATGCTAAATTGCTTCATTTAGTATTTTACATGTATTGGGACAATAAAAAATGATAGCAAAGAGCATTTATATCTCTATATTAATAGAATATTTATTTTGGAACATTTGGCTGTTTTTCTTCTCTATTTCAGCAGTCCTGTGTCATTGAAAATTAAATCCAAAATATTGTCCTTTTGTAACACTTAAAGGGAATGTGGCATTAGAAAATTACCATTGTTTATTATGTTTTTATGTAAAACTTATTTTAAATAATTTTTAGATGATGACACAGGATCCACCATTCACATTAGGTGATATTACAACTTATCTACTGTCTGCTGACCTCTGCACAGGTCACAGAACATGTCTAGAAAATTCTCCCATAGAAGTTAGTAAAGTCACCTTCTGTCCATTGTGTTTATTGCCTATGGTGGCTGCTATAAAGAATATCTGCAAATGGTGTTAAGAACAGCTCAGGCAACATGGCAGCCCCATAATCATTTTTAGGAAATACAATGAAAAAATCTACAATGAGAAAATAAAAGCAGAGTAGAACAAAATTTGTGGCACATTCCCATTAACATAAATGATAAAACCTCCTATGTAGAAAGGTAATATGTTTTTCAGTTTACTGCTACTGTGAGAGAAAGATGTTATCTGAAGGGTTATTATCATGATAATTGTAGATGTAGACTTGGGATAACAGTATGACAGCTCTATTATTTCTCTAGATAGGCCTAGATAAAGATGCAGAAGCGCATTGCATTGATTAGTGTAACGTGTGATACTTTCATTGAGTCACTACAATGAGACTGTTTGTTACGCTAAAGGTCCACACAAAGAGGAAGTTAAAGAGCCAAGCAGGACGTAGAATACATGTAGCGGCTTCAAGAAATGATATCCATAAAACAATCCACCAGTTTTAAAGAGGTTATTCCATAGATAATGTAAAAAAATTAAAATCATACATAACCTAAGTGCATGGCAACTTTCTAACAAAGATACAGCCAGCCCTGTGACTCACATGGATCCACAGATCTCACCATTCATTGCTCCAACTGTCGTGCTAGATTTATTTCAGGTTTGTCAGCTTGACCTTTCACAGAGGTGTGTCCTTTCTGCTTCAGCTGGTGGCAGTTAAAGGATGGAACTGAGCATGTGCTTCCATCTCACTGAGCATTGAGAAACTAGTAAAAGAGCAAACAACAGGTGGCGCTATAGAGATAGATTTTAGTGAATAACTCTGTAGCTAAAATAAAATTTTTATTACATGCAGTTACAAAAGTATTCAGATTCAGGTGCTGGTTTGAAAACTGCCGAATATTTTTCATAGGACAACTCCTTTTATTTAGAAAATTACATAGAATATTCACATATACTGTAGGCTGCTAATATGTGGCAAAAATTATGGAAACATCCCTTTAAGTCTTTAGGCTTCACATGTACTTTTTATGATGATGTGCAGTAATGTTCACATGAGGGGAACCTAAGATGCTCCCTTTTACCTAATTATCATTCTGAGCATGCTTGTATTAGGATCTTGGGGTGCTTTAGCATTTTTATAGTTAGATTTTTTACAAACGCACGCACCACTTTATTGACCAAATGACCCATTAGTGTGGCAAGTTTCAGCTACTGGTATGTAACAATCAGCTATTCTGTATTCGTAAACCTTTCAGAATGCTTTTCCATGTCAACAAGCAACACCAAGACTTGTGCTCCAAACCATTGGAAAAAAAGAACAATGTAATGGTCTGCTGAGCCCAAGGTATGGCTGATTAATAAGAGACTAGCTTTTTAACTCTGCAGGGAAGAATAAAAGATTTGACTGGGAATAATGTTCAATGTTAAGATAGCAGGACATGCTATGATTGCATTAATATTTATTTGCAGTCAGCTCTTCGGAGTAGATTGGAAATGAAATGAAACATTGGTAACAAGTGCTGAAAGATATTGTGTGCTCTCTTTAGCTGGTGTTGCTATATTTTGGCTTTAATATAAATTTGGTTTTGACCGGACTCCACATAAACTAACGAGGGATAAAAATGTAGATCATTTCAGCCACAGACATACTGTGTGTTTCTTCAGGTTAGCATCCTAATAAAAATGCCAAGCTGAATCTCTATAAACAATATTTCTCATTAGAATCCTTTGCATATATTGGAATATAGAAAGGTGAAATAAGGAAGATAGAAGGTGACTGTAAAATGCTGAGAAGTTCTTAAAGTGGCAATTTCACAGCACTATGAAAACAAAATGTTTAGATTGGAATCACACAGGGATTCTTTTCTAGCATAAGGCGAATATACAATGTTATCATCCCTTTACATGGGACTAGCATCGGGCTGACTATCAGGCATGAATGTTCATATGATTGCTTGTTCCCGATAATTGACCCGTTTAAAGGTGCTGCCGATCACCTGATGAACAAGAAAAAAACAAAAACACGACCTCGAGTGTCTTAGCCAAGGCAGTAGTCACTCTGATAGTGTGGCATATAACAAGACACTCAATATATATAACAGGAAAAGCTCATAAATCAGGCAGAAAACAAGAAAGAAACTAGAGCCCACAACTTTCCAAATTTAGAAAAATATATATATCTTTATTGTCACATAATATAAATAGATAAATGTTAAAAAAGGGGATAGCGGACAGAAAACACCATCCCAGTGGCCCAGGTCATAATTACACTACATACAATTGAAAAATACATGATTATTAAAAGGTAAAATATATGTATACAAATCACACAAGGTGTACATATGTTATAAGTTAATAATAAATGAATAGAGTGAGAGTCTGCAAACAGCAGGGCCTAAAAAACTGGGATGGCGTTACCCCGACGCGCGTTTCGGCGTGCCTTCGTCTTTCTGATGAACAAGAAAACATTCATCGGGTGAAATCATCATTTATCATGACAAGCAGGGCCATCTTTAATATTTATTGGACCCTGGGCAAGAATTTACATAAGGCCCCGTGGATCCCGCCTTCCCACACCCTAGCATGCAGTTACGCCCTCCACCACAACACACATACAACCTCATCAATAAAATGCACAGGAATGTTCAGTGTGTGGGTATATCATAGCCAACCCACTGCTTTCCCATATGGAAGAATTGGAAAGCTATTGCGCTTGCGTGGCTTCATAGAGATGCTTTGAATCAATGCATTTCTATGAGGAGTGTTTTGCGTGAATGCCAGTGTTGCATGTTGTTGGACTAGGAAGCACCTCTAGTGGCCGTCTGATGAGTGGCCTAGAGGTGTTCCTTGGCAGTAATGAAAATAATGCCTTTTTTTCTGAAATGGCAGTTTTTACATTGAAAAGCAGAGACATGCTATAGACACCAGAACTACAACGTTTAGCTGTTGTGGTTCTGGTGACTATAGTGTCACTTAATATAGAGGAAAAAAAGACTCAGCACCAAAGTTTAAAATAAAATGGCTGTATCATTATTCTAAAAATTAATAAAGCACAACTTCTATATAAAGTATTTTGAAGATTACTTTTTTTTTTTTTTTACATTGTGCAGATAGTACTGTACTACTAATCCCTCCATTAACCCCTCCCTTCCCCTTCTCCATCCTTCCCCTTCTCCAACCACCAAGCACCCTTACTCACATAAAACAAGTAATATATATAATATAGCTTACAGTGAATTACTGTAAATACTTACAGTTCTGAAGACTC
This sequence comes from Bufotes viridis, assembly GCA_033119425.1. Classification (NCBI taxonomy): domain Eukaryota; kingdom Metazoa; phylum Chordata; class Amphibia; order Anura; family Bufonidae; genus Bufotes; species Bufotes viridis. The sequence continues at coordinate 341,875,703 of CM065593.1, read as the reverse complement.
CAGCAGGATCAGGATCAGTGCTCTAGGCAGCTGAGCTCAGGGCTGGAAATGGGCACCACTCTGCAGTTCAGTAAGGATACCGGGGCTCGGCTCACCCTAGTGTTGCAGTGCCTCCGTGTGATGTCACGGCACGCAGCGTACGCAAAGGGAGAAGAGGTCAGGAGGAGGAGCAAGCAAGTAAGTCCTTCACTATGCGAGCCATGCCATTCGCATGGAGGATAGGATCGGGACACGGAGCCGGCGGAGCTGAGGCAAGATATTTTACGACAATGTCACTGAATTTGTGGGCAGTGGCCAGTGGCAGTGGCATAGCGTGGGTTGCCAGCACCCGTGACAAGCCAAGTATTGCGCCCTCCCCCAACCTGTGACCATGCCCCTTTTTACAGATAATGTAGTAGATATAACTTGCAGTCATATGTAACACCACAGATAACACAGTGATAACTCTCTGAGTACAGATAATGTAGTAGATGGGTGTTAGCCCCCAGAATTCAGAACACGCACAGTGTGACCTGAAGACTGGGGCCAGGCTGCTACAGTGTGGGCCAAATTCTATATCCCCCCCCCCCCATCACTACAGAACATACAGGGTAATACAGCGCCCCATACTTCTTACATCCAGTGACATCTCCTTTGATGTAGATATTCTCTTTCCTTGTCTTCTCCCTTCAGACCTTCAGACATGACCACAATTTTTCAGCCATTTCTCGTCTCTGCAGTTTGACAAAACAAATCTTAGTTTACTACTTTTCCATAATCCTCCCATCTTCTGGACAAATCATCCTACCACCCCCAATATTGTGCCACTGTGCTCCCCAATATTATACTGCAGAAATAGATAAACCCCCTGATAATACTAGTACCACACAGATAATGCCCCTTCAATAATTATTGGCACACAGTGTCCTAAAATAACTGTGCCCAACAAATAGTACCCCTGACACTAATAGTGTAAACATAACGCCCCCCCAAAAGTAGTTGTGGCAAGCTGATATTGTGCCAAGGTGCCCCCACAGTAATAATGCTCCCAAAAGTCCCACCAATAGTAATAATTCTCTGCTAGAGCACACATGGTAGTAATAGTGCTCCCACAGTGCCCCCAACATGTCCCACTGTGCCCCAGAAGTAATAATGCTCCCATAGTGCCCATACTAGTAATGATGTTCCCCATAGAACCCCAGTAGTAATAAATCCCATCATAATGCCCCCCAGTAGTAATAATTCTCCATATAATGTGCCAGTTCAAATAAGACCCACTTTTAATGCCCCCAGTTGAGCTAATGTCCTCATAGTGCCCCCATAAAATGTAACAGTATAAAATACCCTTAAATAGTGCCCCCAGTAAATGCCCCCATACTGCTCCTCCCCTCTTCCTCATAGTGCTCCCCACAATGTACCAGTATGAAATGCCCCATATATGATGTCCCATTATATGCCCTCAGTGTCCCTCATAATTTGCAGGTATAAAATACCTTTTCTTAGTGCCCCCCATAGATGAATCAGTGAAAATAGATATGGAACATCCTGCACGATATGATAGTAATTGTTATGTATCTACATGGCTACATTTATAAAGTCACAGAAAATAATGCACTATAATAATAGATGCAAACATAACATATGGACTAAGCCTTCACTCTAATGATAAAATCTGAGACACTTAGCCAACATATGTTGATCAAAACACATCTGTGCCCACCTACCCAGCGCCAGCGTCTCAGTTCAGGCAGGTCCTACGCTAACCTATCCATGCTGTTGCACATTTATATTCAGGAGCGCAGTCCCTGCACATATAGTATGTTGCCCCTTTTCACCTTTATGTGCATCAGCAACCAGTGAGAGGAGGGACACACACACCTATATGTACCACTTTAATTGTTGCGGCCCTGATACAGATGACTATAGAGATGAGCGCTTCCACAATGTAAACGCTCACCTGCCGCCGCCAGCACTTGTCACCAGGGCCGCACTGCCAATTATGCAAAGTGGCCCTGGTGACAAGTGTCGGCAGCGGCGGCAGGGTACAGGGAGATGAGCGTTTCCATTGTGGAAGCGCTCATCTCCATAGTCATCTGTATCGCCGTCCTCAGGGCCGCAACAATTAAAGTGGTACATATAGGTGTGTGTGTCCCTCCTCTCACTGGCTACTGATGCACATAGAGGTGAAAAGGGGCAACACACTATATGTGCAGGGACTGCGCTCCTGAATATAAATGTGCAGAGGTGTGTGCGTCCCTCCTCTCACCCTCTGCTGATGCCCTGCTAGCGCCCCTGAAATTTTGCGCCAAGGGCAACGGCCCCCCCCATACTACGGCACTGGCCAAAAGGGCTTAAGAGGCTTAAGAGACAGCTGCCTTGGGCCCCTCCAGGAGCAACTGGGCCTGGGGCAGCTGCCCCTTTTGCCCAGCGTTAAAGCCCTGATGACAAGTAAATAGAGTTGAGCGAACACCTTGAAGTTCAGGTTCACCGGGTTCAGCTGAACTTCATCGCAAAGCTCGAGTTCGGGGTCAATTTCGGGTCAAGTTAGGGTCCCGAACCTGAAGTCAATGGGGACATGAACTTTGGGGCACTAAAATGGCTCTAAAAGAGTCATGGAAAGGGCTAGAGGGCTGCAAAAGGCAGCAAGTTGTGGATAAGAGCACTACAAGTGCCCTGCAAACAAATGTGGATAGGGAAATTACTTAAAATAAAATAAATAAAAATTAAAAATAATAATCTTTAACTAGGAGGAAGAGGTCAATATGGAGTAGGATGGTTGAGGAGGAGGTGGACGTGGTTTTTTTAATTTAATTTGGATAGACCACGAAACAGTGTGGAATATATAAAATAAAACAAAGAGAAAGTGTGCTGGAGTATAACAGTGGCTGTGCGATGCCGGTTTACATGTCTCTTCTGCACAAGGTACGGACAAGTCCTGTGGGATGCATGCCTGGTTCATTTTAATGAACGTGAGCTTATCCAAATTGCGCTGTGGACAGACGGCTGCACTTGTCTGTGATAACGCCCCCTGCCATGCTAAACACAGGTTCAGACAATACACTGGCTGCAGGGCAGGCCAGCACCTCCAAGGTGTAAAGGGCAAGCTCAGGCTATGTGCCCAATGTGGAGACCCAGAAGGAGACCCAGAAGTTGAATGGGGCAGACCCATCAGTCAGTACATGTAGGCGGGTGCACACATACTGTTCCAACATGTTGCTAGAATGCTGCCTCCTGCTTAGACGTTCCATATCAACTGGTGGTGCTGGTTCTTGTGGCGTGCTGACAAAGCTTTTTCACATTTCGGCCATGCTAACCCTGCCTTCTGAGGTTCAGGCGGTGCCCCAGCTGCCTTAGCGACTTCTTCCTCCTCCTCTGCCTTCGCCATGTGTTTCCACTGAGGCCCCGGTGTCAGGTGGGAATGCTATCAGCAGTGCGTCTACCAGCGTACGCTTGTAAGGGGTATAGATCACCCAACAATCTAAACGCTGCCGAATTTACAGAATATATTTTACTGTCAGGTATGCAGTGCAGGGGTAGTTTTAAAGAAAAAAGGGGTACAGATCACCCAGCAATCTTAACGCCGCCGAATTTACAGAATATATTTCTCTGTCAGGTATGCAGTGCAGGGGTGCTTTGAAAGAAAAAGGGATATAGATCACTCAACAATCTAAACGCCGCTGAATTTACAGAATATATTTCCCAGTCAGGTATGCAGTGCAGGAGTACTTTTGAAAGAAAAAAGGGGTATGGATCACCCAACAATCTAGAAGCCGCCCAATTTACATAATATATTTCCCAGTAAGTTATGCAGGGCAGGCGTAGTTTGAAAGAGAAAAGGGGTCATGGAGCGTCCCCGTCATCCGGCATCTATTCTAAAGGATTTTTTTGAAAGTGTATAGAAGCCACACGGGGCCCCCACGCTGCAGATTTATCATGGAGACATCATGGAGATTTTACAGCATATAACTACAGCACCCAACAATCTAAACGCTGCCGAATTTACAGAATATATTTTACTGTCAGGTATGCAGTGCAGGGGTAGTTTTAAAGAAAAAAGGGGTACAGATCACCCAGCAATCTAAACGCCGCCGAATTTACAGAATATATTTCCCAGTCAGGTATGCAGTGCAGGAGTACTTTTGAAAGAAAAAAGGGGTATGGATCACCCAACAATCTAGAAGCCGCCCAATTTACATAATATATTTCCCAGTAAGTTATGCAGGGCAGGCGTAGTTTGAAAGAGAAAAGGGGTCATGGAGCGTCCCCGTCATCCGGCATCTATTCTAAAGGATTTTTTTGAAAGTATATAGAAGCCACACGGGGCCCCCACGCTGCAGATTTATCATGGAGACATCATGGAGATTTTACAGCATATAACTACAGCACCCAACAATCTAAACACCGCCGCATTTACAGAATATATTTCCCAGTCAGGTATGCAGTGCAGCAGGATCAGATCCTCCAAGCCACTTGTGAATGACTGGTCTGATAACTGTGGAAATGTCCACCCACAATCTAAGAGCTGGATTTACTGATTAAATTTCACCCTCAGAAATGCAGTGCAGGCCGCAAATGTACTTTAACAAACGTTTTTACTAAATTTAGGTCCCTGTCACCTATGCAGAGCAGGGGTTTGTATATGGCAAAAATGGTAAAATGTCACCCAAGAATGTAACCGAGGATTTTTAGAAATATAGGTCCCTGTCACCTATGCAGAGCAGGGGTTTGTATATGGCAAAAATGGTAAAATGTCAACCAAGAATGTAACAGAGGATTTTTAGAAATATAGGTCCCTGTCACCTATGCAGAGCAGGGGTTTGTATACGGCAAAAATAGTAAAATGTCACCCACCAATGTAAGAGGATTTTTAGAAATATAGGTCCCTGTCACCTTTGCAGAGCAGCAGTTTGTATACAGCAAAACTGGGTGTCATCCAACAATGGAACAGATGAATTTTTGAAAATGATTACCCTGTCTGCTATATGCACATATGCAGTGCAGGTGCACTTAAAAAATGGGTATATGTTGAACACTGAACTGAAAGAACAGGATTAAATCATTGTCCTTGGCACATATGCAGGTGCAAGTGCACTACGCTTGCACAAAATGGCCTCCGACATCCACTTAACTAACAGACGGATAAAACTTATCTTTCTGTGTCACTGGCCTCTCATGGGTAAAAAAATGTAGCAGAGCACACACAAAAATAATCACTGTAGTTTGCAGATTTAACACCAAGTACACCAGACCTGAATTGTTTCCTAATCTCTCCCTCACAGCAGCAGCATCCTATCCCTACACTAGTAAGAGCAGAGTAATGTGCGGCGCTATGTGACTCCAGCTTATATAGAGGCTGGGTCACATGCTGCACTTAGCCAATCACAGCCATGCTATTTGTAGGCATGGCTGTGATGGCTTCTAAGGGCACACTAGTTAAACGCTTGTTGATTGGCTGCCCTGCAGCCTTTCAACAAGCGCCATTAAATCGGCGAACACCGAACTTGAACCCGAACTTTTATGAAAATGTTTGGGTTCGCGTCCGGGTACCAAAAACCCTAAAGTCCGGAACTTTACAGTTTAGGTTCGCTCAACCCTACAAGTAAATAATTGATTCCGGGCAGCAGATTCTCCTGGGCAGCCCAGAAACAATGAATCTGTATGAGGAAGAGTGTCTGCAGTTGCGAGCACTTGTCTCTATTCAGTGGACATAATTGCTGCAGGCCATGAGCAGGCCATGCTGTTTAGACACTCTCCAAAAGTGTAACACCCCAGAGTGGTGTTACCACTTCTGCACCTTGCTTCTATCTTTTATGGTCTAACCTGTATGTCACCTATATATTTATTTCCAGGTCCCTCAACACTGTGCATTTATAATAATGTTATGTAACTGTTCAAGTAATGTCCCTGGTTTACCAGCAGGTGGCAGCAAACATGGCAGAGCTGTATGTAGGTAGAATGGAGCGTTCCATTCCATTCTATCCCTCTGTAGGGAAGTGGGCTAGCCCTATTTCCTGAAGGAAGGGTGGGACCAGTTAGAGTTGGAGTGTAGTCTACCCCCTGCAAGGGGAAGGGTGTACAGGGGCACATCTCTGCTGGATGTGCCCATGCCAGCCAGAGCACCTTAAGCTCTGCTGGCCAGGGAGGCTAAAGCATAGAAGCCTCAGGAGCCAGGAGATTAGTTCCTCGCCTGAATTTGTCCGACTAAAGAGAGAGGTGTAGCATAAAGAAGAAATCAAAGTTACTAAGCTAGTCTGTCAGTACAGCAGAGAGAAAAAGATAAAGCAGAGTTGAGTTTGCCTGCCAGTTCATGCTAAAGCCTGCTGGAACCAAGACAAAGTCTGAAAACTGTTTGGAGAAACATTTATTTAAGTAAAGCTGCCATTGAACTTCATCTCAAGGTCTGGACCTCAATCATTCCCCCTATTTATTGCTTGGGAGCCAAAGCCTGGGGTCCAGCGGTAACCAGGTAGGAGCACCGTGACACACATAAAGAGACATTTAGGCCTCACTACACCACTCAGCATTCCTACTTAACCTGGGACACGATATAGAGGGCCCTAGGGGGAGGTGGGCCGTTGCATTAGTAGCTATAGTATCCTCCAAATGCTGGCCTAGGCATCTCACCCAGTTAAGACGGTACTGTCTGCTCTGCAGTGATGAGGGACAGTCACCCAAAAGCAGCTGTCTGCAGATGAGGCGTTGGCTTAATTATTGTCCAAGTCATGTCTCAAGGCCTGTTTATAAGGTTGAACATTGACTTATAGGATAACTGCCTTACATCTGGTGGCATGAGAGGCAGAGCTTGATAAGAGCTCATTTGAATGTATAATTTTTTGACTGTTGTTTTCATTTAAAAAAATCGGACAATGTGGTGTGTTATTAGACAGGTTGTTTGTTGCCACCACCTACCATCTCTTTACCCATAGCCATATGTGTTGCTGTTACTTTGCCATTGCAAAAGCTGTCTTAGTGCTAAAAAGTTTTAAAGGGGATGGATAAAGTCATAGGAAACAAGAGTTGTACACTTTTCAAGGCAGTTTTGATTCAGACCAAACTAATTTTGGGAAATAGTTTTTTTCCCAGTTGCCCTTTCATCCATCGTAATTAAAGTTTTTAAGCTGAGGTTTTAAAGTTTGCTCGTTGAATGAATTACTCCTGCAGAGTTGAAAAGATTATGTACAGATATTATACAAGGTATGGGCTAAACAGCGATTAATGTGGTCTATTACGTCTTAGAAGACATGAGAAAATGAGAGCAAGCAGAAATATGGCAGAGGTAATGTAGTGGACACGGCACTCTGTCTTTTTCTTGACCAATGTGGGTGCACGTCACAGGTAGTTCCAATCTCCACCTGGTGGAACTGGGTAAGTCTTCAAATAGATGAGACAGCACTCCAGGGTTTATATGCTGAGTATTTAATTAATTTAGCCGGACATGGTGGTACAAAAGTGCAACGTTTTGGGCAGTCAGGGTGCCCTTCATTAGGCTGATGTACAAAAAGAAAAACATGCATAAGTAACCAGACAAATTTCAAAACAGATACGGTGTATCGTAACAAAGTACATATGTTACAGGCAAGGTATCGAGGCCGTACAGGTATATATTCAGTACATCAGAATAAAAAGGGAAGGGAGGGAGGGGGAAAAGGGGGAGTGTGGGGTTTCCACCATGAGAAAGGGAGAGACAACAGTAGAGAATAGAGTGTATCACCATACAAAAAATTACATAGAGATAGCTGAATGTATGGCACAGGTAGAATGCATGATTAGGGGTTTAGTTATAGCTAATGACATGATTTAGGCAAGGGATAAGAACCTAGGTTCAATTAGGGTATGTTCAGACGACGACAATTGTCGCGCGACAAAAAGTCGCGCGACAATTTGGGAACCACTACACTGCAACATTTGTAGCGTGACATTGATGTCACATTAATGTCGCGCGACAATTTTTATAATGGGTGTCTATGGTGGTGTCGCACGTGCAACATGCAACATGTTGCGACTGCGACACAACAGTCGCAAAAAGTCCATCCCGGATGGATTTTTGTCGACTGTCGTGTCGCAGTCGCAGCATGTCGCATGTCGCACTGTGACACCATAGACTCCCATTATAAAAATTGTCGCGCGACAATAGTGCGACTTTTTGTCGCGCGACAATTGTCGTCGTCTGAACATACCCTTAATGAGGTTAGCTGAATACATATTGTGAAATGAGGAGATGTGATGTGGGTTGAGTAAGTGTGTAAGGTTTAGCACTAGCAGATCGCCTGATGTGGAGGATAGCACACAGGCTAAAGGACAGGCTAGAAAACAGACTATAAACCTGGCATCGGGCTATGACCATAATTTGGGACACGTGCATAACCCAGGCTAAAATGTCAGGGGCATACGCGGTGTAGGAAAAAGTTGCTGGCAAATTATGCAAAAACGTTGCTGCTGTATAGTGGTTGCACTTACCTAGTCAACACTCTTGTGAGAAGTGGAAGAGCCGGCGTGGGGAGGACGCCGGAGTGCCATGTTTTAAATGGACAAAGTGGGCGCTGATTGGTGTGTGCTAGGAGCGTTGACGTCGCCTTGCGTGTTCCCGTTGTGGCGTCATGATGCCGCGAGATCATGCGGCTGACTGGATGTGAGGCGGGCGTTGTCTCGCGCTATTGTGACGTCACTGGCGGCAGCACGATGGCGCGGAAACATGACATACTCCTAGCACACATACGATAATGAGGTCAGTTTAAATCTAAATATACACACGTGTCCTACATTTTACCTGATTGACATGGATATATATAGGGGTTAGAGAGATTGATTCAGATACGCCCCTTGAGAAAGCGGAGCGAAACGTACGTCAGGGTGGGCTCTCCTCTCTGCTAAGAAGCCCGTGTCCTCCTTTTCAAGTGTCCCTCAGGTATATATTCATGGAATATATGTGTCTCGCTGCTGTATTGTATATGCGGTATTGCCCATCAGGGCAACCCCACCACCACCCCACCTCCACTCTCCTTCCATCTCAGGCTTTACAGATATTTATTAAAGAGCCAAGGAAACTCAATATATTTTGATTACTTAAGTTTATTATTACAAAGATTTTGAGTCTAAAACTAGGTTCCCATATATCTCTATAATAATTGTGTCCACCAGTTGTGTTATGCCTGAGCAAGACTCATCTGATTACTATACTTGTTACTGGTGACCATTGTGTCCTGTGTAGTCTGGTGACTATAACCAGAGAAATGCAGCAGTTAGTGTTCAGACAGTTAACTTTGTTGAAAGGAGTTGTCTTGCTATTTATTTTTAAAGCTTTAGAACGGTGTAAAATGATAAAATAAGTCATGGTCACATTACCGACCCCCTGCTGCCCCTGTTCCTCTGTCCTAGTACATATCTCGACACACATGAATGACTAACTAACCACTCACTGAGTTCGCTGGTGATTGGCTAGGCAGTCGTTTCCTGTGTGCCAAGAGAAGCCAGGAATTAGAGGCCAGCAGGAGCAGACTGGAAGCTTAAATTGGCCCTGGTAAACAACCTAAAAGTGGCCCCATGTTGTAGGCAGGTCGAAATTGACAGAAGGTGGGAGAAACACAAGTAGACAGGAACAACAGAAGTAGATGGGACCAGCAATACTGTAGTGAAACACAAAAATACCTCCCAGCAGAATCAAATACCATATGTAAGAGGGCGCAAGGTTCCGTCGTCGACAGAAGGTACGTGTCACCGAGGTTCCTGGCCTCGGTGAGATAAGAGCCGGATTTTTTGTGTGTCAGTAGCAGCTAGTGCTGCTTGACACATTGATATTTAGTATGGCTACAAAGCCGATCCGGGCCGGCTCTTATTGGGAATAGTCAAGTGCTGGGTGGGAGACTATTCCCCACGGTCCAGGCCGGACTTTTTCCGGGCCTTTAAAAGGCAGCCACCTCAGCAGGTGGGAGGTGATTATCCTGGAAGCTGCTGGTGTTGCTGTGGAGCTCTCAGGGCTGAGAGCAAAAGTCTGCAAACAGGCGTGCAGTCTACCTGGAAGCCGCTGGTGGAAACTTTGCGTGGCCGAGCTAACTGCCAGGTGTGAACTAACACCGATCACTCAGGTGACCTTGCTGTGGGACTTATGTTTTTGCCGTGTGTTTTGCCTTGTGTGAACAAGCACTAAAGACTGTTTCTGTTTTGCCTTGTGTGAACAAGCACTAAAGACTGTTTTTGTTTTGCCGAGTGTGAATAAAACACTTCTGCTTTACCCAGAGAACTGTGTACCTTGCCTCTATACTGCGTCCGCAAGCCTGTCTACCAGAGCAATTCCCCACATTTGGTGGAGGATGCGGGCATGCGCAGTGAGGCTGGCGTGAACGCCGAAAGTTTTTGTTTTTGCTATGTTGGACTGCATGTCATATATCAGGCCTGCAACTTTTGTGGTTTCTGGCAACATGGAGGCTGCTGTGAAAGCTCTCATGGAGGCTAACGTGCAGCAGAGGGAGACCAATCAGCTACTTTTACAGCAGCAACAGGCTAATGAGCTACAGCAAAAAAGTCATGAGGAGGCTAATGAGCTACAGCAAAAAGACATGAGGAGGCTATGTGTGCACAGCAGCAGACGAACAATCTCCTAGTGCAGCAGCTGATAGCCTTGCAGGAGTCGGTGCGAACGTCCCAGCAAGGAGTTGCAACCACGACAGCCCCGACTGTGTCTAACGCCAGGGACAAAGTCCGATCCGCCCTCAGGAAAATGGGTCCAGAAGACGATATAGAGGCATTCATTATGGTGTTTGAAAGAACCGCCGAGCAAGAGAGGCTGCCATTGGAGCAATGGGCTGAGGTGGTGGCGCCTTTTCTGGTGGGGGACGCACAAAAGGCCTATTTTGACCTCAGCTGCGAGGAGGCAAAGGACTATGAGAGGCTAAAAAGTGAGGTGTTGGCCAGGTTGGGAGTAAACACCTATGTGCGAGCGCACAGATTGTGTCAGTGGGTGTTTTCCGAGTCCCGACCCGTCCGGTCACAAGCCTATGACTTACTTCACCTAGTAAAAAAATGGCTCCAGCCTGAACTATTGAGCCCTTCTCAGATGGTTGAAAGGGTCGTGGTCGACAGGTTTGTGCGTACCCTCCCGAGAGCCATACAGCGCTGGGTGGGACAAGGCGATCCAGGCAACCTGGAACAACTGGTTAGCCTGGTGGAGAGGTATATGGCCACTCAGGATTTGTTGAAGGACTCTGCGGTACTACCGAAGTCACGTCAGCCCCAGTTGCCGACCCGGGATCCTGGAAAAGGGATCCTACCTCATAAGGAGGGGAGTGGATCTCCAGTCCGTGGGAGGAATACCCTGGGGAGGAGGGAGGCTGCGGGGGTCAGGTGTTGGCATTGTCAGGACTGGGGACATGTGGCCGCCAACTGCCCTAGGGCATCTGAACCCATGGACTGCGGGTTCGCTCGCCGGTCCTCTCTTTTTGCCCAACCAGTGTATATAGCTGACCCCCTGCTGGCCGCGGACACCCCTCCGTTGTGTGACATCATGGTTAATGGACACTCCGTGCAGGCCCTGCTGGACTCTGGGAGCCTGGTAACTCTGGTCCATGAGTCGTTGGTAACGGAAAAACTCCCAGAAGGGCGAACCCTTACCATTGTCTGTATACATGGGGATCGCCGGGAGTATCCCACTACTAAGGTTACCCTGACGGTGGGTGGGAAAGAGGTAGAAAATTATTGTAAGTCCTGTCCAACCTGTCAGGTAAATAGCCCCCAGCCACATTTCCGTAGTCCTCTGGTACCTCTACCAATAATAGAGGTACCGTTTGAGCGAATCGCTATGGATCTAATAGGGCCCATACCGAAGTCCTCTAGGGGCCACCAACACATTCTGTTCGTTCTCGATTACGACACTCGGTATCCGGAGGCGGTGCCCCTGCAACATACATCAGCTAAGCTCATAGCTAAGGAGTTAATGGAAATGTTTTCCCGGGTGGGCCTGCCTAAGGAGGTTCTGACAGACCAAGGGACCCCTTTTATGTCCAAGGTTATGTGGGAACTGTGTAAATTGCTGCGTATTAAACAGTTGCGGACGTCCGTTTACCATCCGCAAACGGATGGTCTCGTCGAAAGGTTTAACCAAACGTTAAAAAATATGTTAAAAAGGGTGGTGTCTAGAGATGGGAGGGACTGGGACCTGCTTCTGCCCTATCTCATGTTCGCAGTGCGAGAGGTGCCCCAGGCCTCTACTGGGTTCTCGCCCTTCGAACTGCTTTATGGCCGACACCCTCGGGGCCTGTTAGACATTGCCAAGGAAGCGTGGGAACAACAACCTGTCCCCCACAAAAGTGTCATTTAGTATGTCACCCAGATGCAGGAACGGATGGAAAGGGTGTTGCCGCTGGTCCGGGAGCATATGGAGGCAGCGCAACAAGCTCAGAGTAGTGTGTATAATCGTCAGGCTCGGGTACGGGATTTCAATCCGGGAGATCGGGTTTTGGTTCTGGTACCTACCCTTGACAGCAAGTTTCTAGCTAGGTGGCAGGGGCCCTATGAGGTGATCGAGAAGGTAGGGGAAGTAAATTACAAAGTACACCAGCCAGGGCGGCGCAAGCCGGAGCAGGTGTACTATGTGAATTTACTAAAGCCGTGGAAAGATAGGGACTCTTCCGACAACAGCCCCCATCCAGGGCTTCTAGGTGAAAAGTGTCCAGCCCCACAGTTTGAGGCCTGTGAAGCAGTAACCACGGTAAAAATTGCAGACAGCCTGTCTTCCAAACAAGTTCAGGAAGTCAGGGAGTTCATCAGTCGGAACACGGATGTGTTCTCGGACCTCCCTGGCCGCACTTCCCTCATCCAACATGATATCGTCACAGAGCCTCAGGCCAAGATCCGGTTAAAACCATACCGGGTACCCGAGGCTCGGCGACGGGCCATCGCGGAGGAAGTGCAATTAATGTTGAAGCTTGATGTCATTGAGCAAGAATCACAAAAATAAACGTGGCCTAAATGGGTGGGACTGCTCCAGACCCCAAACACTGTGGCGTGTTTCTAACTAGTGATGAGCGGCAGGGGCAATATTCGAATTCGCGATATTTCGCGAATATTTGGGCGAACGGCTATCCCCAGCAAAAATTGCATACAATGGAGGATGCCGGCGCGAACCACAAGCACCACACAAACATCCTACACAAAATAAAACATGTGCGGATGAAAATATATAAACACATAACTCACAGAAAAAAGATGCACCACATGGATAAGCAACTGACAACACTGGCTAATCCCTCACTCTGGTGTTAAAAGCTTCGCCAATATTTCCAATCAGGAACATATCGGAGCCCCTTTAGGCACCACTACACGGTATCTCAGCATGACATGGGGTCCTACCACTAGACTACCTATGGTGTGTGAACAAGGTCTGAACAGGTATTAAGTAGCCTACAGCCCCATCCCACTCACCTGCACTGCAGGACCAACAATGCAATGGGGAACAAATGAGGCCGCAAGCTACACCTACAACAGACCATGTGACACCGGCTTCCAGGTGCAACAGAATGTTTACAAGCCATATGCATATCCATGTGGTGCATCTTTTTTCTGAGAGTTATGTGTTTATATATTTTCATCCGCACATGTTTTATTTTGTGTAGGATGTTTGTGTGGTGCTTGTGGTTCGCGCCGGCATCCTCCATTGTATGCAATTTTTGCTGGGGATAGCCGTTCGCTGCGAACCACATGCGGAGGAACTGCCCCCCCAGTTAGAAACACGCCACAGTGTTTGGGGTCTGGAGCAGTCCCACCCATTTAGGCCACGTTTATTTTTGTGATTCTTGTTTTATATGTATTGAATGTGCCATTGCATATGGCTTGTAAACATTCTGTTGCACCTGGAAGCCGGTGTCACATGGTCTGTTGTAGGTGTAGCTTATGGCCTCATTTGTTCCCCATTGCATTGTTGGTCCTGCAGTGCAGGTGAGTGGGATGGGGCTGTAGGCTACTTAATACCTGTTCAGACCTTGTTCACACACCATAGGTAGTCTAGTGGTAGGACCCCATGTCATGCTGAGATACCGTGTAGTGGTGCCTAAAGGGGCTCCGATATCTTCCTGATTGGAAATATTGGCGAATCTCTCAGCTTTTAACACCAGAGTGAGGGATTAGCCAGTGTTGTCAGTTGCTTATCCATGTGGTGCATCTTTTTTCTGTGAGTTATGTGTTTATATATTTTCATCCGCACATGTTTTATTTTGTGTAGGATGTTTGTGTGGTGCTTGTGGTTCGCGCCGGCATCCTCCATTGTATGCAATTTTTGCTGGGGATAGCCGTTCAGCTGCGAACCACATGCGGAGGAACTGCCCCCCAGTTAGAAACACGCCACAGTGTTTGGGGTCTGGAGCAGTCCCACCCATTTAGGCCACGTTTATTTTTGTGATTCTTGTTTTATATGTATTGAATGTGCCATTGCATATGGCTTGTAAACATTCTGTTGCACCTGGAAGCCGGTGTCACATGGTCTGTTGTAGGTGTAGCTTGCGGCCTCATTTGTTCCCCATTGCATTGTTGGTCCTGCAGTGCAGGTGAGTGGGATGGGGCTGTAGGCTACTTAATACCTGTTCAGACCTTGTTCACACACCATAGGTAGTCTAGTGGTAGGACCCCATGTCATGCTGAGATACCGTGTAGTGGTGCCTAAAGGGGCTCCGATATCTTCCTGATTGGAAATATTGGTGAATCTCTCAGCTTTTAACACCAGAGTGAGGGATTAGCCAGTGTTGTCAGTTGCTTATCCATGTGGTGCATCTTTTTTCTGTGAGTTTTGATGTCATTGAGGAGTCGAAAAGTGAATGGGCCAGTCCCATAGTCCTAATACCCAAGCCAGATGGGACGTTGCGGTTCTGCAACGATTTTCGCAAGTTAAATGAAGTGTCCAAGTTTGATGTGTATCCCATGCCCCGGGTAGACGAGCTTGTTGAGAATTTAGGGCAAGCCCGTTATTTTTCTGTGCTAGACCTCACTAAAGGGTACTGGCAGGTACCCTTAACGGAGTTGGCCAAGGAAAAAACTGCTTTTGTTACCCCGCAGGGCCTGTATCATTACAAGGTATTACCCTTTGGCCTGCATGGCGCCCCTGCCACTTTCCAAAGGTTAATGGACATTGTGCTGCGACCTCATCGTCGATACGCCTCGGCCTACTTAGATGATGTAGTCATCCACAGCACCGACTGGGAAAGCCATTTGCCCAAAGTGCAGGCGGAAGTGGATGCCCTTAGAAAAGCTGGACTAACCGCTAATCCAAAAAAGTGTGCCATTGGGTTAGAAGAGACCAAGTATCTGGGGTTTGTCATTGGGCGGGGACTCATCAAACCTCAGGTAAATAAGATGGAGGCAATACGTAATTGGCCCCGACCGGTCACCACCAGGCAGGTAAAATCGTTCCTGGGGATTGTAGGGTACTACATGAGGTTTGTGCCCCACTTTGCCACGATAGCAGCACCATTGACAGACCTGTTGAAGGGACGGAAGTCCGGAAAGGTTCACTGGGGTGAGGAGGCAGAAGAAGCTTTCTCTGCATTGAAGTCGGCCCTGTGTGGGTCCCCGGTTTTGGTGACACCCGACTTCAACAGGGAGTTCATAGTACAGACGGATGCCTCGGAGGTAGGCCTCGGCGCTGTACTGTCTCAGGAAGTCAACGGCGAAGAACATCCCGTTGTCTTCCTGAGCCGTAAGCTCAACCCAGCCGAGACCAGGTATAGCATAGTGGAGAGGGAGTGCCTGGCTATCAAGTGGGCACTCGAGTCTCTCCGCTATTACTTGTTAGGGAGGAAGTTCCGTCTGGTGACCGACCATTCCCCTCTCAAGTGGATGAGCCAGGCCAAGGAGAGGAATGCTCGGGTCACCAGGTGGTTCCTGTCCTTACAGAACTTCAAGTTCTCAGTAGAACACCGGGCAGGCCGCTTGCAGGGTAATGCAGATGCCCTGTCCCGCGTCCACTGTCTCATGTGTGTTCACCCCTCAGGGTTGAACAAAGGGGGTATGTAAGAGGCGCAAGGTTCCATCGTCGACGGAAGGTACGTGTCACCGAGGTTCCTGGCCTCGGTGAGATAAGAGCCAGATTTTTGTGTGTCAGTAGCAGCTAGTGCTGCTTGACACATTGATATTTAGTATGGCTACAAAGCCGATCCGGGCCGGCTCTTATTGGGAATAGTCAAGTGCTGGGTGGGAGACTATTCCCCACGGTCCAGGCCGGACTTTTCCGGGCCTTTAAAGGCAGCCACCTCAGCAGGTGGGAGGTGATTATCCTGGAAGCTGCTGGTGTTGCTGTGGAGCTCTCAGGGCTGAGAGCAAAAGTCTGCAAACAGGCGTGCAGTCTACCTGGAAGCCGCTGGTGGAAACTTTGTGTGGCCGAGCTAACTGCCAGGTGTGAACTAACACCGATCACTCAGGTGACCTTGCTGTGGGACTTATGTTTTTGCCGTGTGTTTTGCCTTGTGTGAACAAGCACTAAAGACTGTTTCTGTTTTGCCTTGTGTGAACAAGCACTAAAGACTGTTTCTGTTTTGCCGAGTGTGAATAAAACACTTCTGCTTTACCCAGAGAACTGTGTACCTTGCCTCTATACTGCGTCCGCAAGCCTGTCTACCAGAGCAATTCCCCACACATAGTACAGAATAAAATACTGCTGCCCCTGGTACAGTTGAAGAATCAGGAAGGCTCCCTCAGCTGCTGGCTAGATACATAATTACCTTATACTCCTAGCTTTAATTAATCCTGAGACCATCAGATCATTATGTACCTGGCTAGCAGCCATGAAGAGGTCTTGGGAGGCCCCTTGGAGAATTTTACTATATAGTCTATGGGAGTCCTCCCCTGGAGACCAAGAAATAGAAGGTGTGGAAAATTTTGGAGCTTGAGCAATGTGGGATCAGTAAGGTGAATATTGCTTGTTTGAATTTTTTACACTATTCTGAGCCTTAGAAAAAAAAATGGCTATGTCTTCCATTGTATTAAAGCAGTTGACTCATAAAATCAAACCCATTCCATTTTCCCTCTTAGGGTACAAGGATAAGAGGGGTTCCATTGGTCAGGACCCTCCTCTATTAGCTGAAACACCAAAGTGTAGTACTAACATTTAGGGCTAGACTGTTCACAATGTATCATGTGGCTGGCCATTTTTTAATGTATGGCATGTAATACTACAGTTCCTTTATAGTGGCTGCTGCACAGTAAGCCACATCTACTCTCAACAATAACAGCTGACCACATCAACTTTCGAAAGGTAGACTCTAGGCGATCATGTGATCACAAGACTATCTTCATTTTTAAAATTGGTTTTCTTCGTGATGCAACTCCCTTTTCTAGAAGAGAGCTATAGAAGCAAATATAACGTAGCTAAATGGATTTTTCTTGGCAAAAGAGCCCCATACCTTATTATACAGAGCCAAGTCAGTTGTGTATGCAGATCATCCCTAACCCTGATTGCAAGTGAAACATCCACTTGTTTCAAGCGAGGTGTGAATTAAGAGAGAGCGGCAATCACTGAAGGGAGCATCTCTATCTAAGCTTTCATTATCATATTCAGGGGGTCATTATCATTCTCTTACCTTTTAATCACTGGCTTTGCATTTATTTTGCTCTCTAGGCAATGTGCAGCTAGTGAAAATGAAAACTCGATCACCCTGTTGCCTCTGTTTTCCCGACACATTATGGATATATATATATATATATATTTTTACCCTGATGGATCTGTACAGCGTGGCACTGGGGAGCTTCTATTATAATGCTAAAGATAAATATGTATGACTCTGATTTCATCTTTTCACGCACTTTATTATGATTTAAATGTTTGTCAGCTTATTGAATGTGAAACATATGTATCTTCACACCATCTTGTGAAACTCTGATTCTATTTGTGTGGATGTTTAAATCTTTCTATCGAGTGTGATTTATTAGTATTTTTTCTGCAAGAGTGTATGCTCCCATCAGTCTCTGTTGTCACTGGGGTTTGCAATCTAATTTACCTGTCTAACACGTATATCAGTTGCAGTTTTAATAGGAAAAAATCTACTAGTAAGGGTATTGGTTCTCATCGAAGAGAACCAATGGACTATGGAGAGTTACATAGTAACATAGTAACATAGTATATAGGACCGAAAAAAGACATTTGTCTGTCCAGTTCGGCCTGTTTCCTACAAGTTGATCCAGAGGAAGGCAAAAAAAAACCTGTGAGGCAGAAGCCAATTTTCCCCACTTAAGGGGAAAAAAATTCCTTCCCGACTCCAATCAGGCAATCAGAATAACTCCCTGGATCAATGACCCCTCTCTAGTAGCTATAGCCTGTAATATTATTACACTCCAGAAATACATCCAGTCTCCTCTTGAATTCCTTTATTGTACTCTCCATCACCACCTCCTCAGGCAGAGAGTTCCATAGTCTCACTGCTCTTACAGTGAAGAATCCTTTTCTATGTTTGTGTACAAACCTTCTTTCCTCCAGACGCAGAGGATGTCCCCTCATCACAGTCACAGTCCTGGGGATAAATAGATGATGGGACAGATCTCTGTACTGACCCCTGATATATTTATACATAGTTATTAGATCTCCCCTCAGTCGTCTTTTTTCTAAAGTGAATAACCCTAATTTTGATAACCTTTCAGGGTACTGTAGATCCCTCATTCCAGTTATTACTTTAGTTGCCCTCCTCTGAACCCTCTCCAGCTCTGCTATGTCTGCCTTGTTCACAGGAGCCCAGAACTGTACACAGTACTCCATGTGTGGTCTGACTAGTGATTTGTAAAGTGGTAGGACTATGTTCTCATCACGGGCATCTATGCCCCTTTTGATGCAACCCATTATCTTATTGGCCTTGGCAGTAGCTGCCTGACACTGGTTTTTGCAGCTTAATTTGCTGTTTATTAAAATTCCTAGATCCTTTTCCATGTCAGTGTTACCGAGTGTTTTACCATTTAATATGTACGGGTGACTTGCATTATTCCTTCCCATGTGCATAACTTTACATTTGTCAGTGTTAAACCTCATCTGCCATTTTTCTACCCAAGCCTCCAATCTATCCAGATCCCTCTGTAGCAGAAAACTGTCCTCTTCAGTGTTAATTACTTTAAACAGTTTAGTGTAATCTGCAAAAATAGATATTTTACTGTGCAGGCCTTCTACAAGATCATTAATAAATAAATATTGAAGAGAATAGGGCCCAATACTGACCCCTGAGGTACCCCACTAGTTACAGTGACCCAATCTGAGTATCTACCGTTAATAACCACCCTCTGTTTTCTGTCACTCAGCCAGTTACTTACCCACATACAGACATTTTCTCCCAGTCTGAGCATCCTCATTTTATATACTAACCTTTTATGAGGTATGGTGTCAATTGCTTTGGAGAAGTCCAGATATATGACATCCATTGATTCGCCGCTGTCAAGTCTAGGACTTACCTCCTCATAGAAGCTGATTAAATTCGTTTGGCATGACCGATCACTCATGAAGCCATGCTGATATGGCGTTATTTGCTTATTTTCATTGAGCTACTCCAAAATAGCATCTCTTAGAAACCCTTCAAACAGTTTACCAACAATAGATGTTAAACTTACCTCTGGAACATTCCCTGTCAGTATAGAGTCTGTAAATATCAGAAATAAAGGTCTGGCTATGACATCACTTAATTCCCTTAGGATACGAGGGTGTATGCTATCCGGTCCTGGCGATTTGTCTATTTTAATCTTTTTAAGTCACTGTTGTACTTCTTCCTGGGTCAGACAGGTTACTTTTAATGGGGAATTTACTTTTACATTCTGCATTTCATCTGACAGTTTATTTTCCTCAGTGAATATAGTTGAGAAAAAAATATTTAATAGTTTGCTTTATCCTCGTCGCTCTCTGCAACACCCCCTCATTGCTATGTAGAGGGCCGACTCCTTCAGATTTATATTTTTTACAATTTATATAATTGAAGAACATTTTAGGGTTAGTTTTACTCTCTTTGGCAATTAATCTCTCAGTCTCTAGTTTGCCAAATTATATTAGTTTTTTACATATCCTATTTTTTTCCTTATAGTTTATCAGTGCTTCCTGACTCCCCTCCTGATTTAGTAATTTATATGCTTTCTTTTTGTCATTTATTGCTTTCTTTACGGTTCCATTTATCCACATGGGTTTCTTATTGTTCCTTAGCCTTTTATTCATATAAGGTATGTACCTCTCACAATTAGATGTTACAATGCTTTTAAAAATCTCCCATTTTATGGTTGTATTTTTATTTTTGAGGACTTTGTCCCAGTTAGTTAGGCCTATGGCCTCGCTTAGCTGGCTAAATTTAGCTTTTTTGAAGTTTGGTATTTTTGTTCCTCCCTTTAGAAACTCTCGCTTGAAGGATAATTGGAAGGTTATAACTTTATGGTCACTATTTCTCAGGTGTCCCCCAACCTGCACATCTGTTGTTCTATCAGGTCTATTGGTTAATACTAAGTCCAGTATGGCCGTCCCTCTAGTGGGGTCCTGAACCAGTTGGGAAAGGAAATTGTCTTTGGCTATTGCCAAGAACCTGTTTCCTTTTTATGATGTACAGCTTTCAGTTTCCCAGTCTATATCTGGGTAGTTGAAGTCCACCATAATAACGACTTCATTATGATTTGCCGCCTCGTCTATCTCGTTTAGTAGTTACTTGAAAACAATATTCTGTGGGATCAATTTTTTTGTAAGTGCAAATTAGCTATCCTCCATACCAGCCAATCCAGTGACTTTAACTAGAGATGAGCGAATTTATCAAAAATTTAATCCAGCTGCTTCACCGAAGTTCACAAAGAAATTAGATTAGTTATAAATTACTTTGTCATGAATCACATTCCATTGTTTATAGAAGGCGCAATGACGGGGGACCAAGGATTGCACCCCCCATGTCATTGTATCCCCCAAGATCACGACATCTGACAGTCACAGAGGTCATCAGGGGTCATCACTGATGCCCTGCCAGCTCGTGCGAGATTTGGTGCATTTTCTTCAATCAAGATGGCTACGACGGCCTCTACACGAGCAAATGGATGAGGTATGTATTTTTTTAGTTTTTTACCACCATTTCAGGAAAAATTGATTAGTTACCATGAAGCACGTGGAAATTCGGCTTTGTGACAAATTTTTACTGAAATTTAGATCGAAGTACACTTTGTTAACTTCAATTCACTTAACACTAACTATAACCTACTTTAGAAGAGCTAATTTGAATAATTAGACATTCCTTAGTTATTTTTCAAGGAAGTATTTTGGCTCAGTGATGGACAGCACGGTGGCTCAGTAGTTAGCACTGGTGCCTTGTACTGGGGTCCTAGCTATGAGTCTGACCAAGGAAAACATCTGCATAGAGTTTGTATATTCTGCTCCTGTGTTTGCATGGGTTTCTGACATCTTTGTTGGAGACAGGTAGTGATAACAATGGTGGTAAAGTGCTGCACTATATAATTATACTTATATAACTTTATAAATATGTAGATTTTTTTGTTAAATGGATTTAAAAAATGGCAGTCACCATAAAAGGTTTTTCCTAAGGCTGTGATGGCTAACCTCCGAAACTCCAACTGTGGTGAAACTATAACTCCCAGCATGCTCCATTAATTTCTGTGCAGTTCTTAGAACAGCCAAGCAAGCGTGCATAGTGGGAGTTGTAGTTTTACCACGGCTGGAGTGCCGGAGGTTAGCCATCACAGTCCTAAGGTTTCCTAAGACTTGAGCAACACATTTCTCTAGTTGTTGTGCACTGCATCTAAAAGGGAATGTGTCCTCAGAAAATGACATGTTTTATTAAAAAATTTTATGATAAGAATATTTTTAAAGAATTTTAGTGATGCTTAGTTTTCCATATCTTGATCTGTATTTTAGTAAAATCCTAAAATCATGCAGTTTTTACACTGGCTGCTAGAGATGAGTGAATTTTTAGAAATTTGATTGGTGTTTGAATTGATTCTATCCGAATCAAAAGTGATTCAATTGGCCTGAAAATATGGCACATTTGAAGAATGAGACAATTTAACGCTTTCCTCTGTATGCATTTGGGGCCTCATTCTAATTTCACACAAGTTCTCTGTCGGATGTGATGCGTGTAGCTAACACATACCATCCAGACTGAATCTTGACCCATTAATTCGTTTTTTTTTTACGCATCATCTTTGAGTCCGGAAAAAATTGTAGCATATACTTTATGTGCATTTTTCACACAGCCATGGCCCCATAGAAATGAATAGGGGAAAAGGGAAGACATTCAGATGCAATCCAGATTAAATATGCTTTTCAATAATGGCTGCTAGGAGATGTTAAGCGTTGTTTTTCAGTTTTTCTTCACATGCATGAAAAAATGCATCCAAAACTGCATCCGTGTTTAAAAAATTGAAACACTGAAAGCAATAGCAGATTAAGCTTATTCAACTTGTGTGCAAAACCATCAGTTTTCCCTTGAACAGATCCTGACACGACCCCTGTGGCTCATGTGAAAGAGGCATTAGTAATGGAATCAAAATAAATTTGGAGAAATTCATGTATCTCTAATATATTTTTTTTAAATTTCAAAATACAAGGAACAATAGTAAGTCAATATTCACAGATGTGTGAGCCATGTACATAATACTGTATACCTTCGGTTCATAATATGCTTTTCTACCAGTGGTTAAATGGGTCACCAGATGATGGTAAGAAGGTAAAAGAAAACACTTTTGGGACTATTTTAGACACTTTGTAATTGAACAAGACGTGAGACTAAAAAGAGAGAAATGGAAGGGCCACCTTGGGCCATATTTGTTTACTTGACTTGCATAGTTTCGAGACAATTAGAACATCCCAGGAGGATATAGACCCAAACATGCTTTTAGATGATGATAAATTACATCCTGGAGACGTGATAAAATTAAAGTCAGCGTATGGATTATGTATATTTTGTTCTTGAACAGTTTATAAAGCCACACGCACATACCGGCTTACAGACAGATGTGACCTTCTGCCTTGCTCTATATTTATTGGTACGGACGATGGCTATATTAATAACATTTGATCACTTCCTATTCTTAGGTACATTAAAAAACATTGCAAAATTCACAGCAGTCTGTGCATTATTCGCATGAAAGGTGTTTTAGGCATGTCATACTAATAAAATAAAATGCAGAAAAGTTAAGTAAAATAACATCTGTGCAAAGCATCAAGCAGGAAAACTTGGGGCAGCCATTCTGAAGGCTCTTATAAAGCTTTGGAATGGTAGTGCTTATCTTCATAAAATCACAAGGGGGAATTTATCATAGACTGGTGTTTTACGCTGGTCTATGGCCTTCTCTGAGCTGCTGGAGAATGCACCTAATTTATAACCAGGAAAAAGTATTATCAAATATTAGGGACACCTTCCGGTAGTCAGTGCATCTAGACTAAAGTCTACTGCATCTCCTAGCTGCCATAGATTTCAGTATTCATTTATGCCAGAAAAATGATGTAAAATAAAGTAAATTCTCGATGGCCATTGTCCCCATCTTTCCTCACCCTTGCCACCCCTCCTTTTTGTGAAAGTGGCAAGGATAGATTGGCGCAATAGCACTGAAAACTTTTTTTTTACACCAAAAACTGGAGTGAGGAATGATAAATCCCCCCCCCCCCAACCCATAATGTTCTGCTTTGAAATCTGTTCTTCTGTGACACCCAAGAAATAAAGACCACCACCAGAGATTAGAACAATAAACCCAAAGGTTATCTTAAGGCTGATCCACATGACCTTATTATGGATCTTCTGTACCAATCCTTTTCTGTACGATGCCTTTCTACACTAAATGGTTTTGTGCCATGTATAAAGTAAATTGTGACGTTTTATTTGTCTCCAGAGAAGTGGTGGAAACGTGATATAAATGGAAATGCTCCATAATGAGAATAGGTGAGAAGAGAATTTTTTTCTCAATTTTTTTTTTCTGACTGTACTGTACTAGTACCTGATCTGAACACCAAACAATAAAAAACAAGCCGTTGCACTTTTTCATAGGCCACATGGTGCAGTCTGCTTATCCATATGGTACTGTATTTTACATTGATTACAATTGAGGCATTTTGTTTGTCTGCTTTAATACATATTCAGTTTTATGTATTCTGTTATCAGCCATTTTGGACTAGCCTATCCCACTAGCTCTAATCTAGTTTTTAGTTATCATTGACTCTTTATGGGCTCTTGAAGCTGTAATGGTTTAGTAGTAGCCTCATCCCACAACATGGTTAAAAGTGCTGCAACCCTCAAGGGCAGAGTCGGGGGAAGGGAATAGTAGTAGGGGCACTGATAGTAGTGGTTCTGGTTCACATTGACTGTTCATGCAGTAAATAGACTGGGCACCCTTTCTTTCCTTGGGGTATGCCTTGGTCTTCTAAGGCTCCTGTCTTGTGTTAGGTCAATGGGTGCAAGACAGGAGGTCAAATGTAGTGACTAGCAGATGGATTGAGGAATCAGTGACCAGGCCCGTTTGGTTGCAATAAATAGAGTCTCTCAGGTAAAATTCTGAGGTATATGACAGAGTAGGTTTTTCCTAGTTGTGTATAGGCAGAAGCAATGATGGTAGTAATATGCCCTTAGTTTCACTCTAAGTTCACTTTTCAATCTTCTCAAATGACCACAAGCATTACATTTCACTCTTATTAACTCTTTCTGAAATCCCCAGGCTGTGGGGTGCAGATCTTAGATTTGGATGGCCAGTCTGTCTAAAAGTGTGATGGGCACCAAAGCAATATATCCTTTCAACAATAAAGTTTTATTGCCATAAACGTGCAGCTACTGTATATGAATCCAGCATGACCTTTTTCTGTCTCTCAGGGGAAGTCTTTCAGTTTAGTTGTTCACTGGCAGTTTTCAGTCTAAGGGAGAAAGATTTCCTGGATCAGCCTTCTCTTTGGGCCTACTTCTCAGGAGCTTGCACATGTTTGTCTTGGGCCTACTTTTAGCTCTTTAGGACTCGACTCTTTCTCTAACCAAGGGGGGACCAGCAGATCACTCTGGAAACTGGGCTAATGCTCTAGTGTTAACTAATTGTTGCCCATATATAAATATTTGGGATATACATGGTGCATAGAAAAGAGTACTTTAACAATAAATCTCAGCATTAACTCTTTAGCATACCATTAACTCTTTATCATTAAATTAATCCTTCACAGTGGTACTCTGGGTCATTGCAAAAGCTACTTACTTCCATATTTTTGTTTTTCCAAAAAACTAGGTACTTCTTTGTCATGTCATTTTATATAGTGATCAAACATTTTAGGCTCTTCGGGTCTTATAGTGGCCAATACAGAGCATTGCATATAGTTTTGTAGGACCATATTTTTCACCTAAAAAACAATGGGCTATGGCATGTACGAATGTGCCTCATAAATAAATATACAGGTTATCATATGTATTAAGTTGGGAATGATTTGTGAATTTTTACTACAATTTTAAATGCAAATATCTTCTACTTATTCAACAAGATAGCTTGCAAATTCTGATATTTGCATGCATGAATATGTTTGGCAAATATAGCACCCGTTCATACATTTATTCAAATGGAATATAAATAAGAGCTTAGGCATAGCCACAAATGCAGGATCAGATTGCCAAAAGCAGCATCTGGTTGCCAAGATGTGGATTGACAGGATGTTATGTGGGGTATGTGCTGTGATCAAACTGTAATTAAGATGTAATATAGTTGAAAATTTAGTACCGGAACAGTAGCTAGTCTAGATCAGTAATTATATTTGGAGATGTCCTGAGAAAATTAGGTGCTTAAGCATATTGCATGTTCACCCTTTATTGAGGCTCGTTTATAAATATATATCTCCAAAGCCCCAACAGGCACCTGCTGTTTTCTATCCATAGACAATTGGGAAAATAGTAATTTAGTAACATTTATTTTTATAAATATTTTTAAAGACCTTGTCCTCTTTTTTATATTGATGACTTATCCTCAGGATAGATCATCAATATCAGATCAGCGGGTGGCCAAGTTTCAGCACCCCGCCAGTAGTCAGCTGTTTGAAGAGAAGGCAAATGTTGCCTTGCTTTCTCTTCAAGCAGATGATTGACATGGGTGCCGGCAGTCTATTCTGCACAAGGTACGGACAAGTCCTGAGGTATCCATGCCTGGTTCATTTTAATGAGCATGAGTTTGTCCACGTTGGATGTGGACAGGTGTGGTGAGCAGGTGTAATTACACCCAAGCCGTTCCATTCATTTCAATAGGACGACTCTGTAGTATACACTTGTATAGAAACGAGCCGTCCCATTGAAATGAATGGAACGGCTTGGGTGTAATTACACCTGCTCACCGCTGCAGATGCAACGGCCAGCATGTAAACAATGACGAGGAGGCAGCGCTGGCACGACGCTCGCCTTCTCTTCAAACAGCTAATCGGCGGGGGTGCCGGGTGTCGGACCCCCGCCGATCTGATATTGATGACCTATCCTGAGGATAGGTCATCAATAAATATAACTTGGATAACCCCTTTAAGGACCCAGGGCATACATGTACACCCTGCGAATATCCGATCAGCGCTGCGCACGTGGCGGTGATCGGAACAAGATGCCTGCTGAAATCAATCAGCAGGCACCTTGGCACAATGCCCAGGGGGGTCCTGTGGCCCCCCCATCTCAGCGATCGCAGCAAACCGCAGGTCAATTCAGACCTGCGGTTTGCTGCACTTTCTGTAGTCTCTGATCAGAGACTAAAAAATGCCCCAAACTTATAAATTTTAACCCCCCCTGCCCCCCGCCATATTAGTGTCCCACCTGGCAGTGCAGGGGGGAGGATTGCGGGTGGTGCTGCAAGTGGGCAATTGCGATCCTCCGCCCGCCTCCTTTCAAATGCTTTCCCTGGTGTCTAGTGTGTATAGCAGATTGCTGACCCCCTGCTATAAACTGCTGACATCTGTGCTGAAGATGTCAGCAGTTTAACCCCTTCCATGCCGTGGTCCGTATGGACCGCTGTATGGAAGATGTTAACAGGGAGGGAGCTCCCTCCCTCTCCCATCGGGGGGCTGCTGTGCCTTTGCAGCCCCCCGACAGGATGGGATAGCAGAGGGAGGAGCTCCCCTCCCTCCCCATCCATCACCCGCTGCTCTGTTATGGCAGCGGGTGATGGTTACCATGGCAGCAGGACGCTTTCAGAAGCGTCCTGCTTGCCATGGTACTGAAACTCTGAATAGGCTTTTGCTAAAGGCAAAAGCCTATTCAGACTTTGTAAACAGTAAAAAATACAGTAAGTACACTATATAGTGTACTTACTGTATTATATAGACACCAGATCCACTGGATCTACAAGAACCAAGTGGGTCTGGGTCCAAAAGAAAGTTCAAAAAAGTAAAAAAAATAAGAAAAATACATATCACTGAATAAAAATTTAAGAAATCAAATACACTACACATATTAGGTATCGCCGCGTCCGTAAAAATCTATAAAAATATCACATGACCTAACCCCTCACGCAAATGTCACCTTGCATCACAAAAAGTGTAATATCAAATGATCAAAAAGGCGTATGCCTCTCAAAATAGTACCAATAAAACCGCCATCTCATCCCACAAAAAATGAGTCCTTACATAGGACAATCGCCCAAAAAAATAAAAAAATATGGCTCCCAGACTATGGAGACACTAAAACATAATTTTTTTTTCTAAAATGCTATTATTGTGTTAAAGTAAAATAAATAAATAAAAAGTGTACATATTAGGTATTGCCACATCCTTAAAAACCTCCTCTATAAAAATATCTCATTATCTAACCCCTCAGGTAAATACCGTTAAAAAAATAAAAAAAAAAACAATGTAAAAAAAAACATTTTTGTCACCTCACATCTCAAAAACTGTAATAGCAAGCGATCAAAAAGTTATATGCACCCAAAAATAGTGCCAATCAAACCATCATCTCATCCTGCAAAAAATGATACCCCACATAGGACAATCACCGGAAAAAAAAATAAAAATGTCTCTCAGACTATTGAGACACTAAAACATGATTTGTTTTGTTTTAAAAAGTGATAATATTGTGTAAAACTTAAATAAATAAATAAAAAGTATACATGTTTGGTATCGGCGCATCCGTCGCAAACTGCTCTATAAAAATAACACATGACTAAACCCCGAAGGTGAACACAAAAAAAAAATAATACGGTGTCAAAAGCCATTTTTGTCACCTTACATCACAAAAAGTTTAATTGGAAGCGACCAAAATGTCATATGCACCCCAAGATAGTTCCAATCAAACCGACATCTCATCTCAAAAATGAGCCCCTACATAAGACAGTCGCCCAAAAAATAAAAAATAAATATGGCTTTCAGAATGTGAAGACACTAAAAAATAAATTTTTTCAAAAATGCTTTATTATGTAAAACTGAAACAAAACCCCCCAAAAAGTGGCCATATTTGGTATTGCCACGTCCGTAGAAACCTGCTCTATAGAAATAGCACACAATATAACCTGTCAGTTCAACGATGTAAATAACAAAAAATAAAAACGGTCCAAAAATGGCAATTTTTTGGCAAATTTTTCATTTTAATCCATTTTTCCAGTAACAATATATATTGCCCCGATTCTCTAGTTTGCAGAAACACCCCATATGTGGTCGTAAACTGCTGTATGGCCAAACGGCAGGGCGTAGAAGGAAGGGAACGCCATATGGTTTTTGGATGGCAGATTTTGCTGGACTGGTTTTTTGACACCATGTCCCATTTGAAGCCCACCTGATACACCCCTACAGTAGAAACTCCAAAAAAGTGACCCTATTTTGGAAAGTACGGGATAAGGTGGCAGTTTTGTTTGTATTATTTTAGGGTAAATATGATTTTTGGTTGCTCTATATTACACTTTTTTTGAGGCAAGGTAGCAAAAAATAGAAATTCTGAAATTTCATCTCCATATGCCAATAACTCTTGTGGAACACCTAAAGGGTTAACAAAGTTTGCAAAATCGGTTTTGAATACCTTCAGGGGTGTAGTTTCTTAGATGGAGTCACTTTTTTGGAGTTTCTACTCTAGGGGTGAATCGGGGGGCATCAAATGGGACATGGTGTCAAAAATCCAGTCCAGCAAAATCCACCTTCCAAAAACCATATGGCGTTCCTTTCCTTCTACGCCCTGCCGTTTGGCCATATCAGTTTACGACCACATATGGGGTGTTTCTACAAACTACAGAATCGTGGCAATAAATATTGAGTTTTGTTTGGCTGTTAACCCTTGCTTTGTTACTGGAAAAAATGGATTCAAATGGAAAATTTTCAAAAAAATCGAAATTCTGGAATTTTATCTCCATTTGCCATTAACTCTTGTGGAAAACCTAAAGGGTAAATGATGTTTGTAAAATCAGTTTTGAATACCTTGAGGGGTGTAGTTTCTAGAATGGAGTCATTTTTGGGTGGTTTCTATTATGTAAGCCTCACAAAGTGACTTCAGACCTGAACTGGTCCCTAAAAAGTGGGTTTTTGAAAATTTCTAAAAAATTTCAAGATTTGCTTCTAAACTTTTAAGCCTTGTAACGTCCCCAAAAAATAAAATGGCATTCCCAAAATGATCTATACATGAAGTAGACATATGGGGAATGTAAATCAATAACTTTTTTGGGCGGTATTACTATGTATTATAGAAGTAGAGAAATTGAAACTTGCAAAAGGTAAATTTGATATTTTTTTATAAATAAAAATGAAATTTTTCGACTTCATTTTACCAGTGTCATGAAGTACAATATGTGACGAAAAAACAATCTCAGAATGGCCTGGATAAGAAAAAGCGTTTTAAAGTTATCACCACATAAAGTGACACTGGTCAGATTTGCAAAAAATGGCCGAGTCCTTAAGGTGAAATAGGGCCGAGTCCTTAAGGGGTTAACTTTCACCCTCAGAAATGCAGTGCAGGCCGCAAATGTACTATGGCAAAATAAAATTTCACCAACAATCTGCTATAGTTTTGTTTGTATAGTCTCCAAGGATTGCTCCCGGTTAGCCAGAATCCTACTCTCACTGATGAGGGGGCAACACCCCGAAACAGCTGTCTGTGGATGGATAACTGGCTTAGGTTTTCCCTGTCACATCCTTAAAGCTTGTAAAAAAGCCGGATCTTGACATAGGGGCCACTTAAGATGGTGGATTTGGTGATCTCTGTAATAGAGACACCCCTTTGCTCGGTTTTCCTTCCTTTAAGGCATATCTGGCTTTCATTGTGTTGTAGACCCAATACTGGGGCTCCACGTTTATTTTGCATATCACTGTTTCCCAGGGAGATTTGCACTTTGGATTGCTGTGTTGAGACTCTTAAATGAGGCTCTGCGGTGTTTTCTGTAGCTGGTCTCCCTGAGATCAGCTATTGTTTAGTTTGAGTAGTCTCCAAGGCATTGCTCCCGGGTTAGCCAAAATCCTACTCCACACTGATGAGGGGCAACACCTAGAAACAACTGTCTGTGGATGGATAACTGTCTTAGGTTTTCCCTGTCACGTCCTTAAAGCTTGTAAAAAAGCGGGATCTTGACATAGGGGCCACTTAATAGGGTGGATTTGGTGATCTCTGTAATTGAGACACCCCTTTGCTCGGTTTTTCTTCCTTTGAAGGATATCTGTCTTTCATTGTGTTGTAGACCCAATACTGGGGCTCCACATTTATTTTGCATATTACTGTTTCCCAGGGAGCTTTGCACTTTGGATTGCTGTGTTGAGACTCTTAAATGAGGCTCTGCAGTGTTTTCTGTAGTAGGTCTCACCTGAGATGAGCTATTGTATTGTTTTATTCTTGGTGGCGCCCAGCCGCCAGGCTTGCTCTGCCCCTCCACACCGGCTGCGGCCTGCTTGCCAGCAGGGTTTCTCCTCCTCTGTCCGTAGGGTGCATGTGCAAGCTTCCTCTAACTCTTAAAGGGACAGTGTGGCATCTTAATCTTCACCAGCCAATGGTTGGCAACCCTGGTGTACTTAAGGTACTTTCCCTGGTGGGGAATATATATATTAACATATAAAATAAAATTACTTAAAGGTCAAACCCAATAAAACGTTCCTGTGATTAAAACAGAGATTAGTGGTCACTAATCAACAACGAGGTAAGTCATCGCCATTCACATCAAAAGTTCAGTCCTATTTTTAAAAATAGTGTAGAATTAATAATCACTTGTTCACACTTGGGTAAATATTCACTGTTCGACCTAGGTTAGTTGGTACAAAGTAGATAATCGTGATCCACACTTATTTGTTCCCTGGTTTTGGCAAGGGATTTTTTCCTCTCAAATATGTGGTTAGTTCATCCTTCAATATTCATCATAAATATCGACAAATATTGCCACAGATCAAGCATAAAAAATTAGAACAATTGCATAGGAAAAATCGCATAAGAAAATCGCCTAGCATAAATAATCCTGTAAGGAGATTGTTCAGCAAGCAAACCATAAGTGCTATGCAAACATATAAACGTTACTGTGTTTTCACCACGTGTATATGGCCGGATATTCACCGGTGTTGCTGTGTCTCCCAGATCGGAGTTGGAAGTGCGAAGGATGTCGGTGTCCCTGGCGAATGGTAATCTCAAACACGCTATAATTGTGTGGTGCCTCTGAAGTCCGAAGTTTTCAGGTATGTCTGCACACGTGGCGTCCCACGTGAATTAAGACGTCATCCAGCTCACTCTTTTTCAAAATTAAAGCGCGCTGTATTATTTTCCTGTAAAGATGGTTTGCTCGTTCGGATAACTCTTCCAACTTGCCATAAGCGTTTCGGGGTAACAAATACCTTCCTCAGTGGCCATATTTTTCTTTCTAACTGCTTGCTATACAGTTGTGTTCAAAATTATTCAACCCCCACTGAAATTGAGTGTTTTGGCCAGTTTGACATTGATTTTGATCATTTCAGTCATCTTGTTTACAATTAAATCAAAGAGGCACTTGTAAGTCAGACAAATATAACATAACATTTATAATGAAATAACCACAAATGTTTTTTCTGTGCTCACATCATTATCAGTTTTATTCAACCCCCAAGTGACATTCAATCTTAGTACTTAGTACAACATCCTTTTCCAGTTATAACAGCTTTTAAACGTGAAGCATAGCTTGACACAGGTGTCTTGCAGCGATCTACGGGTATCTTCGCCCATTCTTCATGGGCAAAAGCCTCCAGTTCAGTCACATTCTTAGGCTTGCGTGCTGCAACTGCTTTCTTTAAGTCCCACCAGAGGTTCTCAATCGGATTTAAGTCTGGTGACTGCGATGGCCACTTCAAAATGTTCCAGCCTTTAATCTGCAACCATGCTCTAGTGGACTTGGAGGTATGCTTGGTATCATTGTCCTGTTGAAAGGTCCAACGTCTCCCAAGCCTCAGGTTTGTGACGGACTGCATCACATTTTCATCCAATATCTCCTGGTACTGAAGAGAATTCATGGGTCCTTGCACGCACTGAAGTTTCCCTGTACCTGTATAAGCAAAACAGCCCCGAAGCATGATTGACCCCCCGCCATGCTTCACAGTAGGCAAGGTGTTCTTTTCTTCATAGGCCTTGTTCTTCCTCCTCCAAACATAGCGTTGATCCATGGGCCCAAACAGTTCTAATTTTGTTTCATCAGTCCACAGAGCACTTTTGTGGTTTGTCCACATGACTTTTGGCATACTGCAGTCGACTCTTCTTATTCTTTGGAGGCAGCAAGGGGGTGCACCTGGGAGTTCTGGCATGGAGGCCTTCATTACGCAGTGTGCGCCTTATTGTCTGAGCTGAAACTTCAGTACCCGCATCTGACAAATCTTTTTTCAGTTCCTCAGCAGTCACACGGGGACTTTTCTACACTTTGCGCTTCAGGTAGCGCACAGCAGTCGAAGTCAGCATCTTCTTTCTGCCACGACCAGGTAGCGTTTCAACAGTGCCCTTTGCCTTGAATTTGTGAATGATGCTTCCTATGGTGTCTCTTGGTATGTTTAACATCTTTGCAATCTTCTTATAGCCATTGCCCTTCCTGTGAAGAGAAATCCCCTCTTCTCTTGTCTTCCTGGACCGTTCTCTTGACTTGACCATGTTTGTAAACACACCAGTAAATGTCTAGAAGGAGCTGAGTATCACAGTCATTTTAAATCTGCCTAATTGGTGCTTATTATGCTTGATTGCTGCTCCTTGACATCCACAGGTGTTTTCAATACTTGATCGAAAAAACTTGAATGAACCTCTGTTCTTAAGAGTGGTAGTCTTTAAGGGGTTGAATAATTGTGGCAATGAAGAAATCACAAAAAAACCCATTTAATACTGTATTACAAAAACAATTGATGTCATTTTAGTTGCATTTGGTTCTTTAAAAAGTCCTTGTAAGATTTCATTCTGAACACAATTACAAATGTACACTAAATTCCCTAAAACCCTTTACAGCATTGGGGGTTGAATAATTTTGAACACAACTGTATATAGTCATATCTGAATTTTCATTGTGAAGATGTTAATTAGGAGTTCTTAAAGTGGCAATGTCGATGTCAATAAAAAAAGGCAGCTCCATTCAATAGACATAATGATATTCCATGCGTTATAAAATACATTTATGATAAATCATATAACCAAGGATACTCTAAATTCATATACATATAAAATACAGTGACTCAGATGTAAAATGGTATAGAATAGAGAAAAGAAAAAGGAAAAAAAAGAAAAAAAAAACGCACCAAAAACGCAATTGCGATATCTATGCGATTTTTGGGGAAATTGCGATATTTTAGCAATTTTCCAAATTCAACCATTTATGAACTTAATTAACTATAAATAGTTAATTAACTATAAATAGTTCATAAATAGTTGAATTTGGAAAATTGCTAAAATATTTATGATGAATATTGAAGGATGAACTAACCACATATTTGAGAGAAAAAAATCCCTTGCCAAAACCGGGGAACATATAAGTGTGGATCACGATTAACTACTTTGTACCAACTAACCTAGGTCGAACAGTGAATATTTACCCAAGTGTGAACAAGTGATTATTCATTCTACACTATTTTTAAAAATAGGACTAAACTTTTGATGTGAATGGCGATGACTTACCTCGTTGTTGATTGGTGACCACTAATCTCTGTTTTAATCACAGGAACGTTTAATTGGGTTTGACCTTTAAGTAATTTTAATTGTTTTTTTTTTGTGCTGGTAGTTGTAATAAATTTTTATGTAATTCCATAGAGCTAAGTGTCCGTATCATTTTTATCTATTTATCATTTTCTGGTTCTATTGGGGGTAACTAATATACGTTAGACACCACTGTCCATGAGACACCAGTAGAAAAGCCACCTGTCAATCAATACCCACATTCCTTTAACAATCTATTCTCCTAAATGAATGACGCATTCTTTTCATGTATCAGTTATTATAATAATAAAAAATAAAAAAAAATGAACAATTAAAAGGGGGCTATTAATATTTTAGACTTTTATACACTGGGGAGATATACATTTTCTAGAACCCAATTGTGAAATGCACTAATACGTGTGGCAAATATTTTAAAGGGGCTGTCACACAAAAAATATCCTACATTTTTCAAACTAGCACCTGAATTCTGAATACTTTTGTAATTGCATGTAATGAAAATTTTGTATAGCTATGCAATATAATCTATCTGTGGAGGACCACCTAACCACATATTTATGCTTTTCCTCATCTCTCTATCAACCTAGTTGATGTGGACACATATGCTCATTTACATCAATTAACTGCCACTAGCGGTATCTACTTTTGCAAGCTGTGACAATTACAGGGTAAAGGACACTGCAGCAGAAAGGACCCGACCTGCCCCCCTGAGCTCCTTGCCTGAAATCAATCTAGAAGAGCAATTGGATCAATGAATAGGATGGGAACTCTGTGGTGCAGGGCTTGTTCTAGCTTTATAACAATGAGATTGCCATGTACTTTATGTTGTCTGATTTTCTGCAGTCAGGTAAGTCAAGCCTGGAGAATGGAATGAAGCTAAACTGCAATATCAGGCTCAGCCACAGGTGAAAAACAGTTTCAGTGCATTTTTTTGTTGATCGTATAGGCTCTTGCAGTTGAGACCTCTACCAGTCAAACAGTAGTCCATTAGTTTGTTACTCCTGGTCCTGGATGATCCTGCTTCTTCCTAGGACACCATCAATGTCACTCTCATTATATAGGTGTATTTTCTCTGAGGAGACAACCTCTATGCTTCTAATCATGATGCTAGGTAATAACTGACGTTTGTAAAGATAGTGCCCCTGTGCTCTCACCTGCAAGGGCAGACTGGCCATAGACCCTACAGGGAATCTTCTCTTGGGCCGATGTCCCACAGGACCAAACGAGACCTCCTTAGTGCCTGGGTACATACTATTGGGGGCACTATAGGGGTCATTATTAGAGAAAGTCCAGACAGCATGCTAAAGGTAGAAGTGGCTTGGTGCTTTGGCCCACATCTCACCTCCCATGTCCTCTGCTCCATATCTTAAGTAGAGACAATTGGGAATGGCAGCTTTTGATGGTCGCCATAGAGGAACAGCTTCTGGGGAGGTTTTTGTACTGCACTATGGTATTTGATTCTGTGGGATAGTAGTCTGTGTTGTACCAAGGTATTATTAACCCTACTAACTTGTATTGACCCCGCTAGTGTTGCCCGTCTTTCTGTGAATTTAGACCCACCTACAATTTTGGGGGTCACTTTTAGGTCTTTCCAGGGCCACTTTAAGTTCCCAATCCGTGCCTGTTCACATGTGAGACCTGAATCTTCATAGAAGTTATTGAAAGTGCGCTGAACGCAATAACTTCTTCATTGTGTCATTGTTTTACCACTGACATGTAAAAAATAATTGTAACCTCTGTAGTGAGTAATGGAAGAACAGAACTGAACTTGTTTAATCTTATTTTAAAATGTTTAAATGTAAATAGAAACTTGACCATTGAAGTCATTAGACATTGGAGCTATCAAGTAGGAATGAGAAGGAGACATGTACAATGTCACAGTGAAAGGCAGGAAAACATTAATTTTCTAATAATAACAGTGTTTCGCAAAAAAAAAAAAAGGACGGCTGTCCTTGAGGAAAGCTTTATAGCAACAGCCATAGAGTTCAAACAACTGGTCTGTACAAATACCATTTATTTTCTATTCTTTCCAGTGAACGTGACAACAAATTTCCAAGTCTAACTGTGTTCACCGCAAGTTCCAACATTTCATAAATCTCTAGTAGAAGATTATCTCCTGATTTGTATTCTAAAGTGAAGACTGTGAGCTTGGGAATTTTAGATCCTGGCTCAAAAAGGCTCAAAAAGTAATATTTCAATGCCAATAAACATGTATACGTAGCATTTATGTCATACTGTATTCTTTACTTTTTAGCAAAAATCCTCTCAGGAGGAGCTAGGAGCCATATGAGTATGGTATATCTTTATGTAATTTCCCATGCTTTATAAATTTTGTATCTTAATTTGCTTAATAAACATAAAAGAGTTTTCTGAGACTTTCCTACTGATGACCTATCCTCTGGATTGGTCATCAGTATCTGATTGGTTGGAGTCTGACACCTGAGATCCCTGCTGATCATCTGTTTGCTTTTCTACTGATGACCTATCCTTTGAATAGGTCATCAGTATCTGGTTGGTGGGGGTTCAAGATTAGGGTCCTGCTAAACAGCTGTTTGAGAAGTCACTGGCGCTCACAGCAGCCCCATGGCTTTCTTTCAGCTCACCAAGCACAGTGCCGTACAGTGTATAGTGGCTGTGCTTGGTATCGCAGCTCAGCCCCTTTCACTTCAATGGAGCTGAGCTGCACGGAGGCTATGTGGCCAATGAACATGACATCACATTACCTAGACCAGGGGTACTCAAACACTTTTTGTAAAGGTCCGCACACCTGAGTCTGCTGTATGATGAAGGTCCAAGCTGCAAAACAAAAAATATATAAGGAGGGACAACACCATTGGCTTGTAGCATTATTATTATTTGTTTCACACCTCCAAGCCCACCTAATCTCCTTTCTGCCGACGAAACAGTAAGAATGTCCTTTCAATGCCCCCTAACAATAATGAGGCCCCTTTAATGCCCCTCAGACATTATGATATCCCTTTAGTGCTCCACAGAGTATGATACCCCTAAGTGCACCCTCACAGCAGGGTGACCCCTTGGTGCCCTCACACATTATGAAGATCCTTACTGCCCCTGACACATTGCGATGCCTCCTTAGTTCCTCCACACAGAGTATGAATACCTTAAGTGCCCCCTCAAAGTAGGATGATCCCTTAGCTGCCCCTCACACGGAATGAGCCTCACTTAAAAGCCCCCAGAACAAACTGATGTTCTCTTCATGCCCCCCTCACACAGTATGATGTACCCTAAAATGCTCCCCTCACAAACTGATGTCCCTTAAATGTCCCCTACACAGTATGATGCACCCTTAAGTAGACTTCACACAGTATGATGCCCTATTAATTGTGATGCCCCCTAGATGGCCCCCCAAACACAGTTATGCCCCTTTTATTGGACCCCCACAGAGTTAGACGCTCTTAGACGCCTTCCAACAAAGTTATGTCTCCACAGTGCTGCCCTCTCCACACATAGTAATGCCCCTTTAGATACCCCAAAAACACAGTGATGCCCCCCCCATAAATTATGACCCCTTAGATGGCCCCCAAGCAAAGTTATGCCCCTTTTAGTGCCCCATCACAGTTATCTACCTTAGGTGGCCCCCACCTAGTTATGCCTAGTTAGATGTTCCTCCCACACAAAGCAAAGTGCACCCCCCCCCCACAGAGTTATGTCTCCTTTAGTGGCCCCCTCACAGTTTTACCACTTAGATGTCCTCCTTCAAAGGATTTTGCCACTTTATATGGCCCCCTCCACACACATACAGTTATGCCCACTTTACTGCCCCCCCCCCACCAGGGTTGTGTAGCTCCCACCTCACAGAGTAGTGTAAAAACTCACCTATCATACCATATGCTCCCCTGACCAACAGAGCTGCTCCGCTCTGTGCTCTGCTGTTTGTGTCAGTACATCGCGCCAGCATGCACTGGACTACGAGAAACTACTCTCTGCTTTACCATTCTATTCAACTGGATCGCTGTCCTCAGGACACAGGATATATTTGAAAGTGCCACCCCCTCCAATACTTAAAAAAAATCGTACCCCCTCACAGTAGTATTGCCCTCGTTGTAGAAGCTTCACAATAGTTTTTTATGGATGTATGTCCACCTAACAGTAGTTATGCCCACATTGTGCCCCCCTAAAGTACTTATCCGTTCATTGTGCCCCCTTCACAGTAGTTATGCCCATATTGTGCCCCTCTCACAGTAGTTATGCCCTCTTTGTGCCCCTTTCACAGTAGTAATGCCCTATCTGTGCCCCTTCACAGTTGTAATGCCCTCTTTCTGTTACTTCATAGTAATAATAATCTCCATTGAGCTCACTTCACAGTAATAATCCCCATTGTGCTTCCTTCATAGTAATAATCCACATTGTGCCCCCTTCATAGTAATAATCCCCATTGTGCCCCCTTCATTGTAATAATCCCCATTGTGCCTCCATCACAGTAATAATGCCCCTAAATAGTAGCATAGCCCATTGTACCCCCTTAATAGTAATTATGCCCATTGTGCACCCTTAATAGCAATAATGCCCATTGTGCCCCCTTCACAGTAATAATGCCCTCTGTGCCCCCTCCATAGTAGAAATCCCCATTGTGCCCCATTAATAGTAATATTGCCCTCTGTGCTAGCAATGGCCATTATGCCCCCTTCACAGTAATAATGCCCACTGTGCCCCCTCCAGAGTAGAAATGTCCATTGTGCCCCCTCCATAGTAGAAATGCCCAA
Organism: Bufotes viridis; assembly: GCA_033119425.1. Lineage (NCBI taxonomy): Eukaryota > Metazoa > Chordata > Amphibia > Anura > Bufonidae > Bufotes > Bufotes viridis. Next base: position 341,836,987 of record CM065593.1, on the reverse strand, counting down.
TGTGTTACATTACATTAGCGAATTTTTATGCAAATGTATGCAAATTTTTGCAAACAAGAAAATAATGTCTGGAGATTACGAATTTGCGAATTTTCGAATATATGGAGAATATTCGCCCAAATATTTGCGAAATATCGCGAATTCGAATATTGCCCCTGCCGCTCATCACTAGTCACTATTGCTACATTTTTCAAGCTGCTAGAAGTTTCCTGAGACTGGAGAAAATGGTGGACATGGCAGATCATTACAATAGCTTTATATGCAGATAGAGTGCTCCGATATATTCGCGATTGCGCAAATCGGCAATGATGCGCATATTTTGGCACTATACGTGCAACTTCACATTTTAGCAGGTCTGACTACATACAGTGCCTAGCAAAAGTATTCACCGCCCCGTGTTTTGTTACATCACAGCCTTAAGTGAGATGTTTTGGTACAATATCCAATAATTGCTCAGCAAGAGCAAGAGAAGACACAGCCCAAGTATACAAAAGTATAAAGATTTATTAACAGATAAATAAATAAACAATTGATAACAAATACATACACATTAATTGTGCGGTGGAGGAGCACAGAATGAATGCCCAAGAACCTCCACTGACACTGAGTATCCCCCACACCACAAGAATGGTTAAGCACTCAATAGTAAAGCAACGGTAAGGTTGGAGGTCATGATAAACCCCAGAAAATTAAACAACTTAGCCAGAATGTGCATAACATAATCAAACAGTCTAGGGCTCAAACAGCATACCGTTAGCCATGGTGTACGGGGGGAAGTCAGTACCAGTGGAACAGAACACCCTCGACGCGCGTTTCGCACTTCGCTTCGTCAGGAGGTACAATAACATCCCCAAAAGGGATGTTTTGGTCCCCAAAAAGAGATGTTTTGGTAATCTGAATTTTTTTGTAATGGATCAGAACACAATAGTCTAAGTTGGTGGTGAAATGAGAAAAATATATAAATTAAACTATTGTTTAGAATGTTTAGAAACATCGCCTGCAAGGTGGGGGAGGGGGGGTTGTTCTGGGGGGGGGGGGGGGTTTGGGGATGATTTTGTAATTCTGTCTTTTTATAGATTGTATTTTTTGAGATGATTAAAATAAAAACTTTATAAAAAAAAAAAAAGAAATAGAAAACAGAAAATTGGCAGGTGCATATGTGTTCACCCCCTTTGTCAGGAAGCCTATAAAAAGCACTGGTGCAACCAATTACCTTAATAAGTCACATAATTAGTGAAATGATGTCCATCTGGGTGCAATCTAAGTGTCACATAATCTGTCATACACATACACAGCTTTTTGAAAGGCCCCACAGGCTGCAACAAATAAGCAAGAGGCATCACTAACAAAACACTGCCATGAAGACCAAGGAACTCTCCAAACAAGTAAGGGACAATGTAGTTGAGAAGTCAGGGTTAGGTTATAAAAAAATATCCAAATCTTTGATGATCTCAGGAGCACCTTCAAATCTATCATAGCCAAATGGAAAGAACATGGCACAACACCAAACCTTAGTGTCTTAGCCTGAAGGGACGTATTAAAAGAAATCAATAAAATTTCATTAATAAATACGTTAAGATAAGGGGAAAATTGTATACTTATTTATCAGGCATGCAGGCTTGCCTAGTGTAGAGAGGGATAACTAAATAACCATCTACACCTAGATAAAGTCTGCAAATGCGATAGTAGATATGCTATATACAGAATGTACATAAGGGGCCGGGACATAGCATAGGTAGACAAAGTGCTGTGTCGCAATTGTATCTATATTGAGTCCAGGCTACTGCGTAAGAGATCGGATTCAATTGGCAGCAGAAGGAATGTAAACCTTCAGGTATACTACAAGATCCCAGATGTATGGATCACAAATGTAGCCTACATCCAATGCCACCTCAGCCAAATTGAGCCGTCCCTTTCAATTCATACAGAGAAGTAGGAACATAGGTTCATGTCTATGTCCCAACCTCTCAAGTCACGTTTTGCTAGGTCTACAGCACCTACTGGACTACTAGATATACCTTATTCTGCCTAGTGAGCTGTGTCCTATAACTTGTGAAAGCAGCTAACCTGCCAAGAGACGGGCACCCACCAAAACTCACGGATTGGGCAAGGAGGGCATTAATGAGAGCAGCAGCACAGAGACAGCAAAAATCCCAGTGGTAAGATGTGGCAAGCTCACAGAGAGTTATCCAAAGCGACTTGGAGCTGTGATTGCTGCAAAAGGTGGCTCTATATCAGCTAAAGTAACTAACTAACTAACTAACTAACTATCTAATGTAATTCGACACAGTAAAGCACAGAGCACAGCAATGACACTGCTGTCTTTCTCAGAACTCCATAAAACTACAGAAAATGGCTGCTGGGAGGTTCTTATATAGTAAAGGGGTAGGCAACTTTCCTATTGGTTGCTAGGAATAGTGCTAAGCTCAGACAAATACATTGCAGCCTTCTCATTGGCCCACAAGCAAAAAGCAGGGAGGGAACATGGTTTCCGAGGGAAAAAAAAAAATCTAGAATATTCGTGAATACAAATATATAGCACTATATTGTAAATATTCAGGAATTCTCGAAGTGGTGATATTCGCAATAAAATTTCATGATTCGAATATTCGCGCCCAACACTAGTCTTCAACATCATCTCACATGACATCAGACACCCACAGCCAGTAGTCGGTGGGTTCCTCTGAAACCACACTTAGTTGGCATGGCCCAGGAACAAGCTCTGTGCCCTTCCCTGTCCTGAACCTGCCTCTTTTCTTTGCTGCTCCTTCTGCCAGGCAAGTTATGTATGCCGCCGGCTCTGCTCAGCTTTTCAATGAGGAAGATATTACTGAGGACAGTCAGCAGCTACTGCCCAGTGCAGATTTGGAGTAGAGGTCCACTGCTTCTCCCTGTAGGAGTGCAAGTACCGACAATGAGAATGGTTTTGCAAGTGGTCAGAGATTGGTGAGGGTGACATAAGTGACAAGCATAAAGTAATGGATGATAATGTAGTCAATCGCACGTGGGAGCCAAGTGAAGTGGAGGCTTTATCATCATCATCATCACCATCATAATCATCATTAGGCAGCGAGGGTGGCAGCTTGTCCATGAGGCAGCGGCAGAGTGTCAGCAGTGTGAGATCTGGAGCCAAAGTTGACCGGAGTAGAGCATCTGCTACTCAGGAGCCTACCTGTCTAGAAACAACTAGCGTGGCATGGGTTCATAGAGGCAGCGGAAGGAAGTCAGACGGCAGTGGTTGGGGTAAAATGCCATTTTTGCCGGTGCTGGATTTTTTCGCCAGTGTAGGAATGATTTCTTGATGATGCAGGTCGACAAGAGGACTATGGGATGAATGATGCCATTCCACTTCTTCATGTCCTGGAGCAGATGCTGATGAATCTGGCTGGACAGGGGACAGGAGACATGGCGCCTACATCTCACGGAAGCCTGAGCACTGTGGGGGCTGAACTGGCAGTGGAGGAGGAGGAGGACATCACCCAGGAATTCTTTACAAATATAGGTGGTTTATCTCCCCAGGCAAAAGGAGAGAAACTGGAGGAGCTGGAGGGCGATGAGAAAGACAAAACATATAACCCCGACAGACCGTAGCAGCATGGAGTGGAGATGGTGGCAGGGAGTACCTCCGAGTCCCTTGTGAAAATGGCCAGATGCATACTGAGTTGCTTGCGTAGTGACAGCCACATTATCTCCATTCTGCAGACTCAACTACTATCGAGACATCCTATGTAGTCAGTTGCCTATGTGCGCTATCACCCATCCTCACAAAGGTCTGACCTTGGAGTCCCCCTGCGCTCACACTCCACTGCCATTACTGCTGGAGGGAGGTGGGGGGGCAGGAGCAGTCTTAAGTCTCTGATGAGCATTTTTCGTCACCCACCTACTGAAGAAACCACCCAGCAGCAGACATGGAGCAGAACCTGAACCAGCAGGTGATGGCATTGCACTGCACCCTGCCACCCCGATCCAATATTCCCTGGACTACTGGGTAGCCAAAATTTGTGGCCGCAACTGGCCGAGTGTGCTAGAAGCCAATATTTTTTCTATCTGAAATCTAAATAAAACCAATTTCAGAGGCAAATGGCCAAAACTCATACAAATTGAGCATGAGGCCTCTATCACAATGTCAGTATTGACCGTGTGAAGGCAAATGCTCAAAAGACAGGATCTGTTTTTTGGGAGTTGTACTTCTGATAGATGAGAAGAAGGGAAGAATAAACAGTGACGTCAACACAAACTTACTGCTGACACCCTTTCCACTATGTCATGGGGCCACCTCTTGAATCACGGTGTAACAGAACAGATTCTCTAGCAATCTATGTTGATTAAGCCAGTGGCATGCCAAAGGTGGGGGTGGGGGGGAGGGCGGTTCACCCCGGGTGCTGGCTCTCAGGAGGGTTCCAGAAGCAATGAGCACTTCCATCAATACAGATGTAAGCTCTCATTACTGGAGCGCTAACGCCCACATACTATGGCGGGGCACGGGAGCACATAGTTTCCTGCCCCGTCACTGATCATCAACATAGGCCTCAGGCCTAGTAGGCCTGAGGCCTATGCGGTAGTGAAATCCTGGCGTGTGAGTGCGTAATGACGTCATCTTGCGCGCCTGCCCCTGGACGCAGCACAGTGAAGTGTTCACGCCTGCCATAGTTTAAAAAAAAATTTTTTTTTGAATGTGCCAACTTTGGAGGACATGGGGGGGGGGGGACAAAAAACATGAGGACATGTCAAGAGACAGAACATCAGAGGGAAATTGCAGTATGGGGGCAAATTACTATGTGGGGGAAAATATTATGGTGGGAATACTGAGTAGGGGCAAATTATTATGGGATGGATTACTATGTGGGGGCAAATTATCATGGGAGGGATTACTATGTGGGGGAAAATTACTATATGGGTTAATGTGGGGGAAAGTACTGTGAGGCAGAAGCCAATTTTCCCCACTTAAGGGGAAAAAATTCCTTCCCGACTCCAATCAGGCAATCAGAATAACTCCCTGGATCAACGACCCATCTCTAGTAGCTATAGCCTGTAATATTATTACACTCCAGAAATACATCCAGGCCCCTCTTGAATTCCTTTATTGTACTCACCATCACCACCTCCTCAGGCAGAGAGTTCCATAGTCTCACTGCTCTTACAGTAAAGAATCCTTTTCTAATATTTTTATAGTGCTTTTCTCCCTGGGGACTCAAAGCGCTGTGACCCTGCGTTCTACAGTCTCAAAGGCTCGGGAAAAGAGGTGGGGTTTTAGCCTTATATTAAAGCTGTCCACAGAAGGGCCTCTCGCACTGATTGTGGGAGTGAGTTCCACAGAGTAGGGGCTGCATAGGAAAATGCCCGTGCACCAAATGATTTTAAGCGGATCCTGGTAATAACCAAATTCACCTTATTGGCGGAGCGGAGGGGCCGTGTAGGGGCACATAGCTCCAATAGATTCGGCTGAAAGAATTTGTCTAGGCTGAATTTGGCTGAAAGAATTTGTCATGGTGGTCTAACGGAGGAGAAGAGGAAAGAGAAGATCTACATGACAGGAGATGTCCCTGGAAGTTAGAGGTATGTGGTAAAGTATGGGCAAAGGGGTGCCAGAGAAAGGTAACACCTTGATAACTCTCTGAAAAGAGATAATGTAGTACATGCCACCTGTAGTCCTATGTAACAGGACTAGAGTTGAGCGAACACCTGGATGTTTGGGTTCGAGAAGTTCGGCCGAACTTCCCAAAAATGTTCGGGTTTGGGATCCGAACTCGACCCGATCTTCAACCGAACCCGAACCCTATTGAAGTCAATGGGGACACGAACTTTTGGGCACTAAAAAGGCTGTAAAATAGCCCAGGAAAGGCAGCAAAATGTAGGTAAATCCCCTGCAAACAAATGTGGATAGGGAAATGACTTAAAATAAAATAAATAAAAATTAACCAATATCAATTGGCAACTTGGAGGAGGAGGAGGTGGAATAGGAGGTTGGGGTGGCATCAGGTGGGAATGCTATGGGAGTTGATGTTCTCATCACAGCCCAAAAGGATTCATGTCTGCCTGCAGTGCCACAGGCCTCATTCACAGACTCAGGACCATGGCACCCAGATGGAGGAGAGGTTCATTCAACTTTGGGTTGCTCGCAAAATAATGGTAAAATTAAAAAAAGAGGATTCAATAAAGAAGTGCCCTGGAGTACAAGAATAGAAAAAGAGGTAGTTATTAATGTCTATTCTGCACAAGGGATGGATGGACAGGTCCTGTGGGATACATGCCTGGTTCATTTTTATGAACGTCAGTGTGTCCACGTTGGCTGTGGACAGGCGGCTGTGTTTGTCAGTAATGATGCCACCTGCCGTGCTGAATACAAAACGCTGGCCGCCAGGCAGGCCAGCACCTCCAAAGCATAAAAGGCTAGCTCTGACAACATGGACAATTTGAAGACCCAAAAGTTGAATGGGGCCAAACCATGAGAGAGTACGTGGAGTAGTGTGCACACATACTGTTCCACCATGTTAGTGAAATGCTGACTCCTGCTAACACGTTCCGTATCAGGTGGTGGTGCACTTAGCTCTGGCGTGGTGACAAAACGTTTCCACATCTCTGCCATACTAACCCTACCCTCAGAGGAGCTGGCCGTGAAACAGCTGCGTTGGCGACCTCTTGCTCTTCCCTTGCCTTCAGCTTGGGCTTCAACTTGTTCCCCTGTGACATTTGGGAATGCTCTCAGTAGCACGTCTACCAACGTGCGCTTGTACTCGTGCAACTTCCTATCACGCTCCAGTGCAGGAAGTAAGGTGGGCACATTGTCTTTGTACCGGGGATCCAGCAGGGTGGCAACCCAGTAGTCCTCACACGTTAAAATGTGGGCAACTCTGCTGTCGTCGCACAGGCACTGCAGCATGTAGTCGCTCATGTGTGCCAGGCTGCCCAGAGGTAAGGAGAAGCTGTGGGAGGCGTATCGTCATCGTCCTCCGTTTTCCCCCAGCCACGCACCAGTGATGGGCCTGAGCTGCATTGGATGCCACCCCGCTGTGAACATGCTTCATCCTTATCCTCCTCCACCTCCTCATCCTCATCCTCTTTGTCCTCCAGTAGTGGGCCCTGGCTGGCCACATTTGTACCTGGCCTCTGTTTTTGCAAAAAACCTCCCTCTGAGCCACTTCTAAGAGACTGGCCTGAAAGTGCTAAAAATGTGTTTTCTCAAGGAGATATAGAAGTGGTATTGTAATGCTGATAACGGCGTCATCGCCACTGGCCATGTTGTTGGAGTACTCGAAAAAGCGCAGCAGGGCACACAGGTCTCTCATGGAGGCCCAGTCATTGGTGGTGAAGTGGTGCTGTTCCGCAGTGCGACTGACCCGTGGGTGCTGCAGCTGGAACTCCACTATGGCCTGCTGCTGCTCGCACAGTCTCTCCAGCATGTGCAAGGTGGAGTTCCACCTGGTGGGCACGTCGCATATGAGGCGGTGAGCGGGAAGGCCGAAGTTACGCTGTAGCGCAGACAGGCGAGCAGCAGCAGGATGTGAACGCCGGAAGCAGAACTGACATGTCAGGGTAGTTGTGAAGAAACTTCTGCAACACCAAATTCAGCACATGCGCCAGGCAAGGGATGTGCGTCAAACCGGCTATTCCCAGAGCTCTGACGAGATTTCACCCATTATCGCACACCACCAGGCCCGGGCTTGAGGCCCACCGGCAGCAACCACTCGTCGGTCTGTTGAACAATACCCCGCCACAACTCCTGCGCGATGTGGGGAATGTCCCCCAAACATATGAGTTTTAGAAAGGCCTGCTGATGTTTACCCCGGGATGTGCTGAAGTTGGTGGTGAAGGTGTGTGGCTTACTGGATGAGCAAGTGGAAGAAAAGGAGGAGGAAGCCGAGTAGGAGGAGGAGGCTACAGGAGGCAAAGAATGATGCACTGCGATCCTTGGCGGCGGAAGGACGTGCGCCAAGGAACTCTCCACCTGGGGCCCAGCGGCCACTACATTTACCAAGTGTGCAGTTAGGGAGATATAGCGTCCCTGGCCGTGCTTACTGGTCCACGTATCTGTGGTTAGGTGGACCTTGCCACAGATGGCGTTGCGCAGTGCACACTTGATTTTATCGAATACTTGGTTGTGCAGGGAAGGCACGGCTGTCTTGGAGAAGTAGTGGCGGCTGGGAACAACATACTGTGGGACAGCAATGGACATCAGCTGTTTGAAGCTGTCTGTGTCCACCAGCCTGAATGACAGCATTTCAAAGGCCAGTAGTTTAGAAATGCTGGAATTCAGGCCCAGGGCTCGAGGGTGGCTAGGTGGGAATTTACGCTTTCTCACCAAGGTTTGTGAGATGGAGAGCTGAACGCTGCCGTGTGACATGGTGGAGATGCTTGGTGACAGAGGTGGTGGTGTTGGTGGCACATCCTCTGTTTGCTGGGCGACAGGTTCTAACATTCCTTCCGAGGAGGAAGAAAAGGCTGAGGCAGCAGCAGAAGAGGGAGCAGGGGGAGCCTGAGCTAGTTCCTTGTTTTTAAGGTGTTTACTCCACTGCAGTTCATGCTTTGCATGTAGATGCCTGGTCATGCAGGTTGTGCTATGATTCAGAGCGTTAATGCCTCGCTTCAGGCTCTAATGGCACATTGTGCAAACCACTCGGGTCTTGTCGTCAGCACATTGTTTAAAGAAGTGCCATGCCAGGGAACTCATTGAAGCTGCCTTTGGGGTGCTTGGTCCCTAGTGGCGGTGGCCAGTAGCAGGCGAACTCTCTTGGCGGCAGCTGTTCTGCTTTTGCCCCCTGCTCCCTCTTTTGCTACGCTGTTGGCTCGGTCTCACTACTGCCTCTTCCTCTGAACTATAAAAGTCAGTGGCACGACCTTCATTCCATGTGGGGTCTAGGACCTCATCGTCCCCTGCATCGTCTTCCACACAGTCTTCCTCCCTGACCTCCTGTTCGGTCTGCACACTGCAAAAAGACGCAGCAGTTGGCACCTGTGTTTCGTCATCATCAGAGACTTGCAGACTCCGAAGAGTTGGAATTCCCATGTCCTCATCATCAGGAAACATAATTGGTTGTGCATCAGTGCATTCTATGTCTTCCACCCCTGGGGAAGGGCTAGGTGGATTCCCTTGGGAAACCCTGCCAGCAGAGTCTTCAGACTGCTGCATAACTTGAGGCTCAGACAGTTTCCCTGATATGCATGGGGGTGATGTGACAGACTGATGGGCTTGGTTTTCAAGCGCCACCTGTGCGCTTTCTGCAGAAGACTGGGTGGGAGATAATGTTGTGAACATGCTGGATTCACTGTCGGCCACCCAATTGACTAGCGCCTGTACTTGCTCAGGCTTACCATCCTTAGAACGGCATTGGGCCCCACCAAATATCGCTGTAAATTCTGGCGGGTCCTGGAACCTGAGGTAGTTGGTTCACTAGGACGTGTGACTGTGGCAGAACGGCCACGTCCTCTCCCAGCACCAGAGGGTCCACTAACAACACCAAGACCATGTCCGCGTCCGCGTCCCTTACTAGATGTTTTCCTCATTGTTACCGTTCATCACAATAAGAAAAAAATATTTGTCCCAATGTATTGAATTCAAATTCAGGTCTTTTTTACAGGCACCTAACACTATCTGGCTATCTATTTATGTAGTATGAAAGAAAAAGAGAGTTTTTGAGGGTTAATCGGATCTAGTGGACAATGTCCAACAGACTCGAGAAACTAGAGGCGCCAGGGGATGGTGAATACGTTGTGATATGTAGATGGTTAAAATATGTAGAAGGTTAATATACAGAGGCTGCTCTAGGGTTCATCAGGCAGACTGGGTTGTCTGCAGGTTGTGCAATGTGTGGGGTGGGAAGAGATAGGAGGGCGAGTGGGTGTGAACCTTCACTTCGATCACGCCTATTTCCAGAACCCAAAATGAGCGCCAGTGTTTTAGTAGATAAGGGTATCTATAAATAACAGGGTATATTCCATAAAAATAGTCTTACTAAAAAGTAGTTGGTACATATACTACAATGACTAAAATTAGAATTAGAATTTAAAATCAAAAAGTCAAAGTAATCGTATATTTCAACTTACTTCACGAGGGGTGGTTTACTAGGATAAGCATAAAACACCTGTAAACCAGTTACCCCCAGCCAGGATCGCTTCAATGATGTTAACAAATTGGAGGCAGCCAACTCAAGGGGGCTTCTGTGCAATTGTCTTTTATTCCATTAAAATCCGGCTCAACGCGTTTCGGGACAGGCACGTCCCTTCATCAGGAGCTAGGGAGTTAGCTCCTGATGAAGGGACGTGCCTGTCCCAAACGCGTTGAGCCGGATTTTAATGGAATAAAGACAATTGCACAGAAGCCCCTTGAGTTGGCTGCCTCAATTTGTTAACATCATTGAAGCGATCCTGGCTGGGGGTAACTGGTTTACAGGTGTTTTATGCTTATCCTAGTAAACCACCCCCCTCGTGAAGTAAGTTGAAATATACGATTACTTTGACTTTTTGATTTTAAATTCTAATTCTAATTTTAGTCATTGTAGTATATGTACCAACTACTTTTTAGTAAGACTATTTTTATGGAATATACCCTGTTATTTATAGATACCCTTATCTACTAAAACACTGGCGCTCATTTTGGGTTCTGGAAATAGGCGTGATCGAAGTGAAGGTTCACACCCACTCGCCCTCCTATCTCTTCCCACCCCACACATATCTATTTATGTACCATATTACACTGATCCAGGCACAGCAGTAACCACAGATTTAGGGGAATATCAATTGTAGGCCTCGTATTTGGGCCTTGGATGAAAGGTATCCTTTTACGGACAGATTTACACTTTGAGATGCACAGTAGCGTGTGAAAAAATATATAGGATGATGCTTTCAGCACTTGTATTTTAACACTTTGTGTAATATACCCTTTAACGGAAAGAAATACACTTAGAGAGGCAAAACAGTGTGTGTAAATGTAGAGGATTTTGCTGTATTTTAACACTTACTGGAATATACCATTTAACGGAAAGAAATACACTTGGAGATGCACGCTGACTGTAATATAACCTTTAACTGACAGATTTACACTTGGCCTGCAACAGCTGGAACACCAGATTTTGGGTATTGCTATTTTGGCAATTGAATTTCACCCCATAAAATAATATATTCTTTTCCAGACACTATTAAACTTGTCCAGTCACAGCTGGAACACCAGATTTACTGTATTTCTATTTTGTCAACTGAATTTCACCCCAGAAAATAATAAATCCTCTGCCCGACACTATTAAACTTGGCCAGCCACTGCTGGGACACCAGATTTACGGTATTGCTATTTTGGCAATTGAATTTCACCCCAGAACAAAATATATCCTTTGCCAGACACTATTAAACTTGTCCAGTCACAGCTGGAACACCAGATTTACGGTATTTCAATTTTGGCAACTGAATTTCACTGCAGAAAATAATAAATCCTTTGCCGGACACTATTAAACTTGGCCAGCCACTGCTGTTATTGCTATTTTGGCAATTGAATTTCACCCCAGAATAAAATATATCCTTTGCCGGACACTATTAAACTTGTCCAGTCACAGCTGGAACACCAGATTCGCGGTATTTCTATTTTTAAAACTGAATATCACCGCAGAAAATAATATTTCCTATGACGGACACTATGAAACTCGTCCAGTCATAGCTGGAACACCAGATTTACGTTATTTCGGAATTTCACCCCAGAAAAAAATTAATCCTTTGCCAGACACTATTAAACTTGGCCAGCCACAGCTGAAACCACTGATTTATGGTATTGCTATTTTGGTATTTGAATTTCACTCCAGAAAAAAATATATCCTTTGCCGGACACTATTAAACTTGTCCAGTCACAGCTTGAACACCAGTTTTACGGTATTGCTATGTTGGCAATTGAATTTCACCCCAGAACAAAATATATCCTTTACCGGAAACTATTAAACTTGTTCAGTCACAGCTGGAACACCAGATTTACGGTATTTCTATTTTTGCAACTGAATTTCACAGCAGAAAATAATATATCCTATGTCGGACACTATTAAACTTGGCCAGCCACAGCTGAAACCACTGATTTATGGTATTGCTATTTTGGCAATTGAATTTCACCCCAGAACAAAATATATCCTTTGCAAGACACTATTAAACTTGTCCAGTCACAGCTGGAAAACCAGATTTACGGTATTTTTATTTTTTAAACTGAATTTCACCACAGAAAATAATATGTCCTATAACGGATTCTATGTAACTTGTCCAGTCACAGCTGGAACACCAGATTTACGTTATCTCTATTTTTGCAACTGAATTTCACCCCAGAAAATAATATATCCTTTGCCGGACACTATTAAACGTGGCCAAACACATCTGAAACCACTGATTTATGGTATTGCTATTTTGCCAATTTAATTTCACCCCAGAACAAAATATATCCTTTGCCGGACACTATTAAACTTGTCCAGCCACAGCTGGAACACCAGATTTACGGTATTTCAATTTTGGCAACTGAATTTCACTGCAGAAAATAATAAATCCTTTAAGCCGGACACTATTAAACTCATGGCCAGCCACTGCATGTTAGTTGCTATTTTGGCAATTGAATTTCACCCCAGAATAAAATATATCCTTTGCCAGACACTATTAAACTTGTCCAGTCACAGCTGGAACACCAGATTTACAGTATTTCATATTTTGAAACTGAATATCACCGCAGAAAATAATATATCCTATGACAGACACTATGAAACTTGTCCAGTCACAGCTGGAACACCAGATTTACGTTATTTCTACACGAATTTCACCACCAGAAAATAATATATCCTTTGCCAGACACTATTAAACTTGGCCAGCCACAGCTGAGGCCACCAGATTTATGGTATTGCTATTTTGGCATTTGAATATTCACCAGAAAAAATATATCCTTTGCCGGACACTATTAAACTTGTCCAGTCACAGCTGGAACACCAGATTTACGGTATTTCTATTTTGGCAACTGAATTTCACCCCAGAACAATAATATATCCTTTGCCGGACACTATTAAACTTGTCCAGTCACAGCTGGAACACCAGATTTACGGTATTTCTATTTTTGCAACTGAATTTCACACCAGAAAATAATATATCCTTTGTCGGACACTATTAAACTTGGCCAGCCACAGCTGGGACCACCAGATTTATGGTATTGCTATTTTGGCAATTGAATTTCACCCCAGAACAAAATATATCCTTTGCCGGACACTATTAAACTTGTCCAGTCACAGCTGGAACACCAGATTTACGGTATTTCTATTTTGGCAACTGAATTTCACCCCAGAAAATAATATATCCTTTGCCGGACACTATGTAAACTTGTCCAGTCACAGCTGGAACACCAGATTTACGGTATTGCTATTTTGGCAACTGAATTTCACCCCAGAAAATAATATATCCTTTGCCGGACACTATTAAACGTGGCCAAACACATCTGAAACCACTGATTTATGGTATTGCTATTTTGCCAATTTAATTTCACCCCAGAACAAAATATATCCTTTGCCGGACACTATTAAACTTGTCCAGCCACAGCTGGAACACCAGATTTACAGTATTGCTATTTTGGCAACTTAATTTCACCATTAGAAAACGTGGTGTGGTGTTTAACAAGCAGGATATGCTCAACCCATATGCAGTTGTGCATGTATATAGGGGAGCACATCCTGCACTTGTAGTCCGTTGCTAGGGGCAATCAACAGCATGAAAATGCATACAATGGAAGATGCCAGCAACGGACTACAAGTACCACAATAACCATCCTACATACGATAACGATAATGTGGATGTGGAGAACAATCAAAAACATAACCATAGCAAAGGCAGGTGCACTCTGCGGCAATACTAAACCCTCACATTGATAAAATTGAGAGGTTAGTTCGACACATCCTACTAGGAGGACATGTCTTAAGCTCGGACACCACGGCAAGGTCTCTCAAGTAGCCCGAGGCCCTACCACTCAACCTACCTGTGCGTATGGGCGATATTCCAGAAAATAATAAATCCTTTGCCGGACTCTATTAAACTTGGCCAGTCACAGCTGGAATACCAGATTTACAGTATTTCAATTTTTGAAACAGAATTTCACCGCAGAAAATAATATATCCTATGACAGACAATATGAAACTTGTCCAGTCACAGCTGGAACACCAGATTTACGTTATTTCTATTTTTGCAACTGAATTTCACACCAGAAAATAATATATCCTTTGCCGGACACTATTAAACGTGGCCAGCCACAGCTGGGTCACCAGATTTGCGGTATTGCTATTTTGGCAATTGAATATTACACCAGAACAAAATATATCCTTTGCCGTACACTATTAAACTTGTCCAGTCACAGCTGGAACACCAAATTTACGGTATTTCTATTTTGGCAACTGAGTTTCACCCCAGAAAATAATAAATCCTTTGCCGGACACTATTAAACTTGGCCAGCCACTGCTGGGACACCAGATTTACGGTATTGCTATTTTAGCAACTGAGTTTCACCCCAGAAAATAATAAATCCTTTGCCGGACACTATTAAACTTGGCCAGCCACTGCTGGGACACCAGATTTATGGTATTGCTATTTTGGCAATTGAATTTCACCCCAGAAAAAAATATATCCTTTGCCGGACACTATTAAACTTGGCCAGCCACTGCTGGGACTCCAGATTTACGGTATTGCTATTTTGGCAATTGAAGTTCACCCCAGAAAAAAATTTATCCTTTGCCAGACACAATGAAACTTGTCCAGTCACAGCTGGAACACCAGATTTACAGTATGGCTATTTAGGCAATTGAATTTCACCCCAGAACAAAATATATCCTTTGCCAGACACTATTAAACTTTGCCAGCCACAGCTGAAACCACTGATTTATGGTATTGCTATTTTAACAATTGAATTTCACCCCAGAACAAAATATATCCTTTGCCAGACACTATTAAACTTTGCCAGTCACTGCTGGGACACCAGATTTAGGGGATTTCTATTTTGGCAATTGAATTTCACCACAGAAAAAAATCTATCCTTTGCCAGACAGCAGACAGTATTAAACTTGGCTAGCCACAGCTGGAACACCAGATTTAGGGGATTGCTATTTTGGCAATTGAATTTAACCCCTCTATAAAATATAGAAATTCTTATCCTGACTTTCTAGTGGAAACAATAAGCACAGCCAAGCCCCTGATGTAGGATATAGCAAAAAAAAAAACAACTAGTATTGATGTATTGATGGACTTGGTGGCAGCTTGTGCTGGTGCACCACAAGACACAAAATGGCCGCCGATCACCCCAGAGAAAAGTGACAGAAAAACGCTCTGTGCAGCCTAAAAACCAGTGAGCAATTAACTAGCAGAAGTTGAATATTTCGCAGCTGTAGATCGATCACTTCATTAGGTGTTTTTGCTGAGTTTTCCCTGCCTAATCTCGCCCTCACAGCAGCTGCGTCCTATCCCTACACTAATCAGAGCAGAGTGACGCGTGGCGCTACGTGACTCCAGCATAAATAGAGGCTGGGTCACATGCTGCACTTGGCCAATCACAGCCATGCCATTAGTAGGCATGGCTGTGATGGCTTCTTAGGGCAAGAAGTAAAACACTAGCTGATTGGCTGCTGTGCAGCCCTTCAGAAAGCGGGAAGAAATCGCTGAACAATGGACCCGAACCCGAACTTTTTTAAAAATGTTCGGGTCCGGGTCCCGAACACCCCAAAATTCAGCACGAACCCGAACGATACAGTTCGGGTTCGCTCATCCCTAAACATGACGGATTACTCTCTGAGTGAAGATAATGTGTAGATGTTCCTGGCAGTCCTATGTAACACCACCGTTTGCACATTGATCACTCTCTGAGGACAGATCATGTAGTAGATGTCCCCTGCAGTCCTATGTAATACCACAGATAGACTGTCCGAGGGGAGTTCCATCCAGGAAATGTCTGGTTGGGGGCACTATTGTTAGTGGTGGTGTGTGACAGTGGAGTCCTCAAGGGAGTATGTCAGTGAGGGGGGATTAGTGATGTGCACTATGTTCATCGTTGTGTCCTCCTGAGGCTGAGCTAAGAGCCCTCCAATCTCAGCCATCTCTGACCTATGTGTTGAGGTGAAGGGATGACGTCCTGGGGGAGAAAGAAAGCCTAGCATTGATTGGCTGAGGCTTAACCAACCATAGTTAGGCTTATACTACTTTCTGGAGTGTCCGAAGCCCCCCGGCAGCAGGTTAATGTGCTGTCTGACTTACTAACACTTTCACACACAGAAGCAACTTTATCCCATCTGATGTAGACTAGCCCCGCCCCTGCTCTGCCCCCACTCTGCCCCTCATGCCCTCTCTCTGCTTGCTGTCAATAAACAGGGAGACAGCACACAGACTCAGGCAGCGCTGCAGCGGGGCCAGGCACTCAAAGTGTTGTAAATGTGCTGCAGGCAAGCGGTCATGTCACAGTGTTAGAGGCCCTCCGTCCCCCCACGAGGATCCTCAGGTGCTCCAGTGGGGCAGTCCGATGCTGCCTATGGATGAAAATAAAATATTAATCACAATTTTCCTACATTTATTATTTTAAGTTTTTTTGTTAATAGTTATTTTTGGAATGGGCACCTCAGAGGTTGTAATGCAGAGTATGTTTCTGTTTACAGGTCTCAGAGCCAATACAGGTCTCAGAGCCAATAGTATGTGAACAGAATTCAAAAAGATCCGGAGAGCAGTCCCTTCTCCAGATACCAATCTTTATTCATAATTCATGCCCGGTCTACATTTTGTGGTTTACAAGAAGTTTGTGGTTTCACAAAATATTCAACTACTCACCACAGCGGAATGTATGTGCTGGAAAAAGAACCTCATATCTGTAACACATCCATGATAATATATATCTAAAATATGCTACAAATTTTTTGTTTAATATTTGCGAGACCACAAACAAGGAATTCCTCTGTACACACAGTATCTGTTGTAATTGTCACTAAACACATAGTAACGAGTGCTGTGTCTATTTTTGGAAAGTCAGAAGTAGAGATGAGTAAAGATTTAAAAAATTTGATTTGGACGCTTCGCCGAATTTTCAAAAAAAATGTGATTAAATCCAAATTAATTTGTGACATAGTGCGTTAAAAGTCAGCTATTTCTCAGCTGCAGAGAGCCTGTATATCGGTGTACAACACTGTGCATTGCAGAAACATGCATAGCTAGTCCGCTGTGGTAGTGAAACAGTAACTGTGAGTCAGTATGACAGGCAGATGACAGGCGTCGCTCTTAGATTAAATTCACACTTCACTTACTTTGTCAGTTGCGGGGCCAAAACTGACCCAAAAATGTGTGAACTCAGCCTTACTGGTCAATGTAAACGTGAGGTATAAAGAACCGTGCAGTGGCCCAAGATTCTACTGTAATGTAAAAGAGCATACTCCTTTTACACCATTAGCAGATTCCACATTTCTACAGAACCTGTTCACCCCAAACAAAGATAGCTCTACCTCTCGAGGAGGATAGGCACACGAAAAAGCTGGTCCAGGTGTACCAGGAGGTACCTGAGAAAGGTACCAGAGGTACAGGCATCGTCAGCAGGCTGAGTCATTACCAGGAGCAACAGTGCAGGACCGAAGGATGAAGCAGAGGTGAAGTCAGACAAGTCAGGCAATAGGTCAGGACAGGCGGCACAGGTCAGGCAATCTGGGTCGGCAACAGGAGAGTGAAGGCAAACAGGCAGGGATGAAACAGGAAGCAGAGTCCAGGAATACAAGTACGAGTCAGGAACACAAATTGATATCAGGAACCTTAGCAGGACACAAGGGCCTTGACATTCTGGCATCTGGAAAGGGGGCTGAGCCACATATATATGTGCAGGAGGGCTAGGATTGGTTGGTGAGGTCACATGATCCAACCCATAAAACACAGGAAGTGATGCTGCATGAAACAAGCAGCAAGCATGTTGTGGCCAGGGCTGAAAGGAAACCCTGGCAGTAGATCACCACTGAACACAGCACCCGGGACTTTGGCGGTAAGCAGGGGAAGAGCAAAGTGTAATAGAATAGCTTCTATTAGCTAAGCTTTACACTCTCCTATTGGTCCCTGCTCTCTCACTACAGGGTGGATAAAGCCTCCCTATTATATGCCTACACTATCACTAAGCTGTCCCTGGACTGTTGAAAACTAATATTTTTCAAATAAAGTCTTTACAAATCCTTTTCCCTAGCACTTGTCACATCTGTCCCTAGGCTCAGTTTACTAGAAAATGGCAGAGACCAGGCAGGATGAGGTTTTTTATAGGACAGTGACATCATAGGGGCATCTTCTAATTGGCTATCTGCATGGCATTATTGGGTGATCCCTCATTCCCAGGCTTCTTACTTTCACTTTGTAACATGTGCTGTAGCCATTTTTGAAAAAATCCAAATCATTACCACGAATCACCAGGAAATTTGGATTGGTTACAAATAAAAAAGAATTTACATGTAGAAGACTACTCTGATGCTTGTCTTTGGGTTGTGGGTGTGTGTACTAATAAAATAAGCCAAATGCAAAATAAGCCAGTGATTGGTACAATGGGGGAACATTCATCAATAATAGAGTAATAAAATTGCAAACTATGGCCCATGCCATATGTGCACAATAATTTGAAACTTTTAAAACTTCTTGCCACACCCATTTTGGGTTGGTTTTATCAGGAGGTTCTGGTTTTAGTGTGGCCTGCCAGATTTTTTATAACTTACACCTAAAACTGGCATAATTTATAGCTAAAAGGTATGCCATCCCCTGCCCTTTGCCCAGGTGTGCAGCAATAGGGGTCTCAGCAGTCTCAATTGAGACCAGGCTCCTAAGCCAAGAGGGGCCACAGGGCCACCCTTGCTAGTGGCTAAACACCAATTATGTATTTTCAGAGACAGTCCCTGCAAATTCGTTCTGTCCTGGGCCGCAAACCCCACCGACAAATTGGTGTTTCCAGGTGGGTTCTTGGTGTTACCGGGGGCGAGGCTTATATGCCCTGATTTTACCAATTCAAATGTTGATAAGTATGCCTATCAGAGCCTGGCACAGGCGGCATGATGATGGAATTATCATCGCTCTACCTTGGCCAGGCAGAGTACAGCTCAAGAAACCTGCACTGCATTACTGAAAGCCACCTGGAGGTAAGTATTTTAGTTTATTGTTTTTATTTGGCACCATGCTGTTGGGCCACCATGGGAGGGAACACTATGGGGGCACCTACTGGGAGACACTAAATAGGGGTATTTTGTACTGGCGCACACATTATGCGGGGTGCTATGGGGACATGGCTCTACTGGGGCCACTAAAAGGGAGCATTTTTTGTACTAGTGCACACTATAAAATGGTATTTTTTATACTGGTGCATATTGTAAGGGGGTATTTTCTGCACTAGTGAACATTATAAGGGGGTATTTTTTGTATTGGCACACATTGGGGACATTTTTCTACTGGCAAACATTATGAGGAGAATTATTATTACTGGGGGACTATGGGAAACTTGATTACTAGTATGGACACTATGGGGGCATTATTATTTCTGGGGCACAATGGGAGCATTATTACTATTGGGGATATTGTTAACATTAAGTGCATTCTGGCAGATATTTTTTTCTTTTGGTAGGACTTTTGGCATACTGGCACAGTATCACCTTTGCACAATTATTTTTGAGGGACTTTATGTTTACACTATTAGTGTCAGGGGCACTATTTGCTGGGTGCAGCAATTAAAATATTGAAGGGGGCACTCTCTGAGTGGTACTAGTATTTTCAGGGGGACTGTTTCTGCAGTATAGTGCTGAGGAGTTCAGTGGGCACAGTATTGGGGAGGCAGGAAGGGGTGTTCAGAAGGTGGGGGGATGATGGAAAAGTAGTAAACTAAGATGTCTGTCAAACTCTGCAGAGACAAGGGAAGGCTGAAAGAAATCATTAGGGTGGTCTGGTCCGAATGAAGAAGATGAGGAAAGAAAATATCTACATCAGAGTAGGCGTCACTGGATGTAAGAGGTATATCTTTAACAGTAGGGCTGGAGGGAAGGGGTTAGGTTGAGAACTTGGCATTGGGGGTGCCGTTTCAATTCTTGCCTGAGGCAACAGAAAGGCTATGTGCTCCCCTGCCCCTTGCCACAAAGCACTGAGTGAATGGGGGAACAAGCTGAACTCCTGCACCAGGGATCATGAGCCTTTAGCTACGCCACACACGGCTTCCTAATAAATTAGGCGCATCTTACTCTGGCACAGAACGATTAAGAATGGTGTATTGAAAGGCCAGTCTTCATAAATGCCCCTCAATGAGTTTACCATTAAATGGGTTTTTAAAATGGCATAAAAAGACAGTTTTCTCCACATACAATGGTATTGGTGTAATCTAGTATGCAGCTCAGCTTGAGAAAGAGCACACTTTTCCCCCCCAAAACACAGACAACCCTTTTAAGGAGGACTGTAGACATAGTAGCCCATATTTACTAATGTGATTGCTCCTAGTATTTGGTGTAAAATGTGCTCACATATTTGGTGGAGATTGTTGCATCAGGTTTTAGATCTATACATGAATAGTGTTGAGCGCAAATTTTTTTTACCAATATCGGCACTTCGCTAATTCGCGAATCTTTAGAATATATTGCTATATTCGTAAAAAACGAATATTCAATCTGAACCCAAGATACCTTTAACGAAGATAGAGAATATAGCGCTATGTTGTCTATCTTCGTTAATTCTAGCAAGCCAACTTTTGAACGAGTTATAACTTTCCTATTGGTTGGCTTGCTAGAATTAACGAAGATATAGAATATAGTGCTATATTCGTATGTGTTATCTTTGTTAATTCTAGCAAGCCAAGTAAACTTGCCTATACACAGCTCTAAGTTGGATGCGCAATGCGAGAATATTAAGTAATATTACTCGCATTGCGCATCCAACTTAGAGCGGGGTATATGCAACTTAATTTACTATTGTTTGGCTGGGTAGAATAAACGAATATGACGAATACAAATATAGCGCTATATTCTTTATATTCGCTAATTCTAGCAAGCCAATAGGAAAGTTGCCTATAGACAGCTCTAATGTGGATGTGCAATGCGAGAATATTACTTAAACTATTTTTGCAACAAATAGACTCATATTCTCTATATTCATTTATTCTAGCAAGCCAACCAATAGGAAAGTTATACTCCGTTCAAAGTTTCATTCGCAATACGTGAATAATTAAATCGCATATTAATGACGAATATTCGATTTCGACGAATATATGACGAATATTCAATCGAATATTCTCAAAATATCGTGAAATCGAATATGGCACCTCCCGCTTATCACTATACATGAAGCCAAAAAGAATAATCCACTATGCCCCCCTTAATAAAAGGGCGTAGGGGAGAGGGGTGTGGTCCAAGATGCACCACAATTTTGAAACTAATTACAGGGGTTGTCCCATTAGGACAACTGATCCTCTATCCACAAGGTGGGGTGCCCTTGGTGCTATGAATGCGGTATCAGTGCAAGGCAGGAGAGGTGCTATGGCTGGCGAATAATGCAGGAGTCAGAATCCAGGCTACTTGAAGAAAATAAATACATCTCTCTTTACTAAATTGCAGAATGGGAGTTGTAGTGCATCCAATGGTATCAAACACAGTTCCAAATAATTTACAGTGCAAATCTTCCCAAATAGCTATGTATAGATATAAGCAAGGATAGGGGTTGTAGTACTTATTTTCTCTATTTCTCCAAAGTCTCTCACACTGCTAAGACTGGTAATAACATTGTTGCAAACTAGTCTGTAATTCCCATCTGAGGGTTACAGGATTAAGATACAGCTTTCCAGGACTCTACCAAAGTGTGGAAGGGTGTATTAGCAATGTCCCTCTTACAACAGTAAAGTCTATGTCAGCCTTAAACAGTGAATAACTTACTGACTGCAATGCAAGGTCATGCAGATTTTCTTTTTCTTTCTTTCTTTCTTTCTTTCTTTCTTTCTTTCTTTCTTTCTTGCTTTCTTTTTTGCTTTCTTGCTTTCTTGCTTTCTTTCTTTCTTTCTTTCTTGCTTTCTTTCTAGCTTTCTTTCTAGCTTTCTTTCTTGCTTTCTTTCTAGCTTTCTTTCTTTCTGAGATAATTTTCTCTCTGTGAATCTCTTAGAGATAGTGATTATCTGGGATGTAGGCTTAGTCTTTTGAGGAGTGAGCACATGTTGCATCCATCACTTCCTCAGCTTGGAACTGACTGAACTGAACTAGAGATGGCCCTATGTCAATCTCCTAGCTTCCTACAGGAGCAGAGTCAGGATTATTAACCCTGAAAGATCCATACAAAGTTATTCCAGGTATGTACAATGCATTAAGTAACATTATATAATATTTAAATAACAAGAAACAAGTTTCAAGTACCCTATTTTGGGGTACCTTAAATAGAGCAGCAGACAATTATGTCCACTGCTCTATTGAACTCTATGGGACTGTTGGATACAGTGAAGAACAAACACCCACCTATCCTCCTGATTGGTGGGATTTGGCTACTGTGGCCCCTGCCAATCAGACTCTTGTCCCTTATTCTGTGAGTAGGCAATAAGTTGTTTTAATGGGACAAATCACCAATAGTGTATAGTCATACAAGTCATACAAAAGTGTCTAGCCATGCATCAACTATATTATCCAAAATGAGCCACCATGATGCTTATTTAGACTGTCTTGTCTACAGTTGAGATTGGTTTAGTAAACATGCCCCAGTATATTTAATAGCATAGCATGGTCTGTGTACAGTAGATACATTTCCTAAGATCTGTTCTCTCGTCCCAATTACTACATACTATGCATAACAAACTGCAAACACTACATACGGTACTGGTACTATGCATTACAAACTGCAAGCACGTACATGGCTCATGTGAAATATTCATGCCTTTTTCACTTGCTCGCAGTTGAGCATGGGTTTATAAGACATACCGTATTTTCATAATAAAACTCTTATTTCTTTGCTATTCATTACATCAATTTTGGTTTCTCATTTAATCATGTAATATTTAGAGATTTTTGTGTAATAACAAAATAATGTTTTCTTTTTATTGCGAATGTAAGTGGTTGAACATAAATAAAAGTACTTTTGTATCACTGAACAAAGAGCCATCTGCCCACTTCTTTCTGGAAAATGATTTTAAATAGCTAAGTTTTTGCCATTTACTTAACAATAAATAAGCTGAGACAACCCTAGCTCTTTTTATTGCTTTCATAAAAAGCCAGTCAACAACATGCAGTTGTGTTGTGTATTATTTATCCATTTAATACCATGATATATTTTGTTTTTGTTAGTTTGTGTGTCAAAAAGGTAACACATAAAATGAAAGCTATTCTGTAGGTGAAATTCATAATCCATTTATATTTTCCATCACAAATTTTTTCTAAGGCCTCATGCACCCAAGCCTGTTACTACTCTGCACAATCTCTGAGTTGTGCAGGACTATAATAAGGAACCTATAGCACTCTCTACATTCTATACCCATCAGATTTTCAGAGGCACAATATTTAAATAAGCTTCTCTCTAATGTGTTTTAAAGAGGACCTTTCATCACTTTTAAAGATATTAACTAACGATGCTCACATGTAGAGCGGCGCCCAGGGATCTCCCTGCACTTACTATTATTCATGGGCGCCGCTCCGTTCTCCCGGTATAGGCTCCGGTCTCTGTGCTCACAAAGTTATAGTAGGCGGGGACTTGGGGGACTTGGTTATAGTAGGCGGAGCCTGTCCTTCATCTCCATCTCCCAGGCTGTAGCGCTGGCCAATCGCAGCGCAGAGCTCATAGCCTGGGAGTTTTTTTTCTTCCAGGCTATGAGCTCTGCGCTGCGATTGGCCAGCGCTACAGCCTGGGAGAAGGAGATGAAGGACAGGCTCCGCCTACTATAACTTTGTGAGCACAGAGACCGGAGCCTATACCGGGAGAACGGAGCGGCGCCCAGGGATAATAGTAAGTGCAGGGAGATCCCTGGGCGCCACTCTTTATGTGAGCATCGTTAGTTAATATCTTTAGAAGTGATGAAAGGTCCTCTTTAACGCAGGTTCTCTGACTACTTTTTGGTTATTCTATGGTACTGCCCACCTAATCCGCTTGCACAACATTACCTGATCCTTGGCTTGTTGGAATATGTTCCAGTCTGCTCCACACTACCACATCCTAGTTCTGCCTGAACTTCATTATGGACTTTAAATACAGTTCCACATGAAAGTTTGTTTAAATACTGCATACATTTGACCTCAAACTATATCATGTTTCCACAAGTCCTAAAAGTAGATAAAGATAACCAAATCAAACAAATGAGTCAAAAATTTTAGTTTTTGGTCATTTATTGAGGAAAATCACAGTGGTAAAAAATTGGCAGCCTTTAGGATTAGCAGATACTTCGAAGGTGAAATTAAAGTCAGGTTTTTTGAATCAATGGGATAGCAATCAGGTGTGAGTGGGTGACCCATTTTATTTTAAGAACAGGTTACAGGGGTCTATCAAAGTCTGATCTTTACAATGCATGTTTAAGAAAATACAATGGTTACCATCCAAAACTGTAGCCAGCAAAATAAAAAACTGCTACCAGTGTTCTTTAATCACTCCAGTTGGAAAGGCAGGCAGGAAGAACTTGGATGCTAGGGACCTAGGCTACATTTGCAGAATAAGAAAGCAGAAAACTGGTGTTAGCATGCTAGAAAAGAACAGGGTGAAAAGAGTGGTAGACAAGCATGATCAGAACCAGGAGAAAAGGATAGAAAAGGATAGGTCCAAACGGCAGATGGGGGGTTAATCCAGACCATAACAAAAGCCAACAGACCTAAAATGTACACGCAATCACCTGAAGCTACCATGATTGAGTAGCAGAAAAATACCCACCTAGCTCTGGGATTGGATGCTGAGCCAGCAACCTGATTGATTCGACTCCAGCCTCACTGATAGGTTGACCACATGGAGATAAACTGGTTGGCATAACAATCCTCCTGCACAGACTTGCACATACTTTTTAGCTGGGTAAACTCATGACAACATGTTTACATAAGTGTATCACTGCATGAGCAAATGAGACTTCTCAGGACCTCAGGAGAAGAGTGGTTGATGCTCACCAGGATGGAAAAGGTTACAAAACCTTCTCTATAGATTTTGGTCTCCACCAATCCATAGTCAGACAGATTGTATGCAAATAGAGGAAATTAAAGACAATTATTAACTTCCCCTAGCAAAGTTTAGAAAAATTGGATTTGGATGATTCGCCGAACTTCATCAAGAAATGTGATTCGTTACAAATTAATTCATCACGAATCACGATAAATCTTGTATACCCAGGCCCCTCTGCCTAATCATATTTATCCCACTTGGTTGCCCAATCTCAGTGTGAAGACTTGGAACTAAAACTGCAGGGAGAGTGCAGGGAGACTGCAGGGAGAGTTTAGGGGGAATGAATCACTGTGTGCATTACATTCTAGTGCAACCACATTCACAGTTAATCTGTTCTGTAGATACTGTGCCATCAGTATTACAGGCAGTTGTAATTAATCAATAACTACATCACCGAGCAAGGCACCAATATTCATAGCTAATTCGTTCTGCTATAATTACTGTGCATCAGTAATGTAGGTCAATAAAAGCATCAGGCCTAATTTATCACTGTGGACTTTACTGTGCAGTGCAACCGAGATTCAAGTTGTCAGCAGCAATGGCAGTAACAGTGTGCACCAAGATTCATAACTAATCCTTTCTGCTGAACAAAAATAAAAGCATACCACATGCAAAAAGCAAAAAAACAGGCGTGCCCCAGCAGGAGCTGTGTCTAAGTGGTTAGTTAGTGAAACAATAAAGAAAGGGAGGCAGTGCCAATAGAGTATTGGAGAAAATTTTTTTGTTGCAGTCCAAACCCATGCTTTTTAATCCCTTCTGTTAGCTATAGAATAACTGTGTGTCAGTATTAGAGGTCAATCTTAGAGTCAGGTCTAATTTATCATCGTGGACTAAACTGTTCAGTGCCTAAAATTCAAGTAGTAGAACTATGACAGAGTGGAGATGGTGGCATCAGCAGCAGTAACTGTGACAAAAGTGGCCCCATGACAGAATGGGGATGGTGGAAGCAGCAGCAGTGGCAGTAACCATGACAATAGTGGCCCCATGACAGAGTGGGGATGGTGGCAGCAGCAGTAGTGGCCCAATGACAGAGTGGGGATGGTGGCAGCAGCAGTAGTGGCCCAATGACAGAGTGAGGATGGTGGCAGCAGCAGTAGTGGCCCCATGACAGAGTGGGGATGGTGACAGCAGCAGTAGTGGCCTCATGACAGAGTGGGGACAGTCGCAGCAGCAGCAGTAGAAGTAGCGGCCCATTGACAGAGTGGAGAAGGTGACAGTGACAGTAGTGGCCCCATGACAGAGGGAGGAGGGGGGCAAAAGCAGTGGCAGTAATGTTGTGGGAACAGCACTGTTTATTTTTCCATTCATCTCATCAGTAGAACAGAAAACAAAAGAACAGAAAACTAAAAACAAAAAAAACAATCCTGCATTTTGAGCATCCATAAAGCCTGTTTCAGACGGGAAGTATTTGATCAGTATTTTGCATCAGTATTTGATCAGTACTTCAAAGCCAAAAACAGAAGTGGGTCCAGAACAGATATAAAATGCAATGGAATTATATGTATCTCATTTGTGTTTTGGTGTTTACTGCCTAAATTAAGTACATTAAAAACACTTTATTTAACTTCATTAAAAAAGTAATCTCCACTGTATCCCACATCAATGAGGATGTGAGGCTGTACAGACAATTCTGTTGGAAAGGGGCTCTCATTTCCGTGAACATAATGAGCTTATAATAACTTTGCTTAATTTCATCCTGCACCACAATGTTTTCATATTTGACTTTTCCCTCTACCACCAGCTCAGGGGGGTGGCGATGGGCAGTCCCTGTGCCCCTACCTTTGCCAACCTCTACCTGGGCTGGTGGGAAAAAGAGACAGTGTTCAGTGATGAGATGGAGGAATGGACCTTGTCCATTTTATTATGGATGAGGTTCATTGACAACATATTCATCTTGTGGAGAGGTACAAAGAAAAAATTCTCTGACTTTGTATCTAGGCTGAATGTAAATACTTCGGGCCTTTATTTCACATCAGTGATCGATGAAAAACATCTGACTTTTCTGGATCTCTCGATTGAGATTGACCCCTCTGGACATCTGAGAACAAAAGTATTCCACAAACCTGCGGCCACTAATGCACTCTTGAGGTGGGAAAGTGGACATCCTCACCCACTCAAGAGGGGCATTCCTAAGGGGCAATACCTCAGAATAAGACGAAATTGCTCCCAGTGGTCGGATTTTAATTAATCTGCGGATGATCTCCGGAGACGATTTGTGGAAAGAGGCTACCCAAAAATAGTGTATCAGAAGATGCTCAACTACGTATCATAGAGACCTATGATACGGCACATAAAGAGATACGTGCACTGTTGACTGAACACTGGGAGATTTTGAGAACTGATGTCGGGCATTTACTAGGAGGATATCCGATGGTTGCATATCGTCGTGGAGGGAACATAAAGGATAAGGTGGTGCATAGTGCATTTCATTCCCCCACCAGTGATACCTGGTTGGCGGCGAATATACCGAATGGCACATATAAATGCGGCAGCTGCATTGCCTGCAAGGTGATTTTGAAAGGCGGATATTTAACTAGCTCGGCCACAGGACGCAGATTCAACATCAAATCCTTTATTAATTGTAAGACAGTATTAGTGGTGTATCTTGCGACCTGCATTTGTGGATTACAATATGTACGGAAAAAGAAGCGAGAATTTAGGAGGCGCATAGGGGAACATTTACTTAAGATCAGAAATCATGGTGACACCCCAATCGCGCAACATGTGGCAGCCAATCATCCCATGACAACAGACTGTTTCAAGTTTCAGGGGATAGAACATGTGCGACCACTACCCAGGGGAGGGGATGTGGATATACTCCTCCTCAGGAAGGAAGCACAGTGGATCTTTACACTGAATACAGTGAGACCAAAGGGTTTGAATGATGCTATATCATTTGCATGCTTCATTGAATAAATGGCGTTGCTCTGTACGACTCAGCCAACATCTACATCCTGCAGTTTCCTTATCTATCCTCTTTTGCTGTCTCTCCTACTGATTATCTCCATTTTCCTCCCCCTGCCATATATAGAAACAGGAGCAAATTGGCTCCATTTTGTCTCTAATAATAGCAGTAGTGACTGACATCTCTGTCTATGTGAGTCACAGTTTATGACAGGCACTGGTTTACTAGTTAGATTTACCTGTTCCAAACTATATTCATCATGTTTGATCCAGATCTGGAAACATGTCATGGGCCCCATGTCCCCGTTCAGTTACAATCATAGCATTCATCACCATAATAATTAATTCCCCACTGCCGAAGCGAAGGACTATGACAGGAGGAGGCGTGGCCGGCGATAGCGGTCATGCGCCTATTGGCTGCCTGTCAGAAATGATGATGACAGGAGGAGGCGTGGCTGGCGATAGCAGTCGTGCACCTATTGGCTGCCTGTCAGAGGCTGGGCGGTGAGAGGGGAGGAGCTGTCTCCATTTAACCAGCGCATATTTTGCGCGTGCCATGGCCGCTACAGTGCCGGAAGGCTCGTTGTTTGCTGCACGCATGCCATCAGATGCTTGCAGCTTCTTGAATTAACAATAGTTTCATAGTCAGCAACAAGATCAAGTGTACTGGCCTGGGTGGCTTCTGCGTACCCACCATCAGGGTCGTGGTAGATAGTCTCGACCAGACACTTAGATCAATGCTCCTGATGAATTACCGACACAAGTCGGCAGGGAAACGCGTCGAGCATTAGCACTGCAAGACATACATGACAAATGCAGGCTGACTCTCTTTTTTTCACTTGAGCCCTTTTAAGGAACGTTCCTACTGCACACTAGTCCTATACAGCAATAGGGTCACGCACAATTTATAGGGACTGCAGCCCTGAGGGACTGGTGC
This sequence comes from Bufotes viridis, assembly GCA_033119425.1. Taxonomy (NCBI): domain Eukaryota; kingdom Metazoa; phylum Chordata; class Amphibia; order Anura; family Bufonidae; genus Bufotes; species Bufotes viridis. The sequence continues at coordinate 341,808,042 of CM065593.1, read as the reverse complement.
AGATATACCCTTAAGACTGCAGCAGGAGTTTTCCTCTATTTTTTATACTCCTAAATACAATAAGGAGTTTTTTGTGGTAGGGTTAACCTAGGAACCAGCATAATATTGGTCTGATCAGTTCCAGTTTACCTTACCAGCCTATATTTGTGGAGATTACTTTTTTAATGAAGTTAAATAAAGTGTTTTTAACATACTAAATTTAGGCAGTAAGCAGTATTTACCTAGTACGTCTACCTATTATCATATTTAAGTTAATTAGTTTAATTTGTGTTTTGGACCCACTCCTGCTTTTGGCTTACAAAGTCTGATTTCACCCCCGAACAAAATATATCCTTTGACGGATACTATTAAACTACTTGTCCAGCCACAGCTAGAACACCAGATTTACTGTATTTCTATTTTTGCAACTGAATTTTCCTCCCCCAGAAAATAATATATCCTTTGACGGACACTTTGAAACTTGTCCAGTCACAGCTGGAACAACAGATTTATGGTATTGCTATTTTGGCAATTGAATTTCACCCCAGAACAAAATATATACTTTGACGTATACTATTAAACTACTTGTCCAGCCACAGCCAGAACACCAGAATTACTGAATTTTTATTTTTGCAACTGAATTTCACCCCAGAAAATAATATATCCTTTGACGGAGACTATGAAACTTGTCCAGTCATAGCTGGAACACTAGATTTACGGTATTGCAATTTTGGTAATTGAATTTTAACCCAGAACAAAAGCTATACTTTTACGGACACTGTGAAACTTGTCCAGCCACAGCTAAAACCACTGATTTAGGGTATTGCTATTTTGGCAATTGAATTTCACCCCAGAAAAAAAGCTATCCTTTGAAGGACACACTATAAAACTTGTCCTGCCACAGCAGAAACCACTGATTTAGGGTATTGCTATTTTGGAAATTGAATTTCACCCCAGAAAAAAAAAAATATTCTTTGCCAGACAGTATTACACTTGGCTAGCCACAGCTGGAACACCAGATTTAGGGGATTGCTATGTTTTTTAAGTGAATTTCACCTCTCAATAAAATATAGAAAATTCTCTCCTGAGTTACTAGGGGTGACAATAAGCACAGCCAAGCCCCTGATGTAGGATATAGCAAAAAAAAAAAAAACCCTACTATTGATGGATTAATGGACTTGGTGGCAGCTTGTGCTGGCGCACCACAAGACACAAAATGTCCGCCGATCACCCCAGAAAAAAGTGACAGAAAAACGAGTGACGTGCGGCGCTATGTGACTCCAGCTTAAATAGTGGCTGGGTCACATGCTGCACTTGGCCAATCACAGCCATGCCAATAGTAGGCATGGCTGTGATGGCCTCTTGGGGCAAGAAGTATGACGCTTGTTGATTGGCTGCTTTGCAGGCTTTCAAAATGCGCCATAAAAATCGCCGAACAATGAACCCGAACCTGAACTTTTACGTAAATGTTCGGGTTCGGGTCCGTGTCACCCCAAAATTCGGGTTTGTTCATCTCTACTGAAGACCACAACCTCTCTCATAGCCACCACCAATACTCCTATCCTCTCCACACCCACGCAGCCACTCCAACTTGCCTGAAAATTACTGTGTAATTTTACTGTAAAATTACTGTAGGACTCACTTTTTTTCTTTTTTTCTCACTTTTGTTCTTTATTAATGTAATTGTGTCTCCCTCTTTTTCGTTCTATCTTTCCCCAAATATCAACCAAATCAATTCACAAAAATTTGGCTTTAGATTCAACTCAAATATTTACAGAATTGACATCAAATACATTTCATTTGCAACTGATTTGCTCATTTCCATTGATACATTATTGTTATTCCAGGTGTCACTTATTGCAATAAAATGTAGTCACCATACTATATATGTTTAGGTTGCCTGAGCATATTTTGGTTTTGATCAGGTTTTCTGATGGTTTTGAAGCTAAAACCAGTTGTGGAGTAAAAAAAAAAAAAAAAAAAAAAAAAGAGGAAAAGTAGTATCCAAGGGGAAAAGTAGGTCCAAGAACAAAAGCAAGACATCCAAAATCTGAATCCATCCCATGGTGCAGGTAAAGCTGTTTACACTGCAATGTGACCAGAAAGTCACCCTAACAAACTAAAAATCAGCTCTGCAACATCTGTATGAAATATACCCTGTAGAAATGTACAATAGCAGGTTGAAGTATATTTGGGTGGCCATTAGCAAAAAAAAAAAACAACTTGAATCGAATAATTGACAAAGAAAGTAAAATTAAGATGATATTTTGAAAGCTCATGTGAATTGAATATGTTTTAACAGGTGGAGCATTGTAGAACACTTGCCAAGGTATAACAAATACATTTGCCAATTCTCCATATAGAAAATTATTGACAAAAGTTGAACATTTTTGGAATTCAGTTTTCAAGTCATTGAATGTATGAGAATTTTATAGTTTGTCTTTATGGTCAATTTGGCTACTCAAACATGTAACAGCAAAGTCATAAAATGTCAAAAAGAGCTTGAATTTGGTTTGATGAGAAACACTTTCCTGGTCTACTTTATTAAAGCAGCTTTTAATAGTTTTTTTTCCAGAAAAAATAAGAGTTATTTGGTAGTTTTCAGATGTTCATAAAGGTTGATTTAGCGACTTACGAAGAATAGCAGAAATAACATTTTATTTTTCATATTTTTTTTAAATAAAGAACTGTTTTTAATTAAACAAAAATGTTTGTTTGAATTTGAGTTACCTGTCTATATCTACTCTGTTCAACAATTCTAGTTTTATCTGGTAAGCATTACATATATGGAGCTTCCTCAGGCTCACAAATTAAAGAGCTTCTTTGACTTGAAATGTAGTACTGGTCTCTAATTAGCCATTTTTTTTGACTTTGGTCCTCTTTAATTGTTGATTTAGAAAGCCTACTATTTTGGCAAAAAGTGACTCTTGTCCCTGGCAGTGACTTGTATTGCAAATCATTCAAAAACCTATTCAAATATATTGAACTAAACCTAAATACTAGATACAGTCTATGGATGAGAAAGTCAATGTTTGAAGGAAAAGAAAAGTCCTTTTTGTATATTTTATCAAAACTAATAAAATGACTGTGGGAAGGGTTGTTCATCATTTGCTGATTCCTCTGAATAAAATTAAGGAAACTGTACATCTATGCTATAAATGTGTATGACTCAGAAAGCCACCTGTAAGGGTTCATTCACACGACCGTATTTTCAGTCTGCAACTGATCCGCATTGTAATGGGGCTGTAAAAGATGCGGACAGCACATCATGTGTCACCCGCATTCATATGTCCATTCTGTGGCACCACAAAAAAGATACACAGGGTAAAATGTGCGGGACCACAAAATGCAGGACGCACATGGCCGATATACATGCTTTAAGGATCCACAAGTTGTAGACCACAAATCAGATATGTTCATGTGAATGTACCCAAAATGTGAGGGAAAAGTCCCCGAAATCTACATATTTATATGACCACCACAGAACCCCAAATAACCAAAAGTCCAAACCCTGTGGACCTTCTCTGACTGCATTGTGTAATGACTGTCTGAATCTTGAAGTGATGGTGAAGGTCTAGCTGTATAGAGATCAAAATGGGGGAAATGGCAATCAATATTTAGTTGGAGGCCTAAGCACACTGTGGTCCCTGCTTAGTAGCCTTTTGAGATAAAACATTAATTGCAAATTCTGAAAAACTCTGAATATTTTCCAAGGAAATTGTATTTCCAAGTATGTTAAACCCTTTGTTTATGGCTCAGTTGTTATATACAATAATTGAGAGTAACCCTGAGTGGCCAATAGGTTGCTTATTCTTCTTAATCTGTGGGATTTCACTTATAAATACTTCCATTAAAACCAGTTTTCAAACTTGAATCTGAGTAGGTGTTCAAGCATCACAGTTTAAATTGTTATATAGAACAGAGATGTGTTTGACTGATAAATGGATCCAGTATGTTGGCAGTAAATCTACTCTTATTTTTCATTCCCAATTCAGCAGAGAACCTCCCTTTAACTGTTGTAAAATATGGTGATATAAATCTTAGTTGAGGATCCCAGAAGTGTTGTTTTTCACTGTAAAGGATTTATAGTAGCATACTGTTGGCAGATATCATAGGTCATTGTTATGAGAGAGAAAGAAGTAAAAAATGTATATTTGTATGCATGTCAACAGGTGTATAATATGATATACTCGCACAGTATTATACATAGTGTATGACACTACAGTGGGCTTATCATGGCTACAGGATATCTTGTATCTGCAGTTTTCCTAGTTGTATAGCTTGGGACATGAAAAACAGTAAGATTTTGTTTCTTAAAGGCTATATGTTTGTTTTAGTTTTGTGTTTAGAGATTAGCAAATTAATTTGGTTTAAATCAAATTTGACCCAAATTTTCCATAAATTTGGGTTAAATCAAAATCAAATCCAAATTTTTGGGAATTTGATTCAGGTAACCTTCTCAAAATGGTGTCAGCCATTTTTCAGATCATAAAGGGGAAGATGAAGAAGGAGGATCACCTAACCCATTGTGGTGTGAATACACACCGGCAGGCATTTGTCTCTAATAAGCAAAAATGTTTGGACTATTTAAAAAAAAAAAAAAGCAAAACAATCCAAGGCAGTACATTATTAACTAGGCTGTTTGTTACCACCGGCCACCATGTGATTAGCAATAGACATTTATGTTACTGTCACTTTGACTTTACAAATGTCTTGGCGTTAAAGAGCTTAAAAGGGGTTGCCTAGAATCCCATGAGACCCAAGAATGTCATACACAACTTGTCATAGCAATTGAGGCACATTCGATTCTGGTCAAATTTATTAGGGCCAAATCAAATCTGGTATCTGTTTTTGACCAAACAAAATTTGGGATATTCGCTCATCAGGAGCAGAACCTTCAAGTTATGTCCATGGCAGTACTACACAACTATTACAATGCTGCTAAGGAAAGAGGGTATTATATCTGACTGGACAAAGATGTGCATAGAGAGAGTAAGATTTAATGGTTTACCCAGGGGTACAAAATTGATGCCCTATGCTTAGCACCACATACCCTTTGCAACTCTGTTTGGTGTTGAAATCTAGTCCATTCAGTCCCACAGGTGCAGCCGGCACTAATAGTATAAAAAGGGAGGTGGTGGTGGAGTGTTGTAGCCCTTAAATTAGCTGATCAATGGGTGGTGTAAGGAATCTGACCTCCACCAAACTGGTAGCTTGGCTCCTCCATATTCAAAAACTATGCATATTACACTTCTATATGTATTTCAATGCTTTCCAATCTCGGTTTATGCCAATGTTAGCCTATAGTGTTGATGTATACGTTCTCCCACAATCAAACTTCATCTTGGGTATCTTTATCTTTAGTTATTTAAACCACATCTATTTTTCTATATAATCTAACATCTTGTCAGATAAACCTGTAGCTGCAATAGTGATTTTATATACTGGATATTCATCAGCAACCGATGGAAATCTTAAATATAAATGACCCCCACTACTCACATTTCCTTCGAAAGTATTGGCATGCCTGTAGCAAACTCTAATACAATCTGAACAACACAAATCTTATCATCATGAGACATATATTCTTCCAAAAAGCTCCTTCTGTAATTCCCTTACCTCCGTGGGAAATTAAATACAATTTATGGGAAAAAAGTTACAGTTCAATTATTTTGGCTCTAGAGAAAATATGCGCTCATCCTTAGTTACAGCTGCATAATCAGTATTAACACCTTTACCTTTTCCTTGCAGCCTGAACTGAAAATCCTCAATCCATCTTGAAATGTAAATGCAAATTTTTAGATGCAATCCTTTTTATAGTTGTTAATTTATATTCTTTTTAAACATTTCAGAGGATTACTTGACATGCCAGTGACCTACTTTACGTGCTGAAATAATGAATATAAACCCGGAGTACAAAATATGGATTAATCCATTGATTATATTTTGAACATTAAGGGAAAATCTGTTCATGTGTTTATTAATGCCAACAGTTCAAAAAAATTCTTGTTCCTGCAAACAGTGGCATAATTATAGTGGTGGGGAGGATATGGTCATATGTAGGCACTGGTGCATGAGAGGCTCCTGTGTTTTGTTGTGGGCCACTATGTCACAAACATTTGGACATTGGGTTATTAAGATAAGTCAGAGGAGCGTAAATGAGTTTTTTTTTAAATAGATGGACAGGTAAAAGGAGCCAAGAGTTAGGAGATCTGGTGTCAATCTAATGGGGATGTGTCCCTGCAGAGTCTGACACTGGAAGCAGTGATTGGACAGTATCAGACAGTGGATACCCCCCCAACTGGTAACACCCAGTTGTATCTTTATTCATAACTGTCTGATGGGAAAAATAGCAACACAACACAGAATAGTTATAAGAAATAATGCTCCAGATTTGTTATTTCATGGGGAATGCAAGTAGTTACTAACACAATCATGAGAGGTGAGAGGTCCTCTTTAAGACCTTTAAGTCTGTCAAAGTGAGGTCAGAGCTTGTCCAGACCATCCAGATCATCAAAGTACCGGAAGTATTATTCAGGTTTAATTATGCGGGTTAACAAATGTTTCTCCTCTGGTTTACTACTCATAGCATTTTACTACCTATGGTGCTTCCCATATGTTGCAAGTATATATTATTCCCAAATGAAAAATAATGGAACATATACCTGATTAGTTGTAGGGGTGTCTCTCTGAATATATATATATATATATATATATATATATATATATATATTTTAAGAAAATGTTGACATGTGGCTATGCCATCTGCAGCGGGCCTCTGCAGCGAGTCTGGTTGGATGGGTATTTAATGGCCCTTGCAGGCACTTATGGATATAGGTGTCCACTGTGATACAGGCTTTAAGTTAGTCTAGCCTAGTGGTTGTTCTAGGTGATAGGTGTCTGAGCCATCAACCCTCACCTGCAGCAGTGTCTGTAAAGATGTAATTTCACTGATCACTCTACTGTATTTGTAAACTGTGGATTATGGAAACAGTGTTCTTAATTCTGATGATCTCTCTGGAATGATGGTCTCACGGGAGAATTGGAAGCGGTCCCAAGGAGTCGGAGCTCTGGCTTGTCTTCCTCTTCCTTCTCTATATGAATTGGAACTCCTACACCTGGCAGAAAGTAGGACTAGCCCACTCCTCTCAAGGTGGAAGTAACAGGTTGGTTAACCCTATTCCTGCCAACAATTGCCAACCATACCTTCTCTAGCTGGAATGAATGGCCAAAACAATACATAACAAAACAACACAATAAAACATTTGCAGTTACCTCCAAGTCTGGGCTACTGCACATCCTCATTGGTGTACATAAACTCCACATCTGTGGTTGCCAAGAATGTACCATGCAGTGGTAGGGCAAGGGTTTACAGATAATATCTACAGTGTCCTGAACATGGGTGTGCATGTCAACAAGGGTTTTAGAATGCTTTGTAACCAGCAACAAATATTGTCAGCTACTATCCCAATGCCAGAAATAATTTGTTTTCTTGGATTGTTATGTATTTAGGTAACATGTAGAGGGTACCATTGTGGAATGTTTTAGTATAAGGCCCAGTAGAGTGGACAATTCAGGGTTAATTCAGGTTCCTCATGTTAATAATACCAAGAGGAACCTATACATATCATAAATGGGTATCACCCTGAATCAAGATAATAATCTAAGTTAAGACTTAACTCCTATTGCTCATCCATCTGTAACACAAACACAGAGAACTATTTTATTGCTCTGACAATGATGTATCGACCCATGTAAAAATATCTGTGACATCTTTAAAATGTTGTGCTTTTCACTTGGTAATTTATTTGTAATCCGAATTAAAGTAGAACTGCCAGTGAAATTGTTATTCTCTGACCTGCTAGAAAGTGATGTCATATGACCAACTCTGTGATCTCCAACTAACACAGGACAGGAAGTCAGTTTAGTCTCTATTGATTCCTATGAGACTGAGAGTGAGGCTCCCATAGCAATACATAGAGAAACTTACTTCCTGTCCACACATAAGACGCTTTGTCATTTGGAAAGTCTGATTGCCAATCACATGACACAGGTGAGAAGCATAAGGGAGGTATAACTCACAAATACAGCCACTGGTAAGAAACTTACATTCACTACAGAGGATAACATGTTTGGTGGGAGTTGTTCTTTAATCAAGGAGCTTCTGTGCTCCAAAAGTGTGCACATTTTTGGTTAGCCAATAATACTTTTGTCCTTTTTAAAATAGAATCATTTAAAGTATAATTGTCATTAAAATTTTTGCTTTTGTTAAATGTGTAGGAAAATTTATTCTGATTGTGTTTGCAATATAAATTATTTGCTGATTTTGAACTTTTTCATGACAGAATTGATGCTGAAGTTTTCCCCAATCCATCTTCACAGCACAGTACTGAACAGGAGAGGTACTCTGCGCTTACTGCTGCTGCCCTCACTGTCTCCTTCATACTATATATAGCCAAATCTGGCAATAAATTCTACATACAGTCGCATGCAAAAGTTTGGGCACCTCTGGTCAAAATTACTGTTAATATGAAGAGTTAAGCAAGTTAAAGATGAATTGATATCCAAAAATCATAAAGTTAAAGATGAGAAACACTTTCCAACACTTAAAGCAATATCAGTGTATTATTTTGGCTTTGTACAATTTTAGAGTGAAAAAAAGGGAAAAGTATGGGAACACAAGGAGATTTGAACACTGAAATAACTTTGACTGAGGTCTCAGACCATAAGTAGCCTGTAAGGGTTAAGGCTTGTTCACAATCATCGTTAGGAAAGGCCAGGTGATGCAAATTTCAAAGCTTTATTAATACCCAGGCACCTTTAACCTTGTCCAAAAAAACAGCAGCCATTGGTTCTTCTAAGCAGCTAGCCAAAACAATGAAAATGTTTGAGGTCCACAAAGCAGAACTCTCTAATAAGATAGCAAATCATTTTCAGGTTGCCATTTCCTCAGTTTGAAATGTAATTAGGAAATGGCAGTCAACATGAACAATAGAGGTCAAGAGAAGGTTTGGAAGACCAAGAAAATTTTCTGAGAAAGCTGCTCATAGGATCAGAACCCCCACTCGACTGCAAAAGACCTTCAGTAAGATTTATCAAACTATGTAGTTGTCGTACATTGTTATACTGTTCAGTAACACCTACACAAATAGGACCTTTATGGAAGAGTCATCAGAAGAAAACCTCTCCTGCATCCTCGCCACAGCATCATAAATTTGCAAAAGAACATCTAAACAAGCCTGATGCATTTTGGAAACAAGTCCAAAAAGGTATGTTTGGAGAAAAAGGGCACAGAATTTCATGAAAAGAACACCTTTCTAACCATTAAGCATGGGGGTAGATCAATTATGCTTTGGTGTAGTCTTGCAGCCAATGGCACAGAGAACATTTTGCAGGTACTAGGAAGAATGGATTCAATCAAATTCCACCAAATTCTGGAAGCAAACATTACAGTAACTGTAATAAAGCTGAAATTAAAAGGCGATGGAATCTCCAATTGCATAATGATCTTAAACACACCTCAAAATAGACAATAGACTACCTCAAAAGGTGCAAGCTGAAGGTTTTACCATGGCCCTATCATTGAAAATTTGTGGATAGATTTTGAAAGAGCAGTGCATGCAAGACAGCCCAGGAATCTCACAGAACTGGAAGACTTTTGCAAGGAAGAACGGATGAAAATCACCTCTTATCCAATCCAGTGCTGAGCCACACCCCCTGCACTGATCACATGACGGTGACGTCACCCCAGGTCCTTAGGGTTGTCCAAGGTTCGGGTTCAATGAAGCAGCCCCTTATGGATTCCAAATGTCGTTATGGTCCACGGTAGCGGAATCCATAACGGGATGCTACGATAACCCGAACCCGAACTTTGGACGCCGAACTAAAAATAGAAGTTCGCTCAACTCTAAAGGTGACAAAAAATAGCTTTTTTTACACCGTTTTTATTTTTATTTTGTTACGGTGTTCACCTGAGGGGTTAGGTCATGTGATATGTTTTTTTAATTTTTACTTTTTTTCACTTTTTTACTTTTTTTTTTACCCAGACCCACTTGGTTCTTGTAGATCCAGTGGATATGGTGTCTATATAATACAGTACAGTACACCATATAGTGTACTGTACTGTATTTTTTACTTTAGACTTAGTCTGATCAGACTTTTGCCTTTAGCAGAAGTCTGATTAGACTTACATCACCATGGAAAGCTTCCTGCTGCCATTGTAACCATCACCCGCTGCCAGAACTGAGCAGCGGGTGATGGGGAGGGAGGGGGGCTCCCTCTCTCTGTGATCCCATCCTGTCGAGGGGCTGCAAAGGCATATCGGCCCCCCGATGGGAGAGGGAGCTCCCTCCCTGTTAACCCCTTCCGTACAGTGGTCCGTACAGACTGCGGCATGAAAGGGGTTAAAACTGCTGATATCTGCAGCACAGATGTCAGCAGTTTTTATTAGAGTGTCAGCAATCTGCTAAAACCACCAGCCACCAAGGAAACATTACAGAGGAGGCGGGCAGGGATCGCTATTGCGATCCCACCTGCTGCACCATCCACCTCCCGCACCGCCCACGCCTCCCGCAGCCACAATATGATTGGGGGCTGCAGGGGGGTTAAAATCTAATACTTTGGGAAAATTTAATCTCTGTACCCCACGGTCACACACCGCGGGGATCAGAGATTGCAGAAAGCGCTGCCAACCGCAGGTCTCAATTGACCTGTGGTTTGCAGCGATCTCAGGACCCCCCTGGGCATTATAACAAGGTACCTGCTGAATGATTTCGGCAGGAACCTTGTTCCGATCACTGCCGGCTGAGCAGCAGTGATGGGAACTACTTATGACGTACCGGTACGTCATGGGTCCTTAAGGACTTAAACCCTTAAGGGGTTAAAGGGCATCTGTCAGTAGATTTGTACCTATGACACTGGCTAACCTGTTGCACGTAACCTTGGCAGCTGAAGGCATCTATGTTGGTCCCATGCTTATATGCCCTCATTGCTGAGAAAAATCACATTCTAATAAATGCAAATGAGCCTCTAGGAGCAACAAGGGTGTTACACCTAGAGACTCTGCTCTCTCTGTAACTGCCGCACCTTATACATTTTGGTAGGGTCAGGCCGTATAAACATTTACACAGAGGCTATGGTAACTCACACCTGAAAGACAACTTTGGGCCAGTTTTGTCATGAAAAAGTGCAAAATCAACAAATAAAGTATATTGCAAAATCATTTTCCCACCAAATTTAACAAATAAAAAATTAAACGACAGTTACACTTTAACATTATATGCTACCCATTCATGTTTTTTCTTTATGAAGGAGGCTAATAAAGCAACACAGCATTATCCATTCCAGCAAAAAGAGTACTGTCACTTGAAGGCATCCAGGCAAGTTGAGGATAATAGCTATATAATACAACACACTGTAATATATTTCGATGACCTATTTTGCCTCCTTAGCAGTGTTTCACTCCTAGGTGTATTTCATACTGGTGAACACAATCCTGTTGCTAACTAATGGCCCTGACTACAAACCATGTCCTTAGTAGTCAGGTTCTATGTGTAGAAGCTTGTCTAAGGATTCGTAGCACACCAACTTTTCACTCTAGTAACTGAGAAGGATCTTTTGAAGCTGCATCTGCTGCCTGAAAAGTACCATTTCAGAGGCAGGGAAAAAGGGAGGACTGAGGAGACATTACAGTGTTGAGAGAGCTTAGAAGTAACTGCCTCAATTTAGGAGGGAAAAATATAAAGCTCTGTTCACATCTTGTTATGTGGAAATGTTTGGCATATGCGCCAAGCTTGTTTGGCATATTCTGTATAACTGACAAGCTATATAAACCAATTATGTTTTCCACAAGAAAGCACAGCAGCATTATTTATGTATAATAAATTCATAAACTGTAACAAAGTTTGTCTTGTTTTATGGAAGGAATGGCGAAACACTTAGAACACTGCATTTTTCTATCTATTTTTGAAATAACAGCCCTTATTATATGCAATCCAATTTTATATAATTTTGCTTGGGCTTTTCATGTGCGGTAATGGTTTGTTTCAGAAAAATGGGATTCAACCTTCTTGAGTAAAATTTACATCTGTGATTGAGGTACATTTTAGTATTTTTTTCAATTTTTTTCCATTTGGTTGTCATGGTAACAGGTTATGCAATGGGCAGGATGCTCAACAATACCTTAGAGAAAGGAGCCCTGTGACAGACTGTGATTGCAATATGTATTCCTGTTTTACAGCAAGTGTATAGGAATATAGTATAGGAGGACGGAAAGTGATCTTTCGTAGAAATAATCAAGCTTGTATTAAGAAATAACTTGTGCATTAGGAAAGTTTATAGGTGACATGGGTAGAATTGAAGTGTTGACAATGATAGGTGATTTTAGTACTTTTAGACAGGTCTGCTTGTCTGCCTGTCTCGCACCTCAGACTATTTCTGTACATTATAGATGGGTCCTGTCCTGTGAGACTTCTGAATGGCACCAGATAATACTTTATTTGCATGGGGCCATTGTTGGCTATACCTACCGAATTCAGCTGTTTGTCAAACCCAAAGGGTTAGCCTAGTTTCATGCTAGCAGTTAAAATCTTCTGTCAGAGGAACAGCCTGCCAGAGTTCATCATCTCTGGCAAAGCTGGAAGTGGCCAGAGCACCTCCAGGCAGCATTAGCTATGAAGGGACCTGGCGGGGATACGGGCTATTTCTGGCTAGTAATGAGCAGCATAGGCAATATTCGTTTTCACGATATTTTGCGAATTTTTTGCCTAATATTCGCTATAAATTCACAAATTCTAGAATTCGTGATCTCCAGTCATTATTTTCTTGATTGTGAAAATTGGAAATGTAATATGCGCGTATTGTGCGTGCAATACAGGCATGGCTTACTTTTGTTACATTTTTCAAGCTGCTAAAAGTTTCCTGAGACTGGAGAAAATGGTTGGCAGCAACTTTCGTGACTGTGAGGAAGAACTCCCTGATCACTGTATTTACATTTTTTTTTCTAAGATGAAAGACAAAGGCACTAATTCCTATCACAGCACAGTAATTCCTATCACACTACCTAACACCCTGCACTGGAACCTCTCAGCTACACTATATCACTATCTAACCTAAATTGACTATCTCCCACTAACTATCTGTATTATATACATGAGCTAACTAACTAACTATCTAATGTAATTGAATAAGGATCCAGATAAAAGCACAGAGCACAGCGATGACATTGCTCTCTCTCTCAGAACTTCAAAAAATAGCAGAAAATGGCTGCTAGCACTATATTCTAGATCTTCGTGAATTCTCGAAGTGCCGATATTAGCGATAAAAATTCACGATTAGAATATTCTCGATCAACACTATTTCTGGCATTAGTGCCAGGAAACCAGTGGTTGAATGTCAGCACCATCTAAATGAATACAGCAGAAGGGTACAGCTGTTGATATCACTCACCAGTATCTGCCTATTCTTTCCATTATGAAGCAGCAGACCAGAAGAGAGGCTATAAGGTAGCTGACCATCATGCAGAGTCCATACTAACTGTCCAATAAGTGGACTGCACTGTCACTGTAGAAATGTATGAGCTTTTTTGTTCTCATGGAGCACAGCTTGAAAAAAGCCTCATGCAATGGTGAGTCTATTTAATGACAACCAGTATCCCTTTACCCAATTTATATTGGTTAAAAAAAATATTCCAACAAACCATTGAAATAATAAACAAAAAAAAAAGAACAAACTCTGTATTTAATAATAAAATAATATATAAACACCTTCCTGCCCTCTTCTCCATCCTCCAGCTCTTTATGTTTGTCAATCCAGTATTTGTAACTCCTATAGCTATACTTCTTTATGCCTACTTCAAGTGTACGGAAGTGTAAGGGTATGGTCACATGGTCATTTTTAGGGTTGAGCGAACCCAACATTTTCAGGTTCAGGTTCGGCGTCCGGGCAGCGGAGGAATTTCATTATGGATTCCGTTAGCACGGAATATAATGGAATTCTATGACGGAATACAAAAAGGAAGCCTTTAAGAGGCATTCCGTCATAATAGGAGTCTATACTATTACTGCCCGTACTATTACACTGAGATGGCATCAACCACACGACGGCCCACATACACCCTATCAATTAATGCACGTAGCAAATAACACACTATAGTATATGTATACCCTAAAAAAAATACATGATGAGGACATTTTGCTGCAGTTAAACAAAGTTAAATATTGATCTTATTTTGTTCTTTAAAACAATACACTGTTATATGTCATTAGGTTTATCCTAAATCAGACATCACAGTGTACAAAACACACCTGCCTGCAGCCTATGTATATGGCGGCAGAAAGACAAAGAATTTTCATCCAATCGTCCACTCCAAGAAAAAAAAAGGTTAAACAATTAAATATATCAGATAGCATCCCATAGTGATTAATGGGTTACAAAAAAATATCTTTTACATTATTTGATAAATGAAACCTAAAAGCAAAAAATATGATAAACTCGGTTGGACACCTAGACTAAAGTGTTGCAAGCTGAGGCCTCAAGCAGGAAAACAAGCTTATTATCAGCGTGACCTTAATGACAAAGCATCAGTTTTCCAGAACCTTTGGTGAAGATAAATTAAGCCATTTAGCTATCAAGTCAATGCACAGAGCTCTGCTGACCTTTACATTGTAAAAAAGAGATGTGACCTGTCAGTGGACAGGAAGGGAGAGCAATGTGGCAGGTATTTGGAGGATGAAAACAATACTACACGGTATAAAACAAAAATAACACATTGCAAAAAACACGTGACACCATTCATAATCCTGGTCATTCTATTAAGTCAAATATCCCACAGAACAGTGTCAGGGCACGATGTGAGTTATACACTGCCTCAGGTTGGCGAACACTGACATAGATTAAGGTTACGACCACACGGCATGGTCGTGATACGGTCATGATGCAGTTAGGAACCGAAGCTCTTAATTTCCCAATAGAAGTCGATGGGACAGTAGGTCTCTGAGATAGACCTGGCATTTTCAAAGTCGTGATGACTGCACCTGATTGACCTAACGTGAAACATATCCTGCTGCTTGCGGCTGCTGACCGCATAAGGTTAACAGTTTAGTAGCAGATTGTGATATATGTTCAACCTATTTTACCATGAGTCACCATTTGAAGTTAATCAGAATGCTAAAGAACCAGAAAATTCATGATAGTTCAAACAACAGTCCATAAACGGTCACAGGCAAAAAATACACCCTAAATCCATTGTGCATTGTGACTGCATCATGACCGTGCCGTGTGGTCGTACCCTAAGATGTCTTTAAATTCAAATAATTATTCTATCCTTAACATGAAAAAACATGTTACTATAAATAAATTCCTAAATGCTTTTAATTTTGCATAATGGCTCGTTTGGTCTAAGAGGCAAACAGTGGAGAAATTAAAATGGGCAGAAAGATTATCAAAATTAGGGTTATTCAAAAGACGACTGAGGGGAGATCTAATAACTATGTATAAATATTTCAGGGGTCAGTACAGAGATCACTCCTATCATCTATTTATCCCCAGGACTGTGACGAGGGGACATCCTCTGCGCCTGGAGGAAAGAGGTTTCTGAACAAACATAGAAGAGGATTCTTTACGGTAAGAGCAGTGAGAGTCTGAAACTCTCTACCTGAGGAGGTGGTGATGGTGAGTCCACTTCAGCATTCAGCCTTTCCGTTCTCGCGTAGGACTTTTGACTCCTCTTCAAAAATCTTCCTCTGAGCGGAAACCTAACGGACCCTATTATATTTTATCGGGTCTGTAGGCTCTGTTTGGATGAGTTATGTGCCAAATCCGTCCTTTCCGTTCTCCTGCTCCTATAACAGTGCAGAAGAATGGAAAGGCTGAACGCTGATGTGAACTCAGCCTTGACTGGATGAACAGATGTCTTATTTTAGCCTTTTAACTATGTTACTGTCAGATTCCTTCACATTGAATCGGTCCTAATTAGTGATGAGCGAGCATGCTTAGCCGAGTATTGGTTCGGCTTGAGCATAGCTATGCTCGGCGCTGGGCTTAACTCGACCGAACACCACGTGTGTTCGTCGCAGTGCTTGAGTCTCCTCCCCGCAAGTTTGGTGCCTCCTAAGCAGCCAATCAAAGTCCAGGTAAGTAATTCCTTCAGTATACGGCCATAGCCATGTTAGCTGTAAGCCTTACACCGATTGGCTGGCCGGAAAACATGATACAAGTTGATATAGAAGATGAGGTCCGGCACTCGGATCATTCAGCTTCAGGGAGAGCAGACAGTAGGCAGGGACAGATAGCGTTTTGCTGTAAACTTACTGATTTTACTACTAAAACCTTATTGAAAGACCAAACAGTCCTTTTAAGGACTACAGTGTGTGTTTGACAGCAGTGCAGCACATTTTTTATTTTAAGAAGGGGTTTAATTCAGCACTATCAAGGACAGGCGTATTCAGGAAGGGACAGATAGTGTAAGGCTTGAAAATCGCTTTTTTAAGTACCTGTAATTCTAAAAGACAGAAAAATTTCAGATTAGTGACATCCACAGTACACCATCAGAAAGCAGTGTGTGGAGCAGACATTATAAAAAGGGGCTTATTACTTACAGTGTGTGTGCTAGTGAGATATACACTGCACCATCATAAAGCAGTGTGTTGGGCAGATATTATAAAAAGGGGCTTGTTCACTACAGTGTGCCTTCTAGTGAGATATACACTGCACCATCATAAAGAAGTGTGTTGGGCAGAAATTATAAAAAAGGGGCTTATTCACTATAGTGTGCTTGCTAGTGAAACATACACTGCACTATCATAAAGCAGTGTGTTGGTCAGGCATTATAAAAAAGGGCTTATTCACTACAGTGTGCCTGCTAGTCAGATATGCACTGCACCATCATAAAGCAGTGTGTTGGGCAAACATTATAAAAAGGGGCTTATTCAGTACAGTGTGCTTGCTAGTGAGATATACACTGCACCATCAGAAAGCAGTGTGTTGGGCAGACATTATAAAAAGGGGCTTATTCACTACAGTGTGCCTGCTTGAGAGATATACACTGCAAAATCAGAAAGCAGTGTATTGGGAAGACATTACAAAAAGGGGGTTATTCACTACAGTGTGCCTGCTTGAGAGATATACACTGCAAAATCAGAAAGCAGTGTGTTGGGAAGACATTACAAAAAGGGGGTTATTCACTACAGTGTGCCTGCTGGTGAGATATACACTGCACCATCAGAAAGCAGTGTGTTGGTCAGACATTATAAAAAGGGAATTATCTACTATAGTGTGCCTGATAGTGAGATATACACAGCACCATCAGAGAAATTATTTTTCTTGGGGAAATTAACCTAATTTGTGCCACATCTGTGTGTGCATTCAATCCGCAACCGTTATGTTAATTACTCCAGCAGAGAGTGATTTACATTTTGGCCATAGTTAACTAGTTTTGGGCACATCTGTGTGTGCGTTTAGGCCGCAACCATATATTCAGTATTCCATCAAAGAATATATTTTATTTGGGACAAATTTGTATCCAATATAGAACTATCTGAATACAGTGTGTATATTACAAATTCCATTATCATGGGCCTAGTTTACTGGCCGAAATATGTTGTATTTTGCTTCCAATACCGAACTATATCTGAATACAGTGTGTATATTACAAATTCCATTATCTTGGGCCTCGTATACTGGCCGGCATCTGTTGTATTTTGCTTCCAATACCAAAGTATATCTGAATACGGTGTGTCTATTACAAATTTCATTATCTTGGGCCTAGTATACTGGCCGACATCTGTTGCATTTTTCTTCCAATACCGAACTACATCTGAATTCACGGTGTATATTACAAATGATATTATCTTGGGCCTAGTTTACTGGCCGAAATCTGTTGTATTTTGCTTCCAATGAAGAACTTTTATCTGAATACAGTGTGTATATTACAAATTCCACTATCTTGGGCCTAGTTTACTGGCCGAAATCTGTTGTATTTTGCTTCTTATACCGAACTACATCTGAATACAGTGTGTTTATTACAAATTCCATTATCTTGGGCCTAGTATACTGGCCGACATTTGTTTTATTTTGCTATCAGTTCATCTGCCCACCGAAAAAATAAAGCCAGAAGATGCCAGGAGCTAATAGGATAAGAAATGACAAGCTGAGAGTCTTGTCTACAAATGCTCGCAGTTTAGGGAATAAGATCAATGAACTTGAGTCTATAATGGCATCTGAGAATATAGATTAAGTGGCTGTTACTGAGACATGGTTCAATGAGAGTAATGACTGGATATAACAATACCTGGGTTCTCTCTATATAGGAAAGACAGAAAAGGCGAAAAAGGGGGTGGGGCGGCCCTATATGTAGAAGATAGCATAAAATCTAATCTAATACAAGTCAGCCAGACCAATTTAGAGTCAGTTTGGTTTACGTTGCAGCTTGGTAATTATAAGGTAACTCGTGTAGGTGTCATATATTGACCACCTAGCCAAGTCAAAGAATTAGATGTTCTACTAGTTGAGGAAATGGCTAAAAGGACATTGAAAGGGGAAGTTGTCATTATGGGAGACTTTAATCTTCCTGATATAAACTGGAAAATCAAAATAGCTAGTTCTGCTAGGAGTACAGACATTCTAAATTCCCTACTGGCATTATCTCTACAGCAAGTAGTTGAGGAGCCAACACGGAAGGAGGCCATTTTAGATTTACTATTCACAAATGGCAATTTGGTATCTGATATTACTGTAGAGGAAAGCTTAGGATCTAGTCATCCCCAGTCAGTGTGGTTTACTATAAGTACAGTCACTCCACACAAAAGCAAAAGTTTTAGATTTTCGAAACACAGGCTTTTCTAAAATTAGATCAGTGGTATACGAGTCCCTATCAGACTAGAACAATTACAATCGAGTCCAAGAGAAATGGGACTACTTAAAAGTGGCACTATTGAAGGCAACAGAAAAGTGCAGGCTTGTCAGTAAAAGCAAAAAAAGGAAGAGACCACTGTGGTACTCAGCAGAAGTGGCCAAAATCATTAGAATCAAAAAGATGGCATTTAGTAAGTATAAAAACACCCAAAACGAGGATGACAGGCAAATCTTTAAGATTACGGAGAGAGAGGCCAATTAAGTTATAAGAGCTTCTAAAGCTCAGGCAGAAGAGAAATTAGCTCAGTCAGTGAAAATAGGTGATAAGACATTCTTCAGATACATAAATGAAAAAAGGAAATTAAAACAAGGAATTACCAAATTAAAAACAAAAGAAGGAAGGTTTAAGGAAGATGATAAAGAACTAGCTGACTGCCTCAATGAATACTTCTGTTCAGTTTTTACAAAGGAAAATAAAGGAGAAGGACCTCAGTTAGGGAGGAAGACTAATGAATCCTTTGATGCATGTGTCTTTACAGAGGAAGAGGTTCTAAGTCAGCTGTCTAAAATCAATACAAATAAATCACATGGGCCTGATGGGATACACCCAAAGCTATTAAAAGAGCTTAGAGGTGTACAAGCAAAACCATTAACATATTTATTTAACCAATCACTGGTAACAGGTGTCATCCCAGAAGATTGGAAATTAGCAAATGTTTTTGCCAATTCACAAGAAAAGGTAGTAGAGAGGAATCGGGCAACTATAGGCCAGTAAGCCTGACATCAATGGTGGGAAAATTAATGGAAACCATACTTAAGGAGAAGATTGTGGAGCATCTAAAAACCCATGGTTTGAATGATGAAAAACAGCATGGGTTTACTTCAGGGAGATAATGTCAAACTAATCTTATTGACTTTTTTGATTGCGTGACTAAAGTAATAGATGGCGGAGGTGCAGTAGACATCGCTTATCTGGACTTTAGTAAGGCTTTTGATACTGTCCCACATAGAAGGCTTATAAATGAACTGCAGTCTTTGAGCTTGGGCTCACATATTGTTGAATGGAATAGTTAGTGGCTGAAGGACAGAAAACAAAGTGTTGTAGTACTAGTCAATGGAGTATATTCAGACCATGGTATTGTTACCAGTGGGGTACCTCAGGGATCTGTTCTGGAACCCATATTGTTTAAATTTCTTTATCAGCGAAATTGCAGAAGGCCTCAATGGTAAGGTGTGTCTTTTTGCTGATGACACAAAGATTTGTAACAGGGTTGATGTTCCTGGAGGGATACACCAAATGGAAAAGGATTTAGGAAAACTAGAGGAATGGTCAAAAATCTGGCAACTAAAATTTAATGTCGATAAGTGCAAGATAATGCACCTGGGGCGTAAAAACCCAAGAGCAGAATATAAAATCAGTGATACAGTACTAACCTCAGTATCTGAGGAAAGGGATTTAGAGGTCATATTATATCAGATGACCTAAAGGTGGGCAGACAAAGTCATAGAGCAGCAGGAAATGCAGCAGAATGCTTGGGTATATAGGGAGGGGCATTAACAGTAGAAAGAGGGAGGTGCTCGTGCCGCTCTACAGAGCACTAGGGAGACCTCATTTGGAGTATTGTGTGCAGTACTGTAGACCATATCTGCAGAAGGATATTGAAACTTTGGAGAGAGTTCAGAGAAGACCTACTAAACTAGTACATGATGGATTGCAGGACAAAACTTACCAGGAAAGGTTAAGAGACCTTAACATGTATAGCTTAGTAAGAAGAGACAGAGGGGATATGATAGAAACTTTTAAATACATAAAGGGAATCAACCCGGTAAAAGAGGAGAGAATATTTAAAAGAAGAAAAACTGCTACAAGAGGACATAGTTTTAAATTAGAGGGGCAAAGGTTTAAAAGTAATATCAGGAAGTATTACTTTACTGAGAGAGTAGTGGACGCATGGAATAGCCTTCCTGCAGAAGTGGTAGCTGAAAATACAGTGAAGGAGTTTAAGCATGCATGGGATAGGCATACGTAAGGCCATCCTTCATATAAGAGAGGGCAAGGGGCTATTCATAGTATTCAGTATATTGGGGAGACTAGATGGGCCAAATGGTTCTTATCTGTCGACACATTCTATGTTTCTATGTTTCCAATACCGAACTGCATCTGAATGCAGTGTGTAAATTACCAATTCAATTTTTCCGGGCCTAGTATACTAGATGTATTTTTCATCCAATACAATACTGCATCAGAAAACTGTGAAACAGTAAAACAATCTGCTCCACATCTACAGACAAAACCATTAATATAAAGAAGGCGAGCACAAAGGGATGGGGAAGTGGGCGTGATGCTGATGGTGCACGCTGAGGCAGTGGCCTTGGGTGCAATGAAACTGTGCCTGCTGCCAGTATACCCGAAAAAATAAAATAAATAAATGTACCCAGCTTAATGCCTAAATTAGCTGGGCGGTGCAGTACTACACTGTCAAAGTCGGACCAGTGCGAACAGTTGGTCGGTTGGATTGCTGAAGATAATGCTTCTAGTCAATGAAGCACCACCTCTCTTCCTCCAGGTCCAGTCTCTGTAGCCAAGAATCTGGCCAACCAAATCCTCACTCTGATCATCCTTCCTTCCACCATCCTACCTCCCACCATGACGAGTGATCCCACACTCTGTTAATTGGAGGAGCTCTTTTCAGCGCCACTATTAGAATTGGCCCTCTCGCCCAGAACGTTTGAAGAGGGAACTGAGATATTGTGCCCTGATTCCCAAACTCTTGAGCCTTCGCAGTTGCAAGAAGATGACTGTGGTGAACGGCAATCATTCGTTCACGAGGAGGATGATGATGTGACACAGTTGCCAAACACTCAGGTCGTAGTTGGTTTAAGTCAGGAGGATGAGCAGAGTGAGGAAGTGAAAGAGGAGGTGGTGGATGATGAGGTCCCTGACCCAACATACGAAGGTGAAAATCCGAACAACATCAGCAGTACAGAGGGGGAGGGATCCGCAGCACTGCAACAGTCTGGAAGAAGCAGTGGTCTTGCAAAAGAGAGATGGTGGCCAACACCAAACAGGCCCGCCACTGTTACAAAATGAGCCGGAGCGTGAAAACAAGCAACCTTACCACCACCAGCATGATCCGCCACATGGCATCCCAGAACCCTAATAAGTGGGCCGAATGTTTGGGTCCACAATCAGGCTCTGCGGGTCACACAGCTGCCTTCTCTTCCCCAGTGTTATGCACTTCTGGCCAATACCCTCTCGAAGGCAGAGGTCCGGATGCCCCTCGCCCTGCACCTGGACCTTCGCATGAACTGTCAACAACAACATCCACTTCCCTGTCCCAGCGCAGCATACAAATGTCGATAACACAGGCATTTAAATGCAAGTGCAAATACCCGCCCAACCACAGGCCATAGCAGTAAATGCGCAACTTTCAAAATTACTGGCCCTTGAAATGTTGCCATTTAAGCTTGTGGACACTGAGGCCTTCCGCAGCCTGATGTCGGCGGCCGTCCCTCGGTACACAGTCCCCAGCCGCCACTATTTTTCACGGTGTGCAGTGCCCGCCTTACACCAGCATGTGTCCCAGAACATCACTCGTGCCCTGATCTGCTTAGGGGACAAATTGCACACCACCGCAGAGCTACGTCAGGGTATAATGGACCAGACCGAGCTGTGGCTCTCGCCACTCAACCTAGAAGTAGGCATGCTTGTGTCTGACAATGGCCGTAACTTGGTGGCGGCTTTGGAGCTCGGCAACCTGACACACATTCTATGCCTAGCCCACGTCTTAATCTTAGTGGTTCAGCGGTTTATCAAAACCAATTTGAAGGCGCGCCACTTGTGTGCCCATTTCTGAAAGTCGTCCACAGCTTCAGCCAGTCTGTCAACGCTTCAGCAGCACTTGGGGCTTTCAGCTCACTGACTGTTGTGTGACTTGAGCACGCGCTGGAACTCTACCTTCTACAAAGTACATGTTGGCCAGGCTTTGTGAGCAGCAGAGGGCAGTTGTTGAATACCAGCTGCAACATGGTTGTCACCGTTTGAGTCAACTGCCACTATTCATAAACGAGGAGTGGGCATTGATGTCAGACCCATGTGAGGTTTTAAAAAACGTTGATGAATCCACAAAGATGGTTAGTGGCGATAATGCTATTATCAGCGTAACCATCCCACTGCTGTGTCTGCTCAAACGATCGCTGCTCACAATTAAGGTGGACGCTCTGAATGTGTACACAAAAAAGCCAAAAAAGCCGGGAATAAAATATATCACTTTATTGAATTCATTTTAAAAAATAGTATTACCATATCTAAAACAAACATATATCCATGGTTGGTAAAAGATTTACATTGAGGCCATATAATCCACCAATACAGAGGTATATGTAACCGCAGCAGATATGGCGTTAGTATGTCACTAAACACCGGGGAAAATTCCCCTTACATCTAATAAAGCCGGATATAGGCGAAACGTACGTCGGGAGGAGACAGGAGGTGCCGAGATTGCAGTGTATTGTGCTAGGTATGCGATTCTATTCATTGATTCCTGTGATGCTAGTAGGATATTTGATGTAATATGCACTGTCACTTTATTGTTGAAATCATATTGCTAGCAGGACTTTATTAGATGTAAGGGGAATTTTCCCCGGTGTTTAGCGACATACTAACGCCATAACTGCTGCGGTTACATATACTTCTGTATTGGTGGATTATATGGCCTCAATGTAAATCTTTTACCAACCATGGATATATGTTTGTTTTAGATATGGTAATACTATTTTTTAAAATTAATTCAATAAAGTGATATATTTTATTCCCGGATTTTTTGGCTTTTTTGTGTATGTATTTTGGGACCATTCTGGGAATTGTGGCGTAGGTTCCCCGCTATTTGTTGGTGTTTAACGCTCTGAATGTGGCAGATGAGGAAATGAGGGAGAACATTACACAGGGTGATAGCCATACCTCCCACAGTTCATCTTCTCAGCGCGAATTGGGCCATGAAGAGGAGGAGCTGGAGACACTTGACTCCGCTACAGAGGCTAGTACCCATGGAACTTTAATTCCATCTGTTCAGCGTGGATAGGCAGAAGAGGAGGAGGAGGATAACGGATAAGGTGATTGAGAGTCATCCTGATGTTGACATCGATGTCTTGCCTGTTAGTACTCTGGCACACATGGCTGACTTCATGTTAGTCTGCCTTTCCCGCGACCCTCGTGTTATATGCATTTTAGATAACACAGATTACTGGGTTCTTGACCGCCGCTACAAAGAGAACTTCTCATCTCTCATTAAAAGTTTTGGAAGATGGTGAAGGAATACATTGCAGACCATGTCAGCGTCCTAGATAATCCCTCAGTGCCTTACAACTACTTGGTGTCCAAGCTGTACACATGGCACGAACTTGCGCTCTACACCTTGGAGGTGCTGGCCTGCCCTGCCACCAGCGTATTGTGTGAGCGTGTATTTAGTGCTGCTGGTTGCATTATAACAGATAAGCGTATCCGCTTGTCCCCTAACAATGCTGACAGGTTGACTCAGATAAAAATGAACAAGGCCTGGATTGCCCCTGACTTCTCCACTCCACCAGAGGAAAGCCGATCTAATGAATAAAAATCTAATTTAACTGTATGCTTCATAATGTACTTAATCCACAAGATTCAGATGCACCCTTTTCACAACAAAAAAAGGGTATATGTTTTAATCTTGTTTTTTCATCCTCCTCATCCTGTTTTATACAGTATATATGCCCTCACTACAATGTTTTGTAGGATCCACTCACCTTCAGGCCCTCACCTCCAATGTTTTATATGGTCTGCTTACCTGTAGGCCATCACTGCAATGTTTTATGGGGTTCACTCACCTTCAGGCTTCAACTATAATATTTTACAGGGTAAGCTCAGCAGCAGGCCCTCACCCGTAAAGTTTTAGAGGGTAACCAGCAGGCCCTTGCTCCAAACGTTTTTAAGGGTCACCAGCAGGCCATCAATCATAATTTTTCAAGGGTGTGTATGATGCCCTCCTTTATGTGTAATAAAGGGTGTATTGGAGTGCCGGTTCCTTGTAATTTTTGGCAGCCCTTTCACTTAGTGCATAGGCTTTATGAATGTAGCATTATACCTAAACAATTGTAGCACCATGTGAACGAGGCCCTCCTTTATGTGATATACAGGCTATATCGGAGTGCTTCTTCCTTGTAATTTTCTGCAGCACTTGCACTGTATATACAATTGAATATACAGGAAAAAATGTTTCCTAACAAATTTTCCAAAAAGTTGGGTGTTTTTTTTTGTCAGTCTGCAAAAGTGGTGTACAACTCGGACAACATGGTAACCAGCAGTGATATTGGAGTCCAAGATGCATCCAGACATGGCCCCCCTGCTGTTCTTGATCGATTTCAGAGGTGTTTTCATCACTTTCAGACCTTTTCCTATGATCCAGGCACCCCCCCCCCCCCCCTCATCCGAGCAGGGGGTACCTGGTTGTCTCCCATTGACTTCCATGATACTCGGGTGCTCAGCCGAGTGCAAGAATATCGCTAAGTGTTCGGACCGAGTGCCTGAACACCCGAACACTTTGGTGCTTGCTCATCACTAGTCCTAATAACACAGCAGGACTGCATCAGACTGCAGAGCACAGAGCAGGAGCCCTATGTACCCTATGTTCTCTGCCTATAGTGTATGCAGATGACAGCTGAGATAAGGTCTTATCTTTTTCTTTGTGTCCGGGGAACGGAGCTCATCTCCAACCCAGGAGCTGTAACGATACACCAACCCCACAGCAGCTTCCGTCTGGTCCCTCTTTACAGCTTGTGAGTATGGGTTGAACATTTTCCGAGGAAGACACAGATCAGCTGTCATCTGTACATAATGCTGCATCACAGGGCTAATACCTTATTCACACGTCAGTTTTTGGTCGGTGATTTCCATCGGTGATTTTGAGCCAAAACCAAGTGTGGGTTTAAACACAGCGCCAATCCTAATTTTGGCTCACAATCACTGATGGAAATCACTGATAAAACATTGACGGGTGAATAGTGTCTAAATCCCATGTGCCTTCAATTCCAAAGTGACCATGCGCCTCATCATTAAAACTATTATAGTTGCAATTGCTTTTATATTATACTAGAGATCTAGTATATTATACTAGGGGTCGATGGCTGACACTGTTATGGGGGATCTGTGGATGACACTGTTATGGGGGATCTGTGGATGACACTGTTATGGGGGTCTGTGGCTGACACTGTTATGGGGGATATGTGGCTGACACTGTTATGGGGGATCTGTGGCTCACACAGTTATGGAAGTCTGTGGCTGACACTTATGGGGGTCTGTGGCTGACACTATTATGGGGGTGTCTGTGGCTGACACTGTTACGGGGGATCTGTGGATAACACTGTTATGGGGGATCTGTGGATGACAGTTAGGGGGGATCTGTGGATGACACTGTTATGGGGTCTGTGGCTGACACTGTTATGGGGGATATGTGGCTGACACTGTTATGGGGGATCTGTGGCTGACACTGTTATGGAAGTCTGTGGCTGACACTTATGGGGGTCTGTGGCTGACACTATTATGGGGGTGTCTGTGGCTGACACTGTTATGAGGGGGTCTGTGGCTGACAGTGCTATGGGGGTCTGTGGCTGACACTGTTATGGAGGATCTGTGGCTGATACTGTTATGGGGGATCTGTGGCTGACACTTATGGTGGTCCATGGCTGACACTGTTATGGGGGTATCTGTGGATGACACATAGAATCTTATGCTATGTGTCATCCACAGATCCTTCCATAACAGTGTCGCTGTTTAGTGTCAATGTAATGGCAGTGGGGCCCAGTGCAGTCACTGTATTGTAACTCACTACCTCATGTGCCTGCGTCTGCTTCATTCATGAAGTGGGCGGAGCAGGGGCGTAGTGGGTGAATCAGGGGCGTCACTTAGTGAGTTACGCTGCCAGTGCCTGCCCGGCCTCCTGCCTCATCGTTTAGTAAGTGAAGAAGTGGAGATCGTTATTATTATTACAGTTATTCATTGTATTACTACTCTGAGCGGGGCCCGGTGCAATACAGTGACTGCACTGGGCCCTGCTGCCATTACAAAACGATGCTGCCCATGTAGTATCCGTGGAGTGTGTGCTGATTGGTCTGTAGCACCGCGCATGCGCACTTCACAAATCGGCACACACACACGGACATCACGCACATAGGGATTTTATTAGTTTAGATTGGTAATGTTTATTCCCAGAGCGCATGACATGTAGATATTACCCTGCTGCTACATTCTGCGCCTGCCTTATAACCCGTGTGACTTTATCATATCACATGACCTTTGATATCACAAAGTCCTTACGGCACGTGGGATTTAGACACTACCCTAGCACAAGCAGAGAATAGATGTTTTCTTCGGTATTTTCATATTTTTTTTATTGTTTCCCAGTGAACGAATTTAAATGGGTTGTCCCTTACTTTACTACTGATGTCCTATTCTCAGAATAGGCCAGGGATGGCCAACCTGCGGCTCTCTAGCTGTTGCAAAACTACAACTCCCAGCATGCAAAGACTGCCTACAGCTATCAGCCTACAGCAGAGCATGGTGGGAGTAGTAGTTTTACAACAGCTGGAGAGCCACAGGTTGGCCATTCCTGGAATAGGCCATCAATATCTGATCAGTGGGGTCCAATACCTCACTCCCCTGCTGATCTGCCATTGTGCAGTAGTTGGAAGTCGTGCCAAAATGACACAGCTTTGTCCATTGTACAGTAGATGAAACTTGTAACTGCAGCACTACTTCCATTCATTTCAATTGGAGCAGCTCTGCAGTAACCAGCCTCATCCACTACACAACCGAAGGAGCTACTGCAGAACAGCTGATCGTTGTGGGTGCGGGTCGGAACCCGACTAACCAGATATTGATGGAGTTAAGGACTAGACAACCCCCTTAATAAAAAGCAATCTTATTTCAGATTCTCATTTTTGAATTTGCATTTTGGTAGAATTCCATTATATTAGCTAAACATTTGTTAAGATGAGCACATTCTTTTTTTCCTTCCTAAGCTCAAGCCAGCTGGGTTAATACTAATAATAGCATTTTCAAGATGGAAAACACTGCTGAAAGAAAAGCTAATGATAATGTATTCTATTGTGATATTTAGAATCCCGCAAGATTCTCAGAAATGATTCTTAACTTATGTAAACTTATTCTTGATGCACAAAATGTGATATTTCTCAGACAGAGGACACAATGGTTGACATTCATGGCTCCTGTTTATTTTAATGCATTGACATTCGACTGCATTTTCTATCTCAGTTCTCTACCAGTATTTTTTGTAAATATAATAGGACTGCACAAAAGGCCGGCTGCATATATGTTTATGTGATTTTCTGCTTTTCCTTTATGTTATGTTATTTTAGGTTCAGCATTGAATGTGGTTTCACATTAGGCAGAATGAAGAGTACGTACAACAACTCTCTTGTTTGCCTTATGTCATATCCCACGTCTGCTTTGGCATGCATTAAAAGGATAACTTAAATTATGCCTTTCTTCTTGCTGTTTCTTCTTTGCTAATGTATCTTCGACACAAAAGCTTCAGTATATTATTGAGTGCATTACGTTTTGATGGATCATATAGAAAAATGAGAAGGAAAATTAGAGAAGGAAAAAAAATTAGAAGTAAATAAAAAAAAGTAAAACAAAAAATGTGGGACATAAAATATTAAAGGGGCTATTTCAACAATCCACTTATAGCAGAGAAATACAGTTTTTGAGAGCCCATGTTCTTCTTATGGACATAATTAATTTTTCCAACTTATCCAACTTAACATGTCTTTCTTTTTTTATACCCAGTATCTGAACTAACTACTTTCCTTCATTACTGATGGCTCACATCAGTTCCGCTCACAAGTTGTAGTACAGACTGTAGATGCTAAATAAATCGCATCAAACAGGTATATCAGACGCTGTTTTGTTAACAGCGTCTGATACACCTGCTACCTGGTCCTCTGGTGGTCCCATTTGCTGGGATCGACCACCAGAGGACCAGGTAGCTATTTAAAGTGGCACCAAACACTACACTAACCCCTCCCCCCCTCACTTATTAACACCTTGTTAACCCCTTGTTAACCCATTGTTAACCCCTTGATCACCACATCTAGATTCCCTGATCACCCCCCTGTCACTGATCACACCCCTTTTAAGGCTCCATTCAGATGATCTACGGATCCGCGGATAAGCAGATCCTCAAAACACGGACACCGGCAATGTGCTTTCTGCATTTCTGAACTATATAGAAAATGCTTTTTCTTGTCCGCAATTGCGGACAAGAATAGGACATGTTCTATATTTTTGTGGAACGGAAGTGCAGACCCGGAAGCGCGGATCCGTAATTCCGGATCCGAGCGGGACAAAGTCTGTCCCCATAGAAATGAATGGGTCCGCAATTCCGTTCCGCAAACAGAATTGCGGACATGTGAATGGGGCATAAGGGTCCCTTATCACCGCCAGTTAGTTAGCTACTTGTTAGGTAGCTAGCGCCCAGCCCACCGCACAGCAGTCACTGATTTTGGCAGAGATTTTTTCATCCACATTGATCGATGCGAATGAAAAAATCTGTGCCGTTCATTTTTTTTTTTCAGCCCAGAGGCTGAACGGAAAAAAAAAATCTCATTACCCGTATGCTCAATATAAGGAGAATCGCAGAAACTCCTAATGCTGGCGATACGTGTAATGATTGCGGAGACCCTCAAATGCCAGGGCAGTGCAAACACCTCACATGTGACCCCATTTTAGAAAGAAGACACTCCAAGGTATTCCATGAGGGGTATGGGGAGTTCATGTAAAAAAAAAATGTTGTCACAAGTTAGTGGAATATGAGACTTTGTAAAAAAAAAGATATATATATCAATTTCCGCTAACTTGCGCCCAAATTTTTTTTTTCTGTGAACTCGACATGCCCCTCATGGAATACCTTCGGGTGTCTTCTTTCCAAAATGGGGTCACATGTGGGGAATTTATACTGCCCTGGCATTTTAGGGGTCCTAAAGCGTGAGAATCCAAATGCTTAAAAATGCCCTGTGAAATCCTAAAGGTACTCATGGGAATTTGGGCCCCTTTGCGCATCTTGGCTGCAAAAAAGTGGCACACATGTGGTATCACCGTACTCAGGAGAAGTAGCGCAATGAGATTTGGGGTGTATTTTTATATATACCCATACTTTGTGTGAGAAATATCGCTGTAAACGACAACTTTTAATTTTTTTTTATAAAAAGTTGTTAATTTATAGAGATGTTTCTCTCACCCAACATGGGTATATGTAAAAATACACCCCATAACACATTGCCCTACTTCTCCTGAGTACGGCGATACCACATGTGTGACACTTTTTTGCAGTCTGGGTGCGCAAAGGGGCCCTAATTCCAATAAATAGCTTTAGGTTTTACATGGCTGCTCACAATTTAGCCCCACCCAAAATGCCAGAACAGTACAAACACCCCACAAATGACCCCATTTTGGAAAGAAGACACCCAAAGGTATTCGCTGAGGGGCATAGTGAGTCCATGAAAATTGAACTTTTTGTCAAAAGTTAGCGTAAAGGGAGACTTTGTGAGAAAAAACAACAAAAAATCAATTTCCGTTAACTTGTGCCAAAAAAAAAATCTTCTATGAACTCGCCATGCCCCTCCGCGAATACTTTGGGGTGTCTTCTTTCTAAAATGGTGTCTTTTGGGGGGTATTTATACTATCCTGGCATTCTAGCACCTGAAGAAACATGACAGGTGCTCAGAAAGTCAGAGCTGCTTCAAAATGCGGAAATTCACTTTTTTGCACCATAGTTTGTAAACGCTATAACTTTTACCCAAACCAATAAATATACACTTATTGGATTTTTTTTTTATCAAAGACATGTAGAACAATAAATTTTGAGAAAAATTTATATAGAAATGTAGTTTTTTTTGAAAAATTTTACAACAGAAAGTGAAAAATGTCATTTTTTTTGCAAAAATGTCATTAAATTATTATTAATAGCAAAAAATGTAAAAATGTTAGCAACAATGAAATACCACCAAATGAAAGCTCTATTAGTGAGAAGAAAAGGAGGTAAAATTCATTTGGGTGGTAAGTTGCATGACGGAGCAATAAACAGTGAAAAGTGGCCTGGTCATTAAGGGTGTTTAA
The DNA here is from genome assembly GCA_033119425.1 of Bufotes viridis. Classification (NCBI taxonomy): domain Eukaryota; kingdom Metazoa; phylum Chordata; class Amphibia; order Anura; family Bufonidae; genus Bufotes; species Bufotes viridis. The sequence goes on along the minus strand of CM065593.1, from coordinate 341,777,048 downwards.
GCTAGGGGGGCTGAGGTGATTAAAGGCTTCCGTTTTGACTTCCGTCTTATGGATTCTGTTATTTTCCGTTATAACCATGTTATAATGGAAAGCCGTAATGGAATCCAAAATGCAGATGTGAACCCACCCTTAGATATCTATTTTGAACTTTTAAAATATTTTTAAATAAACAGATTTAATTTTTTACTTTTTTTTTTTGTGGGGAACCAACAAGGCATCACTTGATCACTGATATAATTCTTTAGAATACATAGCATTATTGCCTGTTAATCTATCACAGACAAGCAATCTATAAGACCACACCTCTCACATGACCTTGTAGGCTTTCACCTATGGTAGACCATATGGGTCAGCCAAGGGGACCATATGTGTCAGCCAATGGGCTGACAGAGGTAATCCTCTCCTTCTCTCAAATTGATTAAGAGCCACTAAAGGATTAAACAGTCAGCCATTGCCTCTATGAGAGGTTTAGCTATGCTGACTGGTATAGGTGGATAAACATCCAAATACTTTATTCTACAGTATATTTTGAAGTATACATATGTCCAGGTGCACCAAGGGGTTACATAATGCACTATACCTCTCAGGGGCATAGCTATAGGGGGTGCAAAAGTAGCAGATGCACCAGGTCTTGGTGCCAGTATTATTATGGCATGTGATAGGTAAAGGCATTGTGAATTTTCATTAGGGAGCAGCCTCCATGTCTATAATATTCCAGCTAAGGGAAACCTCACTTTTAGTTCAGTTTTGGTCAGTGTTTTATTAGTGATTTCGATCAATTTTTGTAAGCCAAAAACCAGGTACAGAATCCAGAACAGGAGCAAACCTTCCATTATACATTATCTCAGTGTAGGCTCTGAGAGTAATCTGGTTGAGGGTAATTAGAGCTTTATGATATTGTGGGTTGGTTTGAGGATAGAGCAGAGTATAAAACTGTACCAATGTAAAACAGAATCTGTTTGGGTAAGGTTTTACTCCAGAAAGAAATAGCTGAGATCATGGCCACAGTCAACCTGGCTCAGAGGAATATGTTATTGTGAGTATAGATTATCCCATAAGAATCAACCATTTATTCCATCAAAGATGTGGCAAGGGTAAGCTTAGTAGAAAAAGTAGAAGATGTTAATTATCATATGTTCATAGATCCTATATTCATTCCTCCCGGCTCTAACCTCTGCTTGAGAAACTATTTTCTGAAAAAACCTTGGAATTAAAAAAAAAAAACTTTTGCCATTATTCAGTGTTTGAATTTGAGCCTTTTGGGGTGTCATATTCGAAGAGAAAATATAACATCAAAGCAGTACTCCATGTGGACCACTTTAATTTTATAATTTTTCTCTAATTTATGCACAGATAGGTTCAGGGGCATAGCTATATGGGAAGAGACTGCTTTGGGGCCCAGACCCACAAGGGGCCCCCATGGGAGTCGGGACTAAAAGATTTTATTGTTGGGGCCCCCTAAACAGTATTATACAATGACATTATATACAGTGACACTGTAGGAGACAGATGGAGGAGCTGTTAGGCTTTGTCTGACAGCTCAATCTTGACTAGCCACAGTAGTGGGGGTTGAACATGAGTTGGGGGTTGCAAAGAGGTTGCTAGGGGGAGGGGCATCAAAAATGTTCTGTGGGGGCCCAGTCAGTTGTAGTTATGCCACTGGGTAGGTTATATTATGATGTAACATAGATGTACATATGAACAGATATATTTCCATTTTGTCAGTATATTACTGATATCTAGTACTGTATTTGCTGTTGCCTGGGTTTACTTTCATAACACGGACACAGACCAATCCGGAAAATTTAGCACTAAGTGTTATTTATTATATTAATATCTTCCTATGGGGTAAAAATTCCCTCAGGTACCAGGGCCCTATTTTAATTACTACCTATGCTGCACCCCTAATTACCCCCTTTAAAGGAATGTTCTTATGCCATATTGCACTTACATGGTGTCACAGCAGGTTGTGTTTGCACTTTTATTAGAAGCATCTAAATAGCAAAATTACAGTTTTTTTTTAGATATTGATTTAAAATCCATTATGAACGGAACCTAGAATTTGTGAGATTTTATCAACATCTTATCAGAACAATGAATTTGATCTAAACATATGTGATGCGCCCTATCTACAGGTATACTGCTGGACAAACGTGTGTTGTTGTCAGCTACTACTACATATATAGTTTGATTTTTATTACAGATGTAAATCTAAAATCTTAACTGATATTAAAATAGTTACCCATTTGGATAAATGAAAATACTCAAACCCCCCCAAAAAAAAAAAAATACTCTCCGATCAACCGACAATCCAGCGCAGATGCTCTGGTACTCCCGTGGTCTTTGTTTGGAAGTGGCTGGCATGTGGCCACTACAGCCAAACAGTGGCCTCAGCAGTCATGTGTTGTTTTACTGATACCAGCATTATGGCAAGTGACAGCTGAGGCAGTAATTGGCTGCAGCAGTCATGGGTCGGCCATTTACAAACAAAACAGAGGGAACCAATTAAGCTTCTACACTGGATCTGAGGGGGAATCAGAGAGGTGAGCATTCCATAGTAGATAACATTTTCTATAGGATTTGCACCGAGAACTCTGCATGACATAGGAGGCATATGGAGGTGCATTAAGTCTCTACAGAAGTCCGGGGGTGCATATTATGGCTCTGTATAGGTTGTACATGGCTGTAATAGGCCTGTGTGTAAGAGCCCTAAAATTATTGATAACACATGTTGAATGATGCTCATTTAAGGATCGTCATACAGGTAGATAATCCCCCAAACAGTCATATGAACAATTGTTTGTGCAGCTGTTCCTTTTCCAGTATCATTTAAAAGGGGCGATGTTCTGCCAAAAAAACATAATTTTAATGTCTGCATAAAATATTCTATCAGCCCAAAAAATACCAAGTCTGTTTACACTAGTGTTGAGCGCGAATATTCGCAAAGCGAATTTTAATGTCGAATATTTGCTCTTAAGATGGCTAGTGATAGGGAAACTGTATTGAAAATAAAAGATTCAAACATAATTCCCCCAACCTTAATTGCTTTCTATAACAATTTCCACTATTACTGTCAAAGTAAAGACTTAATAGGTAAAAACTGTCCTGCGAATGTTCGTCACTTGAATATTCGCATTAATCTATTCACGGTTTGCATTCCCTTTCCTACCAAGTGTTAACAGGTTGTTTCAGACTCCAGTACGCTGCATGTATTGCGAAAATTCGTATATGTCTTTTTCGCACCTTTCCATTCGCATAAATGACTCCCACCATTTCAAGCTTTCAATACATGTAAAGCTGTTTAAATGTTATTAATAACGAATAGATTCTATGCGCACGAAATATACCTAGAAAAATTAATTGCAAGTCATGATATTGAATGCAAAATAATGGTTATTGCGAAATCGCGAATATATAACGAATATGATGCAAATTATTCGTCAAATATCGTAAAATCGAATCCCTAGTTTAAACTGGCCAATGATTGGGAACGAACGTTCCTTTTGACTAAAAATATTGACCCATGGGAAAAGCCTTTTACAGGTTAACCACCAGCAGTTTTCTATGTTTAGTACCAGCCTGACCATCGCTGTGACTGTTGATCACCAGCTTTGCTAGATGATAAAAAGTATTTACAATGGCCATGAAACTCGATTCAGAAACTTATATGGCATAGTTTTAGAAGCATAGTTTTCTTTTTTATGTCAGGCTGAATTCTCCCAGCTTATGTATGAGCAAATGGATAGAACAGTGAGATGTTATTCACAGCATGATCTGTATTATAAATGAATCTATGATCTTTCCACAAAGGGGAGAAACATTAGAAGGAGTGGAGAGTTCAATTCATAACTAAAAGCTCCTGGGATCCCATTAGTTAGATGTCCACACAAATAACTATGTTTAGTTAGAACTCTTCCAAGATTAAAATGTACGCGGGAATACACTGGGAATGGAGCTGACAGATGTTGCTGTGACCTCTTGTACTCAGATCTGATTGACACTTTGGCTTGTGTCTCAAGACTGCTGGTAGGAATCACATGAGAAGTGAACTTATTCCCAAGACCTTGGACACCACCTGCAACACCAACGGATTGTTCGCCTAAAGGACCTATAACACACTGCCGGAGAAAGCTCCTAGTAGCAAGGGAAGCCTAGTAAATCCATAGTAAATAGTGCATTGATTAATGGCAGTAGCTACAAAAGTTTCTGAAGGACCTAGCCACATATCTACCATATAGAACATTGACTATTCGACTCAGTGGTGCCTTAATGGATGTTTAAAATTCCCATTAAAGGACGCTCATTTGTTTTTCCATGTTACAATAAAAAATTCATAGCTTGCCTCTGTAATGCAGCTGATAGTGTAGAAGTGTTACACAAAGGACAACGTCTTGCACATTCTCTCCCTTACTGTCCTCTTGTTGCAATTGAAGGGCACAAATTTATGCATGACATGGTGCCAAAAGAGCCTTGTAACGGAGCAGGATCATCTGCATGTGTATATTGAATTAAAAGCCTATTTTCAGAATGACTAAACTATCGAAACACATGCAGAAATAGCTTCAACCTGTTGGGATGTTTCCTTTGGCAGTTTAAGAGTGTTGAAAATGATCTTTATAATGTTCATCATCTTAGAAGCTCGAGTCTTTGCTTTGTTATTACATATATTAATAACTAAAGCATACTGAAATCTATGAATATATTAGTGAATTGTGTATATCGTTATTTTCACAATTGTTAACTTTCCACGGACAGCTAATTTTTTTTTTACAAGCAGAGTCAGAAAAAAAATTAATCCTAAAGATATTATATAGAATACGACTATATCTCCAAACATTTAAAAGACCTTGAAAAATTATGATGATTACAGTCCCAATAACAGGATCAAATTAACTGAGTCTTTACTTTTTATTAGGTTATGGTTTCATTCACTTCTGCTCTTGATAAATCTGCAGAAATCAGTCTAAGAAACTGAACTTGCATTTTTTTCCTTTTTTTTAAGTGGTTGTCCCACAAACATTTTCAACAGTTTGCAAACCACCACATGGATCTGTATACTTTTGTAATTGCATGTAATTAAAATGTTATTGTAGCTACTGAGTTATTCAATTAATCTACCTGTATAGCACCACCTGCTGTTTGCTCTTTTCTAATTTCTATGTCCTGCTCACTGAGATGGAATCACATGCTCAGTTCCATCCTTCAATTGCTTGAAATAATTCTAGCAGAACAATTAGAGTAATGAATGGGGAGATCTCTGGATCCATGTGAGGTACAGGGCTGGTTCTAGCTGTGTTAGAAAGAGATTGTCAAGTAGTATATGACATCTTATTTTCATATTTTACATTATTCTTGGAATAACCTCTTTAAAACGTTTTGTTAGTCATCTGACTGAGTTCCTCAATTTTATTTAATGCTGGAGAGTTTATGTACAAGTTATTCTATTAGTTGGATGACTAGCGGAATGTCTTTAACAAAAAATCAAGTTTCTTTTACTTGTTTCCATTGGTAATGACAGCTAGTGGCTCTTGATTTGGCAGCCCTGCCCAGCCATGTATCACAGGGATAGCCTTTCATTTGCAAAATTGCACTTATATATCAAGAAGGTTGCCTGTAATGATGCAGCATTTTTAATTGGAAAAGTGGACTAGTAATTTGAAGTAGGGTGTATGATGGGCACCCAGATGCTATAAAGATTTTTTTCTTATAGGACATTATTTTTGAGATTTCACTTCAGAAGGCATGCAGTAGGTTAGACCTTTCCCCACAATAGAGGATCTGAATGTTTTCTTTTCTTTAATAGCTCCCTTACAATATACATGGATGCGTTTATAGCACCAGTCCCTATGTCACTTCTGTGGGCTTGCAACTAGTTAGTCATTTACCTTCCTTAGATTGAAACCAGCCCTCTGCTTTACGTACCCCCCCTCCCCCACCACCACCAGTACAGCCCTCCTATGTTTTGCTGCAATATTACCCCATTGGTTATCTAATAAATGCAGAATTAAGAAATAAAATGTCAATCAAATTTTAGCACCATATAAATTACTGAATAATTTTGTTTTCGCTCTAGCAGATTTTGAGAAAAATTTGCCCAGAATTGTAGGATTTTCTCAGATTTCTAGACTATTAGATGTCCTGTATCCGAATGCCCACAAGTGCTGAAAATCTGATAATGGGCATTAGCCTGAGTCTCAGAATTTGCAGTATCTTCAACTTCCATTTTTTTCGAAGTGCAGTATCATGCATCATGGACATTTTAAGTGTCATCTTTTTAATCTATGTAGACATTTCAAGCCGTTCTGCACTATTAATCTGTCCTCAAATAAACTGGAGCAGATTCATTCCATTGATCATTTTAAATCTACTATATTTAGGCCACTTCCGTGAGATGTGAAGAAGAAAACACTTCATTTCTGTGAGAAATATGCAGCAAGGCTTAGGGGATTTTCAGGAAATCCCTTAAGAGATATTTGGACTCATGTATGCAACTCAATGTACTGTAGTAACTGGAATCAGGCTGTTCTAAACAGTTCTCTTTAGATAGGACGTGGTTATCTTCTTAATAAATGCCAGTCAGTATGAACCCAATTTATTTTAGTGAGGAGAAAAACAAATCAACCTAGAGGGAGATATAAAATAGGAACTGGACCAATCCGAAGGGAAAGTGAGTTAGAAATGGGAAAAAAAAGTTTTCCCAAGCAAATTTTTTATTAAAAATATTGCATTATGTAAGATTTCTTACATTCTGGCTTAAAGGGGTTGTGTCACTTCAGCAAGTGGCATTTATCTTGTAGAGAAAGTTAATACAAGGCACTTACTAATATATTGTGATTGTCCATATTGTCTCCTTAGCTGGATGGATTAATTTGCCATCACATTATACAATGCTCGTATTTAGGGGTTATGACCACCCTGCAATCCATCAGCAGTGGCCATGCTTGCACACTGTAGCAAAAAGTGCCGGCCTCCCTGGTGCTTTTTTCTATAGTGGGCAGCACGGTGGCTCAGGATCCAACCAAGGACAACATCTGCATGAAGTTTGTATGTTCTCCCCGTGTTTGTGTGGGTTTCCTCTGGGTTCTCCGGTTTCCTCCCACACTCCAAAGATATACTGATAGGAAACTTAGATTGTGAGCCCCCTTGAGTAATATTTCTGTCATGGATTTATATGGTAAGTTCCATATATCTGCCAAAGCTGGGCTTTCTTCTAGAAGCTGTGACAGTAAGAGAGAGCTGTAGCAGAAAGGACATGCCCCTTGATGTGTGACAGGGGAAAAAGCTGCAGTAAAGAAGACACTCCCCCTAAATTGTGACAAAGGTAAAGCAATCAAAAACACCCCTCACCCATTTCTCCAAAATCTAAGTATAATTGGAAGTGGGTAAAACAGCATAAAACTTAACTTATACTATAAGACTATATAAAGCTGTGGTACAAGCCATACAACACAAAAATGTAAAAGTAATACATAAAGGACAAGGGCCCAGTCACAGAAGGTTAATTACATCACAAAGGTGGAGGTGTAAAAATCATGTCTGCTCTTTAATAACAAGGAGAGGTCTGTCTGGTCCCAGATGACTGTCGTGTAGGCTAATCAATGCCTTGAAGCCTCAACATGGAGTAATTGCCCCTTCCCTTTATGAATAGAACACAGTTCCCCTGAGCTGCCAGCCTGAAATCAATCTAGCAGAACCATTGGGGAAGACATTGGGAGATCTCACATCTCTAGTTCCATGTGAGGTATACATGGTCTTTTTCTAGGTTGCTAGAAAGAGATCACAAGCAGATTGGCCATAGACGCTACAGGGAATTTTCCTCCTGGCCAGTGCCTTACAGGGCTAGCTGAGTCCTCCTCACTGAGGCTGGCTGGGTACATAGTACTGGGGGCACAATAGGGGTCATTATTAGGAGCAGTCCAGGCAGCATGCTAAAGGTAGGGCTGGCTTGGTGTTGTGGCCCACATCTCACTTCCTGATCCTCCTGCTCCATAAATTAATTAGGGACAACTGGAGGAGGACAGAACATAGCAGCTATTGATGGCCAACACATAGGGACAGCTGCTGGGGAGGTTTTCTGTGCTGCACTGTGGTATTACTGACTCTATCAACCTGTATTGGCCCCATCTATTTGTGTTGCCCCCTCTTCTATCAATTTGAACCCACCTACAATAACACCTTTTGTTTTGTTTTTCCAGGGCCACTTTAAGTTCCCAGTCCACCTCTGATTGTCATGTACTATATGATGTCTGATTTTAATTTTTAACATTAATGATTGGATTAACGGTAAAGTGCATGTTGTGGGGGAATAAAAGAAACCCAGTCTTATAAAAGTGTGAAGTATAGAAAGAAGTATGCATTAGAGTAGGCCATATGTGATTGTTTGGGGTCCTACATGTCTCAGCAGAACTAAGAACCCTCCACTGCAGTACTTAACACAGTGACACCCTTGCCCATGATGTCGTGTCTGTTTCCACATCTTCAGTGAGGTTGAACTGTCAAACACAACCTCAACCATATGAACTTCTGATATACTGGAGTGAAGGGGCTGTGGTGTTTGTGTCTGTTAATTGTGGGGGCTTATTGGAACAACTCCAGACAAAAGACAATCAATGCACGTTCTAGGTCCAATTTTAAAGAGGAAAAAAAGGAACAATTTTTTGACAGATAGTATTTGTATGCCATCAGTTCCATTACACATCCTAAAATCAAATTGTGCGTGCTGCTTTAACCCTAATCAGAGACCATGGTCAGAAGTATAACTTAATGAGAACCTGTCACATTGAACATGGTGTCTGAGCTGCAGGTGTAGTACCCCAGAGCGAGCACTACCATTCCTACACACTGCTACTGTCTCTAATGGCAAACAATAATGTCATCTGTGTATTTATTCCAGGTCCTCCTACACTGTGCATTTATTTTTGGCAGAATTGCATCATGCAGTAGCAGTTCCGAATGCATATTTAGCCGTAGAGAGAAAAGGCACTAATTGTGTGGTGAACAAAACTCCTTATTCTGGCATTTGTGGTAACAAGTAAATCACTTTTATTTTAAGGGTACCTGCACACAGCGCAGAATATCCACACAAATTTCCATGCACTGCACCCAAACTGCACCAATACTCACAATTTCTAATTTTCTTTTTTGGTGTGGATTTGGTGCTGTTTTGCTGCAGATCATACCTTTCATTTAAAAAGGGTAAAATCTGCAAACATAGTTACATAGTTAATAAGGTTAAATAAAGACATAATTCCAACCAAGGGATAGGTGGGGATGTGAATCCCAGAAGCAAGAGAGACTCAGATTTCTACACATTTTAATAAGCATTAATGTCAATTACTTTTAAGAATTCATCTAAACCCTTTATAAAACTGTCCACTGTTCCTGCTGTGACCACGTCCTGAGGAAGTCTATTCCATTGACTCTTCTGGAGACTGAACTTTTTCTACTCCAGTCGGAGGCAGGTGACTGGCCAGCAGTGCGTAACAAAGGGGAAGAGGAGGCAGTGGTGGGACCCACAGATGCAGAGTGTTGACCCAGGTGTTCTGCCCACTTATTAGGGTGCTTGGATGCCATGTGGCGGATCATGCTGGTGGTGGTAAGGTTGCTAGTGTTAACGCCCCGGTTCATTTTGGTACGGCACAGGTTGCAAATTACCACTCTTTTGTCGTCTGCGCTTTCCTCAAAAAAGCGCCATACTGCGGAACACCTACCCCTTGGCAAGGTAGATTTACGCATGGGGGTGCTCGATGTAATGGTTGCGGGCATGTTTGGTGTGGGCGACATCTCTTTTGCAACCCCACTGCTTTTCCAGACTGTTGCGGTGCTGCGAATCCCTCTGTACTGCTTTCCTCGCTCGGCTTTTCACCTTCCCATGTTGGGTCAGTGACCTCATCGTCCACCACTTACTCTTCCACTTCCTCACTCTGCTCATCCTACTGACTTGACCAAACCACCACCTCAGTGATTGTCAACTGTGTCTCATCATCATCCACCTCGTGAATGAATGATTGCCGTTCACCACCATCATCTTCTTGAGTCTGTGAAGGCTAAAGAGGAAGGGAATCAGGGCACATGTACCTCATATTTCAGGTACTTCTTCAAGCGTGCTTGGGGAGAGAGCCAAACCAAGTACTGGCGATGAAAAGAGGTCATGTGAATATACGAAGTGTGGGATCACTTTTTTGGCCAGATGCGACATGTTGGGAGGAAGGGGGATCAGAGTGAGGATTCGGTTGACCAGACTCTTGGCTACAGAAACTGGACTTTGTGGAAGAGAGGGTGGTGCTTATCTGACTGGAAGCATTATCTTCTGCAATCCAATAGTGATGTCGCGAACATAAAATTTTCAGTTCGCGAACAGCGAACGCGAACTTCCGCAAATGTTCGCAGACATGCGAACAGTGCGAACCGCCATAGACTTCAATAGACAGGCGAATTTTAAAAAACAAAGGGACTCCTTCTGGCCACAATAGTGATGGAAAAGCTGTTTCAAGGGGACTAACACCTGGACTGTGGCATGCCGGAGGGGGATCCATGGCAAAACTCCCATGGAAAAATATCTAGTTGACGCAGAGTGTGGTAAGTTGTAATCGCAATGCGATTAATACAGGTTATATTAATCGCATTGTGATTACAACTTAGATCTGAGTTGCTAATGGTTGTATTGCTAGAATATAACGAAGATTGAGAATAGGAACCCAGCTCTAAGTTGAATTCGCAATGCGATTAATATAACCTGTATTAATCGCATTGCGATTACAACTACTAAGATGGATGCCATCCTTGCTTTTTGATGGGAGGTGGGAGGGTCTGGGAGGGAGACTGATGTACTAGCCCTAAAAGGGCTTTTTGGGGTGCTGTCAGGACGCAGTCCTTACAGCAGAGATCTGATGAGTCTTTCAGGACTGGAGTGGACACTGAATAAACTAGCCTAGCTATCAATTTCCCTATTAAATCTCAGCAGCAGCTACACTGTCCCTCCTCTCACTAAGACTGCAGCTTCCGAATGAATCTAAAATGGATGCTGTGTCCAGGAGATGGGAGGGTCTGGGAGGAGGGTATGCTAATTGGCTGGAATGTGTCTGCTGACTGTGAGGTACAGGGTCAAAGTTTACTCAATGATAGGGGTGGACCTAACATCGCATATGTTCGCCCGCCGCGACGAACGCGCACAAGCTATGTTCGCGGGAACTACTCGCCGGTGAATAGTTTGGGAGTTGGGACATCATATTTGCGAACTTAACTTAGAGATGGGTTCCTAATGGTTGTATTGCTAGAATATAACTAAGATTGGGAATTTAGCTCTATATTCTCAATCTTCGTTATATAATTCTAGCAATACAACCATTAGGAAACCCAGATCTAAGTTGAATTTGCAATGCGATTAATATAACCTGCATTAATCGCATTGCGAATTCAACTTAGAGCTGAGTTCTAATGGTTGTTGTATTGCTAGAATATACGTTATATTCTAGCAATACAACCATTAGGAACTCAGCTCTACGTTGTAATCGCAATGCGAATAATACTTACAATTATTAATCGCTTGCGAATCCATTTAATGCCTCTATTTGATTGAATATGACGGTTGACTATGACTACCACCAATGTTCTGCTGCCCCGAGGCAAGATATCTGAACCCCAGGGGCCATTTGGGCGTTTTTGATGAAAACGCATCAAAACGCATTTGCGTTTTTAATTTTTAATTTTTAGTTTAATTTTTGTGTATTTTGCCACATTTGGTTGCATATTTACATTTGGTATAGGCAAATATGGTAGTCTAGATCATTACTCTGCCCAAATCTATATTCAGCTACATGGCTTAGAAAATATGCTGTCAAACAATGATCCTAGGTTTTGGTATAGACACATGATCTAGACTACCATATTTGCCTATACCAAATGTAAATATGCAACCAAATGTGGCAAAATACACAAAAGAATAAACTAAAGAATGAAAAAATTATAAAAACGCAGATGCGTTTTATATGCGTTTTCTATTAAAAATGCCCAAATGGCCCCTGGGGATTCAGATATCTTGCTTTGGAGGCAGCAGAACGTTGGTGGTAGTCATAGTCAACCGTCATATACAATCAAACAGAGGCATCAAATGGATTCGCAAAGCGATTAATAATTCTAAGTATTATTCGCATTGCGATTACAACTTAAAGCTGAGTTCCTAATGGTTGTATTGCTAGAATATAGCGTATATTCTAGCAATGCAACAACCATTAGGAACTCAGCTCTAAGTTGAATTCGCAATGCGATTAATGCAGGTTATATTAATCGCATTGCAAATTCAACTAGATCTGAGTTCCTAATGGTTTTATTGCTAGAATATAATGAAGATTGAGAATATAGCGCTATATTTGTTATCTTCGTTAATATATTCTAGCAATACAACCATTTGGAACTCAGATCTAAGTTGTAATCGCAATGCGAATAATACAGGTTATATTAATCGCATTGCGATTTACAATTACTAACACTGCAGCTTCAGAATGAATGTAAGATGGATCCTATCCTTGCGTTTAGATAGGAGGTGGGAGGGTCTGGGAGGGAGGGTATGCTGATTGGCTGGAATGTGTCTGCTGACTGTGAGGTACAGGGTCAAAGTTTGCTCAATGATAAAGTATAGGGGCGAACGCGAACATCGAATATGTTCGCCCGGCAGAGGCGAACGCGAACAAGCTATGTTCGCCGGAACTGTTCGCCAGCGAATAGTTCGGGCCATCTCTACAATCCAACCGACCACCTGTTCGCACTGGTCCAACTTGGGCAGTGTTGTCCTGGGACGGCCAGCTAAGTTGGACATGAAGCTGGGTAAGGTGGATTTTTTTGTTTTTTCTGGTGCACTGGCAGCAGGTACAGTTTCATTGCGCCCAGGGCCACGGCCTCTGCTTGCACCATCAGCATCATGCCCAGGGCCACGGCCTCTGCTTGCACCATCAGCCCCACTTGCCCCTCCCTTTGTGCTTGCCTTCTTCATATTAATGCTTTTGTCTGTAGATATGGTGCAGATTGCTTAACTGTCCACTAAAGACACAGTTTTCTGATGCAGGACAGTACTGGATACAGAAAAATACAGATTTTCTGCACTACAGTAGCCCAAAGATAATGTAATTTGTACAATACACACAATATAGGCCAGAGATAATTACATTTTTATACTTCACACTGTATTGGCATGCTGAAATGTACTCTATACAGAGAAAAAAATATTTTCGGCACTACACTAGGCCACAGATAATTACATTTTTACACTATACACTGTATTGGCTTGTTGTAATGTACTGAATGCAGAGAAATACATATTTTCGGCACTACACTAGGCCACAGAAAATGAAATTTTTACACTACACACTGTATTGGCTTGCTGTAATGTACTGAATACCGAGAAATACAAATTTTCGGCACTACACTAGACCACAAAAAATGTCATTTTTACACTACGCACTGGATAGGCTTGCTGTAATGTACTGGATACAGAGAAATACAAATTTTCGGCACTACACTAGGCCACAGATAATGAAATTTTTACAATACACACTGTATTGGCTTGCTATAATGTACTGGATACAGAAAAATAAATATTTTTGGCACTACACTAGGCCACAGATAATGGAATTTTTACAACTAACACTGTATTGGCTTGCTGTAATGTACTGGATACAGAAAACTAAAGATTTTCAGCAATACACTTGCCCAGAGATAATGTAATTTTTACGATACACACTGTATTGGCTTGCTGTAATGTACTGTATACAGAGAAATAAAGATTTTCGGCACTACACTAGCCCAGAGATAATGTCATTTTTACAATACACACTGTATTGGCTTCCAGTAATGTACTGGATACAGGAAAATACAGATTTTTGGCACTACACTAGCCCAGAGATAATGTACCGTATTTTTCGTCCTATAAGACGCACCAGCCCATAAGACACACCTAGGTTTTTGGGGAGAAAAATAATGAAAAAAAATATTTTTAACCAAAAGGTGTGCTTTTGGTGGATTTTGAACTAATGCTGGTCTGTACATGACACTATTATGGTGGATGTATATATGACACACTTTTATGGGGGATCTGTGGGTGACACCATTATTGGAATCTGTGGATTGCACTGTTATGGGGGATCTATGGATGGCACTGTTATGGGGGAGCTGTGGATGGCACTATTATTGGGGGGAGCTGTAGATGGCACTGTTATGGGGGGAGCTGTGGGTGGCACTGCTATGGAGGATCTGTGGATGGAACTGTTATGGGGGACCTGTGGATAGCACTGTTATGAGGGGGAGCTGTGGATGGCAATGTTATGGGGGGAGCTGTGGATGGCACTGTTATGTGGGTCCTGTGGATCGCCCTGTTATGGGGGAGAGCTGTGGATGGCACTGTTATGGGGGGGAGCTGTGGATGGCACTGTTATGGGGGGGAGCTTTGGATGGCACTGTTATGGGGGGGATCTGTCGATGACACTGCTATAGGTGCTGAATTGCTGTCAAACACACACTCTAGTCCTTAAAAGGACTGTTTGGTCTTTCAATAAGGTTTTTGGACTGAAATCAGTAAGTTTAGAGCAAAATGCTATCTGTCCCTGCCTACCATCTGCTCTCTCTGACGCTGAATGAGCCAAGCGCCGGACCTCAGCTCCTATATGAAAGGATATCACGTGTTTCGGCCAGCCAATTAGTGTAAGGCTTACAGCTAACATGGCTATGTCCTTACACTAAGGGGGAATTACTTACCTGGACTTTCACTGGCTGCTTAGAAGGCGCCAAACGTGCGGGGAGGAGACTCGAGCAATGCGACGAATACATGTGGTGCTCAGGCGAGTAAAGCCGAGCGCCGAGCATAGCGATGCTCGAGCAGAACCAATACTTGGCCAAGCATGCTCGCTCATCACTACTTATTACGTAGTTTTCCTAGAAGTGGCGATTTTGAAAATCCGAGTCCGATAATGTCAGAGGGGGTGGTGATATCCACTCTATACCCTGACCTAGAGGTCAAGGTGTTAGAGGCTCAGGGAGATGCACCTGAGTCTTTCCCCTCTGGGAAATTGTTTGTTCCAACAGAATTGTGTCATGAGGTGTTTGAGGAACATCACTGTACGGTTCTTATGGGACACCCTGGGAGTAGATCCACTGCCGATCTCATCTCTCGTAGATTCTGGTGGCCGGGGCTGCGTAAGTGTGTTGAGGACTATTTGTCGGCCTGTAGTATCTGTGCACGTGCTAAGGTGACACATACTCGACCTTCTGGATCTCTACTTCCGTTGCCCATCCTGTCCAGACCATGGACTCACTTGTCTATGGATTTTATTACTGATCTGCCTAATTTGTCTGGAAAGACAGTTCTTCTGGTGGTAGTTGATCGTTTTAGTAAAATAATGCACTTTATAGCATTGCCTGGCCTACCTAATGCTTACACAAGTGTTTATTGACATTGTGAAACTTCATGGCATCCCTCTGACGTGGTCTCGGATCATGGGACTCAGTTTGTGTCAAGATTCTGGAAGGTGTTCTGTACTCAGCTAGGGGTACAACTGTCTTTTTCTTCTGCTTTTCATCCTCAGACGAATGGACAGACAGAGCATACTAATCAGAGTCTGGAGACTTACTTAAGGTGTTTTGTCTTTGAGAACCAGGAGGAATGGTCCTCGTTTTTGTCTTTGGCAGAGTTTTCCATAAACAATCGTAAACAGGAGTCCACTGGTAAGTCGCCATTTTTTGGTGCATATGGGTTTCACCGGCAATTTGGCACATTCTCTGGTTCGGATACTTCCAGTATCCTTGAGGAGGAACGTTTTTTGTCACCATTGTCTTCAATATTGCGGAAAATTCAAAATAACTTGATAATTATGGGCAACAAGTATAAACATGTGGCTGACAGGAAACGTATGAATAGTCCAGACCTAAGTGTGGGTGATTTTGTGTGGCTGTCCACAAGAAATATTAAGTTGAAGGTTCCTTCTTGGAAGTTGGGTCCAAGGTTTATTGGTCCATATAAGATCACTGCCATTATTAATCCTGTAGCTTTTCGTTGATGAGATCTGTTAAGCCTTTGGAGTTCTCCCCCTTTCTTCCCCCTGCTGTCATGGTATACGTCAGTTTGGAATTCCAGATCACCAAGATTATTGACTCTTGAGTTCTTCGTAGATCTCTTCCATATCTTGTTAACTGGAAGGGTTATGGACCAGAGGAGAGGATGTGGGTACCGGCATCTGACGTGAATGACACTCGTTTGATGAAAGCCTTTCACAGGTCTCATCAGGATAAGGTTGGTCCTGGGCGCCCGGACATCACCCATAGAAGGGGGGGTTCTGTCACGGACATTCCCGTGACAGGTGACATGAGATCGGTGAGACTGGCAACACGTGGTTTGATTTGAAATGTTTTCTGTTTGGATCAAATGACGTCTATGCTATTTCTGGTGCTTGCCACACTTTCTTTTCCCAGGTGTGGCTATTATGGTCATTTAACCTTCTCTATTTATTGTTATTTCCCCCACTATGCTATGCGGTTTATAGCTTCAGTTTGAGATGTGGATAGCTGGTGTGTGGATCTCGGCTGAGTTCCTGGTGCTGCCATAGCCACTTGAAGTTAAGTTTTTTCTTTCTCTTTTGTACTTTGTTTGGGTTATTTTGTGTGTTGCATTTCCCTGTCATTTGTATTAAGGCCTGAGCGAGACTCCTGTTCGTCCTTCTTTTTAGAGGAACAGGTTGTCTCAGTCCTCAGTGAGTTAGGAAATTAGGTATTCCTGTGTATGAACTCACCTACCTTTGGGGTATGTTCATACTGGTATTTAGTCAGGAATTAATTAGGGTTTTACTAGGAGGTGTCCACCTCCTTTCCCTAGTTTCCAGGCCTTATTTTCTCACCCCTTTCTCTCTTATGTTCTGTGTGGTATTTCCCTCCAGCTCCCCCATTTTTCTAGCTAGATTTCTGGCATTTGTGAAAATACATTTTAAATGACTATTACCTGTAAAGTGAATATCCGGGATTTTTTGGTTACCTTGGTTGATGTTTGTATGTACCAGGTTCTTGTTACCAGCAGCTCTATTTTTCATTGGTGTACAATTCTGCACAGTCTTCTCCCTACTTTCCTCACTAACCCCAGGCCCCACTAAATCCCCACTCTCCCCTCCTATATACCACTCTCTATCTACACTATCTTCCCCCTTATTAGTGAGACCCCCGACCCTTCACCCAGATCCTAGTTTAAAAGCTCCTCCGGCCATCTAACCATTTTTCCCCCCAGAGCAGTTGCTGCCTCTTCATTAAGGTGCAACCCATCCCTACTGTAGAGCCTGTAACCGATCGAGAAGTCGGCCCAGTTCACTATGAACCCAAACCCTTCCTTCCTGCACCAGCTTTGGCCCACTTATTTAACACCCTAATCTCCCGTTGTCTCTCTAGTGAGGCTCGTGGCACTGGTAGTATTTCCGAAAACACTACCTTGGAGGTCCTGGACTTGAGCTTCTCTCCTAGTTCTCTAAAATAATTTTTAAGGAGCTTCCATCTCCCCCCTAACTTTGTCATTGGTGCCAATTGACATATTTGGAAATTTGCATGGCAGGTCAGTTTTCCGCACAAAAGTGTACATGAGATTTGTCTACCTTTATGCACTTTGCTGGCACTGGAATACGCTGCGGTTTTTCCGCACAGGAATCCTTGTGTAAACTGCAACATGTGCAGGTGCACTAAATTCTCTACAATTCTTTGTAATTTACTTGGACCTGTCTATATAATCACATATAAGCAACTACACAAAGTTATTCCACTTTTTCTGTAAGCTAGATTCATAAAATCAGTGCCTCCACAAAGTCCATAAAAACAGTGGTAAGTTAATTGGATTTTTGACAAAACAACCCCTAGTGTGTGAGTGTTTGACAGCGGTAGCGAAATTAGATTGTAAGTTTCACTGAACAGCATAATTAAAATGAGGAATGGATAATTAACCCATAGAGTTCTATGTAGCTTCAATATAAAGAATAATAGTATCTTTGGAAGGTTCATGTTTTATGTGACATTTTCACACTTGGTGACACTGTAATATAATGAATTTTCTTTTCTATCATTTTACATTTAGTGTGCAGAGTATTTCTCCAATGTTCTTAAGGTTCCTTTTACAAGAAAAACGTATCTTGAGCTAAAAGCCATATAGAGGTGATCTCATCCAAAGGGCTCATTCAGACAGCTGTATGTGGCCGCAAAAATGCTGATCCATTTTTTGCGGACAGTTCAGCGTGTCGCAAAAAACGGTTTGCATTGCGTTTTTTTGCTGATTCATAAACTTCAATGGGCCATGTCCTGATTTTCACTGACAAGTATAGGACATGTTTTATTTTTTTTGCTGAGCCATGCAATGGAAGAAAAGGGCATCATAGAATTGAATGGAACAGCATCTAATCCGCAAAAAAACGGATCCACATTTTTGCGCACAGTATACGGCCATCTGAATGAGCCCTTAGAGAAATGTTAAATGTGTGCAAGGTCATTTACAATGTCAAAATGTCAACTTTTATCATTAATGATCCTGTTTGTTTTCTAAGAATATTAAGTATATAAAGTTATAAAGAAAAAAAAATATATAATTTGCAGTTTAAATAATTTGTGTCTATATTGAGGTCATGTGTTGGCCTGCTAAAACAATGTTGGCACTAAATGTGCCTACACTCCTTAAAGGGGTTGTGTCATGTCAGACTTTGAAGGCCTATCACTAGGAGAGATAGTCAGATAGGTGGCAGGTCACAACCTCTGAACCCCACATCTATTTCCAGAAGTGACCACCCCGAGAGTGAAGGAGAGCAAATCGCGCATGCATAGAGTGGTCTCCATTGATTTCTATGGGAGTTCTGGAAAAAGCCGACCGATAGCGCTTGGCTTATTTCGGAAGTCCTATAGAAATTGAGAGTGGACCGGGCAGGCACAACCACTGCTTCATTCACTTCTATGGGACTGCTGGAAATAGCCGAGCCAAAGCTCGGTTATTTTAGGCAGTCCCATAGAAATGAATACAAGGCAGCTATGGACTTTGGGGATCCCGTTCTGGAAATTGATGTGGGTTGAACTTATCTGACATTATTGGCATATCCTAGCAATATGCCACTAATTTCTAAGATGAGACAACCCATTTAAGGCCTCTTTAAACAAGTAGATAATCATTTTTTTTTTAAATGCCATCCAGAATTAATAAGTGTGAACCGGTATGGTTTACAACGTAGAAGATTCCACAGGGGGTGGACAGCACCCACAAAGTCAAAAATCTTTTAGTGTAAATACAACTGTGTGCCTGACAAGCGATATATTGCATGATTTGTACACAATACTCTGCATAGGTAAGGGGTTGTCATTCAAATAGTAATGACACGAATAACAATTCATTTGTCACTTGATAATATCAATTATGTACTCGTATAAAGGGATAGCTGTCAGCCAACAGCTATCTCATCCAGCTAATCCATACTCAGGCATGTTTAGGTCAGTGGACATCTAGACATCTCTAGTGAAGGTTTTTGTTCCCTTTCTTCCCTTGACATTATCTGTAGGTATGTGAGCAGGAGGCCTCTATGGAAATTAGGGACATTAAGACTGGCTACACACTTTAGAAACAGTTGACTGCTTGTCTGGCTAACATATATTCCTCACACCTCTCTATACTCGTATCTGCTCCGCTTGACCAAATGTGTATGTGTTCTAAATGGGAAAAGAGAAGAAAGCTGTTGCCAGACACCTTTGCCAATAGCTTATCTCCTCTAAAAATAAGAGGATTGGTCCCATAACCTAAAGGTGGATTTACATAGGGAGATAATTGGGCAGATTATTGGGAATTAATGTTCCTGCAAATGCTCGTTCCTGACAATCTGCCAATTTGAAGGTGCAGCCAATCCCCGGATTAACAAGTGAAAAGCTTATTCATCAGGTGAAATGATTATTAATGCAGACATATAAATTATCGTTTCTGGGCAGCAGATCGTAGTGTCTAAACGGTTATCTGCTGCCCAGAAACAATGAGCTGTATGGGGACTAGCGGGGACCGCTCGTCCTTATACTGTGGAGGTGATCGTTGCATGTAAATGCAGTGCTTAACCTCCACTTAATGAACAGCCGACTGTCGGGAAGGAATGCTTCCTTCCTGACAATCGACTTTAGTTCGGCCCGTGTAAATCGACCTTAACAAACTTATACTTCTTTCCATAACCACCAGGAGTAAGTCAGGACACAGCTTTTAGATAGTTGGTCATAGTGTTGACCCCGCTGATCTGATGACCTAAGATAACCTCTTTAAAGGTCATCAAAAGTCTGAATAATCAAATAAGGAATGATATCTGAAAAACAGAAGATAACTGCTCTTCTTTTAATAAAGTGACCAATTTTCTCTTCGACGAATTTTGAATTTTCAACAAAGTAGTTCCACTACAATACAAATTTTCCAGTTGTACAGCAAAGTTGGTGTATTTTTTGTTTTATTGACTATTTTAAATGAAATTTGAATTATATTATTGTCTTTATTATTGTGAGTCTTTACCATCATAAAGAGTAGTACTCTAGTAGTATTCTGTCAAATTGTCTTTACTTGAATAATATCTATTTTCTTTCTTCTTATGCCACAGCAAATGATCTAAAAATAAGTAAATGTGGTTCAGTTGAAAAGACTGCAATGAGATTTACCAGCAACTAATAAACTGTACATCATATGTTATCAAACATGAGGCACCTACATAGCAAACATTCATACAAGCCCTCTTATCTAATTATGCTAATCGTTAAAACAAAAGAAGAAGCATGTACGGAATGTATGAGCATGCCAAAGTGCCATCTTAGTCCTTGCAAAATGAACTTACAGCCATGAACAAATAATGCAATTATGAGAAAAAAAGCAAAAACATTCCAAAAGCCTAAGCAAAGAATTACTGGAATGTACCTTTAGCATCTTCTCATTCATATTTAAGAACCAGAGAAGAGTTACAGCAGTGAAGTCTATTATACCCGGTCTTTCATATTTTATGGTCGAGCATCGTCGGTCATCTAATATTTAGTCTTTTGGTAGAAATCGACTTAGATGCTGTGCCTGGAAAATGACAAACCTTTTATTTTTTTCTCTTTGCATTTGGCTCTACATAGCTCTAAAGATTGTATTGATCTTTCCCAGATATGTGCACAGCAAGAGTTATAGAACTCCCAGTGATACTTCAGAAAGTAAAACACTGTTGTTTCAGCACCTTGGCTTTTTATTTAATTTTGTTATGAAGGTTTTTCATTGATTTCCCAGTAGAAAGTAGTGCATCAATACCTATTCTCAACATTCAAGAGAAGGAACATGAAGAATGGCAGTTTGGGCTCTGTTGGATAATTCTATGATGACCGAAAGTGGCTTTTTCATGTAATTTTCAGTAACCTTTCCAACCAGACACTTTTATCATCTCTTTACAGGGTTGTGGTACGTATTTGATGGATACCCAACGGCTAGGACCTCCATCAATGACTAGAACTAGAGTCCCTCTTTCTTTCTCTCTTGCATAACTATGGTGAGGGACAGTTTGAACAGAGTACCATGTCAGACAAATCTTACCCATTGTCATGGTGCTGGTTCCTATTTCTTTGCCTATAATCTTAAGCTTTTTGCTCATTCACAATACCATCCTACACCCTTTACAAAATTGAGGTGTAATGACCCAGGGACAACCAGGTTTTTTCTACTCTCTATTGGTGCTGTTAATCTTCAGGAGAAACAAAACATGAAAAACATGGTGGATTAGAGATAAGCAAATTTCTCAAAAATTAGATTTGTCCGGTTCGACGAATTTTCCGAAAAGATTCACTTCGATCCGAATTTATTCGTTGTGAATCGCATTAAAAAAAGGCTATTTCCTGGCTGCTGAGAACCTATATAGTAGTGTATAATACTGTGCCTTGCAGTAACACGCACAAGGAGTCTTCTTTGGTAGCGAAATAATACTGTGAGACCGTATGACATGCAGATGACAGGCGTTGCTCTTAGAATCACTGCACACTTCACTTAATTGGGCAGTCATGGGGCCAAAACCGACCAAATAACTCAAGTAGGAACTCAGCCTTACAGGTCGATGATAGCGCCAAGAAGAAGCGTACTCCTTTTACACCCTCGTCAACTGATTCCACATAGATGTCTACAGAACCTGTTCTATTAAACGCTTATACAAGTTGAGCACCCCTGACAGAGTGGAGAAGGTGTCAGCAGTAAGTTTGTGTTGACATCACTGATTAATTTGCCCTTCCTCTGATCCGTCAGAACAATAACCCACAAAAAACGGATCCTGTCTGTTGAGCATATGCTTTCACTCGGTCAGCATTTGCTCAATAATCCATCAGTATTGCTATTGCAAAAAAAAGCAGGAGTGAATCCAAAACAAAGATGACACGTGAATGGAATATTTGCATGTCTTCTGTGTTTTGTACCCACTCCTGTTTTAGGCTACCAAATCATAAGCGAATTCTGATGGGACCATACAGGCCTTACAACTGCTACACAGACAGGATCTGTTGTGTGTCTCATTTTTCCTTCCTTCTGACAGATCAGAAGAAGAGTCAAACAAATGATGATGTCAGCAAGGCCTAAAGGTAAAATAGTGGCCCGGTCATGAAGAGGGGAAGGTGGGAACAGCATGAGGAGACCCCAGAGTGGCCCAATAACAGGGTCTGGAGGTGGTGGCAGCATCAGGAGGCCACAAAGTGGCACAATGACACAGTCTGGAGGTGGTGGCATCATGAGACGGCAACTGACTGGCACAATGACAGAGTGTGGAGGTGGCAGCAGTATGAGGAAGCACCGAGTGGCACAATGCCAGAGTCTGGAGGTGGCGACAGCAGCAGTAGCACTATCAGAAAAAGGCCACCGAGTGGCACAATGACAGAGTCTGGAGTTGGCAGCAGTATGAGAAGGCACAATGACCGTGTGTGGAGGTGGCAGAAGCATGAGGAAGTCACAGAGTGGCACAATGACAGAGTGTGGAGAAGTCAGCAGTATGAGGAGGACACCGAGTGGAACAATGACCGAGTGTGGAGGTGGCAGCAGTTTGAGGAGGCCACTGAGTGGCACAATGACAGGCACAATGAGTGTGGAGGTGACGGCAGCAGCAGTAGCAGCATCAGAAGAAGGCCACCGAGTGGCACATTGGCACAATGAAAGAGTCTGGAGTTTGCAACAGTATGAGGAGGCACAATGACCGAGTGTGGAGGTGGCAGCAGCATGAGGAAATCACAGAGTGGCATATTGACAGAGTGTGGTGAAGGCAGCAGTATGAAGAGGTCACCGAGCGTGGAGGTGGCAGCAGTATGAGGAAGCCACAGAGTGGCACAATGACACAGTCTGGATGTGGCGGCAGCAGCAGTAGCAGCATCAGGAGAAGGCCAACAAGTGGCACAATGACAGAGCCTGGAGGTGGCAGCAGAATGAGGAGGCCACAGAGTGGCACAATGACACAGTCTGGAGGTGGCGGCAGCAGCAGTAGCAGCATCAGGAGAAGGCCAACAAGTGGCACAATGACAGAGCCTGGAGGTGGCGGCAGAATGAGGAGGCCACAGAGTGGCACAATGACAGAGGCTGGAGGTGGCGGCAGCATGAGGAGGCCACAGAGCGGCACAATGACAAAGAGTCTGGAGGTGGCGGCAGCATGAGGAGGCCACAGAGTGGCACAATCACAGACTCTGGTGGCTGCATCAGCATCAGGAGGAAGCCACTCAGTGGCACAATAACAGAGTGTAGAGGTGGCAGCAGCAGTTACTTCTTGTTATTCTTATTTTCATCACATATTTAATCATGTTAGTAGATCACATTTAACGGTGGCACATTTTAATTTATTATGAAGTGTATACATATATACAGGTTTAATCACGGGTATAATTGTTGGTCTTGTATATTTATTATTGCATATATTTATTATTGCACTCCTATATGAGGGAATCATCACGTAGCACGTTGTATTATTAATTTTATATTATTGTAGTATGTATTGATGAGGAGGGTATTTATTACTTTACATGATGGATTATTAACATAGGGATTTACTTTTTAGGGGTTTTTACAATGATAATTAATTATGAATTAGCACTGTTATGGGGTGTAGAAAGATAATCATTATCAATGATGAGTTTATTGTATTAGTGTTCTTTCCCCCTTCTTTTCTCCATTGGATTTGGACTCTTCTCCTTTCCCCTTGTCCCGCTCCTTTAGTTTTATTTGTTGCTCGAACATTATTGATGCCTGTAATAATTTGTGCAGCATTATGGCTGTGCGATAGTTAATGTAGAATCGTGTATTGTAACTACTTTTTAGATTCTCTAGGACCCGTGAATTGATCAGATGACCACTCATGTGATTAGTCACATGATCGGTGGGGCGTGCGCATCCCTGCGCATGCGCTGTCCTTGCCGCTGATCGGACGCGCTCAATGTACGTCACTACGTGTCGCGTTATTACGCGCGGTGACGTTGAGCGCCGATGGAGGCGGCAGGCTAACATGCCGGGAATGCGCCGGATCACTCCCCCGACCAGGTGACTGTAATTGACAACTTAGAACCCATTAGACAGGGGTATAAATACCGCTCATTGTCTTTTAAAACTACCTCCTGACGAAGCTTTTCATAGCGAAACACGTGTCAAGGTGCTGCACTGTGGGGGTTCCGGGCCCTGTGTGTCATTGATATGGGTATGTACCACTTTACTAGATCTTGTTATTAGATCACTAACAATATCTAAACTCCATATCATAGCCACCTTGAACTGTGGCTCTGCATGGTTGATGCTTGTGCCCATCATGGGAACATTGGCTATAGTCATGGTTTGGATTGATTGATCCCTGATTGATTTTTACAGGTGAAATCTTCTAATTATACGTGATATTTTTATTTTTTTTTTATATCATGCTTAAGGCCAATACTGGTTACATATCTGGGTCAAGCTAATTTAAAATTTAAAATCAAATAGACCTTTTTTGATACTCAGGAACCTGGACCTCCCGCAGTAAGTTGTTTCCACTATCATATACCTCACCGTTTTTGATCTGAAAATACCTTGGTATAGAGAATTTTTATGAATTTTGTATTATACTGAATAAAGGTGTAGCTCAATTTTACATAAGAGTCAGTGTTTTGTATTGAAGCAGCAGTAGCATCAACAGGAGGCCACAGAGTGGTACAACGACAGAGTCTCTTCGTCAGGGAAAAACTCACGAGTTCCCAGTCATCATGGATGGGAAGGAGGACATGCTGTGGTGCACGGAGATGGATAGGGTCTTCAGATTTTCCCTGCACTATACGAACGTCTCAGAAATGAACAGCTGCTCCTGACAGCAGGTCCTGGAAAGGTCATGGAGCGTCCCGATCATCCGGCATCTATTCGCCCCACTGAATTATTTTGAAAGTGTGTAGAAGCCACACAGGGCACCAACGCTGCAGATTTATCGCATATACTTACAGCACTGAATGCTAAATGTTACAGAAAAAAGTCGCACTAGAATAAGTGGGATCAGAAGAGGTGCACCTGGCTAGTAAGGCACACCCACTCAACCAATGGAAGAATATTTTGATAGAATGTAGCTGGACACACTCAGGAGAGCCGGGCCATAAAGAAGTAAAAATGAATTTTATTGTACTCAATAAACATCAATTAAAATTAACAACACCAATAAAATAATAAATTATATTAGGCTACAGTAACCAAAAGACTGGTAATGGATAGTGTAGACAATCGTAGTTGGCAGATAGCGATCACCAAAAGTCAGACTTGTATTATCCCAATATAACATGCATGGATAAGTTTGCTAGTTTTGGTCACTAGCTATATTGTACTGCTGCCTAGATGTTTCGTCCCTTGTAATAGGGTATAGTTTCTACTAAAAAATCGCAAACTGATTGGATGAGGTTGCGTGGATATATGGGATGCAGGGCCGGCGCGTCCTATAGGCTGACTAGGCAGCTGCGTAGAGCGCCCCTTGGGAGCGCCCCTTAGGAGCGCTGGCCCCCTTCATGCTGCAGCCGCCTGAGCGCTCTGTATAGAGCCTCAGGCGGCTGCAGCACTGCACGGGCTGGCGCGTCCATGAGGGCGCACCGCCCAGGCGCAACAAGAAGAGAGTGACTGACAGGAGGGAAACGCTCAGCGCTCCCTCCTGTCAGTCCCTCATTGTAGCGTGGCCGAGCCCTGTATGGTCCGCGGTACAGGAGCATCTGTCTCCTGTACCCGGCCGGACTGACAGGAGGTGTGCACACAGTGTGCGCTTCCTATCAGTCCGCCCGGGTAAAGGAAACTAAAGCTCCTGTACCCGTGGAGCATGCAGCGCTCGGCCACGCTACACCAGAAGTAAGGGGGATGGGGGGAGATTGAGAAAGAGGATGACAAGGGTGGGGGATGGGGGGTTGAGAAAGAGGATGACATGGGGGAGAATGAAAAGGGGGAAAGAGAATGACAAGAAAAGGAGAGAGAATGACAAGAAGGGGAATTACATGGGGGCGAAGAGAATTACATGGGGGAGAGAATTACATTGGGGGAAAGAGAATTACATGGGGGGAAGAGAATGACATGGGGGGAGAATGACAAGAAAAGGAGAGACAATTACATGGGGGGAGAATGACATGGGGGAGAGAAAACATGGGGGAGAGAACGACATGGGGGGAAGAGAACGACATGGGGGAGAATGACAAGAAAAGGAGAGAGAATTACATGGGGGAGAGAACGACATGGGGGAGAGAGAATGACATAGGGGGGAGAATGACAAGAAAAGGAGAGAGAATTACATGGGGGGAGAACGACATGGGGGGAGAGAACGACATGGGGGGAGAGAACGACATGGGGGGAGAATGACAAGAAAAGGAGAGAGAATTACATGGGGGAGAGAACGACATGGGGGAGAGAATGACATAGGGGGAGAATGACAAGAAAAGGAGAGAGAATTACATGGGGGAGAAACGACATGGGGGGAGAGAACGACATGGGGGGGAAGAGAATGACATGGGGGGGGAGAATGACAAGAAAAGGAGAGAGAATTACATGGGGGGGGAGAACGACATGGAGGGGGGGGGAGAGAATGACATGGGGGGAAAATGACAAGAAAAGGAGAGAGAATTACATGGGGGAGGGAAGAGAATGACATGGGGGGGGGGAGAGAAAACTGGTGTTAGTTAAAGGGGGGGTTCTGCAGTTTATTTAAACTGATCGGCAGGGTCCGACACTGGCAGTAGCGCCTCGCCTTCTCGCTGTTTACCGCAGGCGCAGTGATGTCACGACTAGTATCACTGGCCTTGGCGGGGTTAAGCTCTGTTCACTAGAATGAAGCTTAGCCCCACCCAGGCCAATGATACTAATCGTGACGTCACTGCAAGAAGGCGGAGGCGCTAATGCCAGCGCCGCTGCCTTCTCAAACAGCTAATTGGCGGGGGTCCCGGGTATCGGACCCCTGTCGATCAGTTTAAATAAACTGCAGAACCCCTTTAATTTGGCAGATCATATGGGTGGGGCATTGTGATGTCACATCGGGGGGGGGGGGGCGGCAAACTTTTCTTTTGCCTAGGGCGGCAAAAATCCTTGCACTGGCCCTGATGGGATGTGGCTGCGTTATATAAAATGTTCCACTAAATAATTTGATTCCTTCAGCAGATTTGTAATGTTCAAAATCTCTTAACACTGATGGATAGTTCAGTTCTTTCAATAAATATGAATGCTGGCAAAACTGTGGATAAATTCTATCAGATAGGATCGTTCAAATCTGGAGCGGCGTCCCGCTCCTCTTTAGTGTGTGTCGGCGTCCCGACACTAGTAATGTAACATAGGATTACTGTGTACTCTTAAACAGGGTAGATCTTACCCGATCACAGGGTAACTGTACTCCCTTCGTTGTGGTATTCCTTCCACCCCGATCTCAGGAGTCTCCCTCTGTAATGGCAGGTCAGCGGCGTCTCTTTCGGGTAGCACGTGTGGCTCCTCTATTGTCAGCGTCTCTTCGCTGAATCCCCGCGTGATATCTGCACGATTTCTTACAGGATGAAGAAAGTGTACTCTTTTAAATCAACTTTATAGTGAGTTTCGATATCCAGTCTCTGTTTTAGCAAGGAAATTACACCATATGCGTTTCGGGGTTTGTATTTCACCCCTTCCTTAGTGGCGGCCATTTCCCTGCATGTAACCCTCCTATATAGGGGTTACCATCACCTCGAAAGTCTGGACTGGATAACAAGTCTTGCTACTATTCCAAGAAGTCCAACTTAATTGAATACTTCTTATTTCCTCTTTCCACAGTTAGTTATTCACTTAAATGTATTCATTGTCCGCAAATATTGACAGTTCCTGCATAAAAAATGTTATAAAATATATATAGCAAAGTTCAATTTTAAAACTCTCTCATCCAATTGTCGTTGAGAGTCTTCTCATTATAAAGTGATAGAAAATGCAATTTGGTCAAAGGTGCGTTTTCAATGCGTTTTTTATGCGTTTTCCAAAAAGAGAGATGAAAAATAAAAAAATTAAATAAATTTTTTTTTATGGTCTCACGATATGGATTAAGTATGAACACTAAAAAAAAAATTGTTTTATTTTATTTTTTTATTTTTCATCTCTCTCATGAGGAGTAGGAGAAGCAGGAGCATCAGGACCAGCAGACGATGGGAACGACAGATAGCTCCCTTCTTCTAAGGTGGTGAAGCCTTGACTGCCTGAAATTGGGTGCAGTGTACCACTAGGTGATGCAGTGGTTGCTGCGGCAGACTGGACCATGGTTCTTCCAGGCCACTTTATGGTGACGCTGCAAATGTTGACGCAGGACCATGGTGCCAACATTGGCACAATGGCCACGCTTGACCTTCTGCCCACAGATTCTACATATGGCCATGTTCACCTCTTCCGGAGGCTGTACAAAAAACTGCCATACCGCAGAGTAGGGGATTGTACACTACGCACTGACTGACTGCTACCGCCGCTGCTTCAGTGAACCAGTGGACCCCTATTTAATAAGGATACATTTTTGTAAGAATAAATTTTTCATTTTCTACTGAAATACACAACTAAAGGCTTTACCACGTATAACTGCGGCTCTCAACGCAGAATAAATGTATAGTTTTCTACCAAAATACGTCACTAAAGGTTTTGTCACATATAACTGTTAGTGATGAGCGGCAGGGGCAATATTCAAATTTGTGATATTTTGTGAATATTTGGGCGAATATTCATCATAAATTTGCAAATTCGATAATTCGCGATAATTTTCTTGATTGCGAAAACCGGCAATGTAATATTCATGTAATGAGGGAGCAATACAGGAGTTGGTCACTATTGCTACATTTTTCAAGCTGCTAGAAGTTTCCTGGGACTGGAGAAAATGGTTGGCACGGCAGAACATTTTAGCAGGTCTGACTACATATTAGTGATTGGTGCACTAAGTATTGTTGTGAACTTAGCCTGTAGCATGTATGTATGGACAGCTGAATCTATCACACTACCTAACATCCTGCACTGCAACCTATCAGCTACACTATATCACAATTTAACCTACACTGACTATTTCCCACTAACTATCTGTATAATATATATAAGCTAACTAACTAACTAACTAACTAACTAACTAACTAGCTAACTAACTAAACATCTAATGTAATATGACACAGTAAAGCACAGAGCAAAGCAATGACACTGCTCTCTCTCAGAACTTAAAATAAACTGCATAAAATGGCTGCTGGGGAGGTTCTTATGTAGTAAAGGGTTAGGCAACTTTCTATTGGTTGCTCAGGATGTTGCTAGGTTCAAAAACATTGCAGCCTTCTCATTGACCCACAATTAAGAAGCAAGGAGGGATCATGGGTTCAGAGGGAAAAAAATCTAAAAAATTCACAGTGGCGTTTTTCGCGATAAAAATTTGCGAATCAAATATTCGCGCCCAACACTAATTGCAACAGTGAGCGCTGAATATATTTTGTTTTTCTACCGAAATGCGTCACTAAAGGTTTTACCACACATAACTGCAAAAGTGAATGCTGAATATATTTTGTTCTTCTACTGAAATAATATTAACTGCAGAAGTGAAATGCGTATATATTTTCTGTTTTGTTCTGAAATAGGCCACTAAACTCTTTCACCACAAATAAATGCAACAGTGAAGTGCATATTTTTTTTTCCCTTTTTGTACTGAAATACCACACTGAACGCTTTCACCACATATAATTGCAGAAGTGAAATGCGTAAAACCTATTTTCTGGCGTATAAGACGACTGGGTATATAAGAGGACCCCCTACTTTTCCTGTTAAAATATGGGGTTTGGGCTATACTCACCATATAAGACTACCCCTCTTCCAACGCCACCAAATAAAAATTAAACAGACATGAGAAAATACGAGCATGAGAAAACCACTGAGAGCAGGGAGAGGGGGCTACTTCAGGAGCGACTGGTCGGGATGCAGCGCACGGTGGCTCAGCTAGAGGGCGCCTGTCCCTGAAGCTGGAGAACGACAGCTTTTCCAGTCCGGCTTGGAAGTAAAGAGGACCTTTCACTGGTCCAACAATTGTTAGATAATGATATATACCGTATGTGTAGAGCGGCGCCCAGAGATAATAGTAAGTGCAGGGAGATCCCTGGGTGCCGCTCTACATATACGTATCATTATCTAACAATTGTTGGGCCAGTGAAAGGTTCTCTTAAGTTTCAGTGCTCTGTATCCCGGCGTATTAGACGACCCGTGCCTTTTGAGAAGATTTTCATGTGTTAAAATGTAGTCTTATAGGCCAGAAAATACATATATTTTTCCTTTTCCAAAGATATAAGCCACTAAAGGCTTTTCAACATAGCACTTGCACCCCAATAACAGGAACAAATTGCTGGAATGTCAGAGCTGTATAATAATTCAAATAATGTTTCCCTGCACTTGTAAATCGCTTTTTTTTCACAATGAAGTTTGTCTAGGGACTAGCGACTTCAGACGTCTCTCCTTGCACTAAGATGCTGTAAAATGATTCCTCCCTATTGTTTCCCTGCAATTTGAATAATCTTTCCCTGCACCCATAAATCACTTTTTTTCACAATGAGGTTTTCAGTATAACTCTCCCTAGTGCCTGCAATGTCTGTCCCTGCACTCAGAACGCTGGAAAATGTCTGAATCCAAGATGGCTGTGGGTATTTATAGGGCTGTGATGTCACATGGCTGGCTGGCTGCTGATTGGCTGCATTCATGGCATTATGGGTCAGCCTGTCTTCCTAGAGCTCCTTGTCCCATGTCCTCACACGTGTAGTCACCATTGTAGCTGCCATCTTAGGAAAAATTGCGATTCATTACCAGGAAGCAAGAGGAAATTCGCATTTGTTGCGAATCAAATTTTTCCTGAAATTTGGATCGAATTCCACTTCGTCAGCTTCGATTCGCTCATCCCTAGTTGAGATGTCTCCATATGAATACACATTAGATTGTGGATCGATTCCATAAAAAACATCTTTCCAACAAATATTGAATATCTATAGCTTTGAATGTTTTCTGCTGTTCCTTTTCTTCC
Organism: Bufotes viridis; assembly: GCA_033119425.1. Classification (NCBI taxonomy): domain Eukaryota; kingdom Metazoa; phylum Chordata; class Amphibia; order Anura; family Bufonidae; genus Bufotes; species Bufotes viridis. The sequence goes on along the minus strand of CM065593.1, from coordinate 341,745,546 downwards.
ACCACCACTCCTGAAACACACCCTTTATACCTAAGACATTGACCTTTTTGACTACAAAATACAATGCTCCCTAAAGTTATAATAGTCTCAGGTTACAATATTTTTAACATAACATGGTCTTTCTTGGGCCCTGGTAACTTGAAACAAGATTTTATATATTGTGGCACATGCCATTGGCTTGAAGCCAATCAGCATAGACATTTCACTGGTCATCTATATAACTGAAGTGCATGCATGGATTGGCTGTCTAATAGTGCCTCTCTATAGTATGAAATGGTACTATATGTCCTGTACTGCTCTTTACCTGAACCAGGATGAGCAGCTCCTTTTGGCACCAGATGATGGTGACTCCATGTTATGTACAGGACCCTGAAGAAGATCTTATCCTCCACATAGAAAGTGATTTGCACCTTCAAGCAGCTATTTCTGATCTTTATGTAAAAGGATTCATTTTTCTTTGCATTAACTAACTGTTTAATTTGATGTAATCTAATCTAATGTAAAACTAAAGAGACCATTATTTTTCTTCTGCATTCTTTTGCACATTATTCTCAGGGCATCTTGACTTTAACAATAGCAGAATTTCAGCAAGGACACTCAGTAGTCAGGTTATTCATAGCACAATAATCTTAATGCAATATTTTAAGGGCTTCTCCATCTATAAAGAAAATAAATTATAATGCAAGAGTGGGCACAATAATCATTAGTGATGAGCGGCAGGGGCAATATTCGAATTCGTGATATTTCGCGAATATTTGGGCGAATATTCGCCATACATTCGAAAATTCGCAAATTCGTAATCTCTAGTCATTATTTTCTTGATTGCGAAAATTCGCATATAAAAATTCACATAAATTGATATTTAAAAGGTATCTTTTAAATACCAGTTTATGCAAATTTTTATGCAAATTTTATGTGAATTTTTTATATGCGAATTTTCGCAATTAAGAAAATAATGACATTTATTTCTTGAATGTAAAAATGTGCATATATAATAAATTTGCATAAAAATTCTCATAAAAAGTCGCATAAACTGGTATTTTAAAAAAACACAAATATTCGCGATTGCGAATATATTTTGCGATATTGTAAATATTCGCAAATTCTCGAAGTGCCGATATTCGAGATTAAAATTCGCAATTCGAAAATTCGTGATCAACGCTAATAATTATGTATATCAGATTCTCCATTCTGTGAGCTGCTTGTATCTGTACACTAAGAGACAAAGCTGCTAAATTTTCCAGGACCCAATAGGAGAGCCAGCACTTTAGGATGCCACCGTCTCCGCCTCTGGATACAACAGCCTAGAAGACAGAGCAGATATTCTACCTTCTAAGGCATAGTTATGATTAGCCCACAGTAAAAGTCTTAAATACACTGCCCGCTGATTGCATGTGGCCACTAAGGCAATTATCTGCGGTCCACGACCTGCGTCTGAGTTTATGGCTGCTCAGCCTCATAGGCCAAAATCTTTAAGCCAATGAGGCAGTAGAACGGTGTAGGAGGTCGCGATGATGCAGCATCATGGAAAAGTGACTAATCTAAGATGTCTGTGTGCTAAACCGTACGGAGACGAGACATGGTTGAAAGAAGTTGTCAAGGTGGTCTACTCTGAATGGTGAAGATGAGGACAGAAAACATTTCCATAAGAGGAAACATGACTGGACATAAGAGGTATGTGGTGCTATATTCTATTAACAATAATTTTGTATTGTATCATATTTGACATGAACGCGGCTTGTCAACTGGAAATTTTTTCTATGTGCTGCCCATATATCTGGCCAAGTTTGAGACCCCTGGCCAACAGTATAGCCAGTCTATGTTGCTGTTTAGAAGCCAATGACTGGCCTCACCGGTGACATATCACCAAGCAGCACGTAACAGTGGTATCACGTGTCACTTGAGGCAGTGGCGTAGCATGGGTTTCCAGCACCAGGGGCAAGCAAAGTATTGTGTCCCCTAATCTGTGGACATGCCCCTTTTTATAGAACCACACCCCATATTATACCTACCAAGACCAACATTACCAATAATAATACATTATAAAGGCCAAATAATAGTGATACTTCATGGTCACATAGGATCAGAATATTACCACTATACTGATACTGAATAATAATACAACACTATACCAAAACCAGCATTACCAACAATAACACTAAGCACTATAAGGCTACCTACCACATGTGTTTTTGTGTGCATGTGTTACTTTCATTTCATTTCATGCAGATTTTTAACAGATCTCACTCTACTATTAAAAGCAATAGCACAAAAAATTGCAACCACAATTAACATGCTGCAGATTTCAAAATCTGCACGGCAGGTCAGTTTTCGCACAGAAAAAAATCTGCAAAATTGAGATTTGTCTAATCTGATACACTTTGTTGGTACCATGCTACACTGCAGTTTTTCCCCATGCAATTCTGCATAGAAAAACTGCACACAATCAGCAACATGTGCATGCAGCCTAATAGAGAAATAATACTGCCAAGACCATGAACACTTATTACTACCTCATAGTGACTGAATATTACAGCAGACTGATACTCGCAGTCCCTTTCCCCCAATCTGATGAAGTGGCCGCTCCGTTCATTCTCTATGGGGCTGCCAGAGATAGCTTAGTGCAGCGCTTGGCTATTTCCAGCAGTCCTATAAAGAATGACTGGAGTTGCAGAGCACATGCTTGACTCTATCAGATCGAACGAACCGTACCTCTGTACATAGACAGTAACTTATACAGGCCCAGCAACTAAGGGTGCATTTACACCAAGAGATTATCTGACCAATTTATGTCCAATCAGACCAATAGTTGGAGTGTATAACAAAAGATCTGTGCGTGTAAACAGCCATCTGACCAATGACAGGTCAGAAAATCTGCCAGATAATCTGTTGAAGTAAATTCGTGGTAACGAATCACATTTTTTCCTAAAATAGCTGCTACACGTGTGAGGACATGGGGCAAGGAACTCTGAGAAGGTGGGATCACCCATTATGCCATGCAGGCAGCTAATCAGCAGCCAGCCCAGTGATGTCACAGCCCTGTAAATAGCGGCAGCCATCTTAGCTTCTGCCATTCACCGGCGTGCTTAGTGCAGGGAGAGACGTGCCTGCAGGCACTAGGGACAGAGATAGGAAAAACTTGATTGTGGTGAAAAAAAAACGATTTACAAGTGCAGGGAAAGATTATTCAAGGTGTAGGGAAAGGATAGGGAGGAATCATTCTACCAGCATTTCTGCTGAACAGGGTTCAGTAGGGGAGGTTACAGCCTGGGTAATAGGAACAATCCGATTACACCTTGCTGCACTGACTGGGGATCCAAATTGCCATTACACAGCTCTGTAATTCCAGCAAACCGTTCTTGTTATTGGGGTGCAAGTGCTGTTTAATACAGCCATTAACAGGGTTTATCACAAGGAAATATTTATACGTTTTATTTTCCATTGTGCAGTTATATGTTCTAAAGCATTTTTTGGCTTATATTAGAGGGAAAAAAGGGCTTATTAGCCGTTGTGTAGTGAAGGGTGAAAATTACAGCCCTATTTGTCGTGTATTAGTGGTAAAAGTTAAATATATTTGCCACTCAGCAGTGCAGTTATGTTCTAAAGCCCTTTTTTCCGTGTATTAGTGGAAAAAGAAAAAATATCTTTGACTCTATGCGGTGCAGTTATCTATTTTAAAGCCCTTTTTTCCGTGTATTAGTGAAAAAAGTTAAAAAATCTTTGCCACTCAGCGGTGCAGTTATCTGTTGTTTTAAAGCCCTTTATTTCCGTGTATTAGCGGAAAAAGAAAAAAAATATTTGCCACTCAGCGGTGCAGTTATCAGTTTTAAAGCCCTTTTTTGCATTTATTAGTGGGGGAAAAAATATCTTTGCCACTCAGAGGTGCAGTTCTCTGTTTTAAAGCCCTTTTTTGCGTGTATTAGTGGAAAAACTTAAATATATTTGCCACTCAGCAGTGCAGTTATCTGTTGTTTTAAAGCCCTTTTTTCTGTGTATTAGTGGAAAAAAGGAAAAATATTTGCCGTTCAGCGGTGCAGCTATCTGTTTTAAAGCCCTTTCTTCCGTGTATTAGTGGAAAAGGGAAAAATATTTCCGCTCAGCGGTGCAGTTATATGTTCTAAAGCCCTTTCTTCCGTGTAATAGTGGAAAAAGAAAAAAAAAATTGCCGCTCAGTGGTGCAGTTATCTGTTGTAAAGAATTCTGTGTCCTGTATTAGTGGAAAAAAATATATATATATTTGCTGCTCAGCGGTGCAGTTATCTGTTTAAAAGCTCTTTTTTGCGTGTATTAGTAGAAAAGGAAAAAATACATTTGCCGCTCAGCGTTGCACTTATCTGTTGAAAAGCCTTTTTTGTAAAAGTGGAAAAAAATAGGGCCAAATTGCCGTTCTGCGGTGCAGTGATATATTCTGAAACCCTGTTTGCCATGTATTAGTGGCAAAATAATAAATAATAATAATATTTATTTATATAGCGCCACCATATTCTGCATCGCTTTACAAATTCATAGGGTTCATGTACAAAACAAAAGTAACTGGCTAATATACAACTGAAACAATAGGAGTCAGGGCCCTGCTCGCAAGAGCTTACAATCTATGAGGAATGGGGGTTGACACATAAGGTAGTTGATTGCGATAAGTAGGATTCGAGCCATTATTGAACTGACAGTTAGTGGGGCTGGCTGATCTGCTTCGGGTTTGGGACTACTAGAGGATCGTATTTAGGCTAGAGGAGTTGGTGGGGGAGAGGTTTAGTCCTGGAAAAGTCATTTTAGGAGGCTTGATAAGCCTGCCTGAAAAGATGTGTTTTTAAGACACGTTTGAAAGTGGAGAAGTTGTGAATTGACCTAATATTCCGGGGCAGAGTATTCCAGAGAGTAGGTGTAGCTCGAAAAAAGTCTTGAAGACAGGAGTGAGAGGTCCGAATTATGGAGGTTATTAATCTTATGTCACTAACAGAACGGAGAGCACAAGTAGGATGGTAGCTGGAGATGAGGGAGGAGAAATAAAAATATATACGACCTTCATCGTTGCACTCATCTGTAGAAAAGCCTTTTGTGTAAAAGTAGAAAAAATTAGGGCCCAATTGCCATTCTGCGGCGCAGTGATATATTCTGAAGCCCTGTTTGCCGTGTATTAGTGGAAGAAAAAAATTATATTCGCCGTTCATCGTTGCACTCATCTGTTCAAAAGCCTTTTGCAATAAAGTAGAAAAAATGTTTGCCTAATTGCCGTTCTGCCATGCAGTGATATATTCTGAAGCCCAGGTTTCCGTGTATTAGTGGAAGAAAAAATACTTATATTCGCTATTCATCGTTGCACTAATCTGATGAATAGCCTTTTGTGATAAAGTAGAAAAAAAATTAGAACCTAATTGCCGTTCCACATATACAATCTGTCCTGGATGGCGTACCTGTCCTACCCTGATGGCGTCCTCACAGACCTCTGATGCCATATATTTTTCAATGTTGATTCAAAGCTTTTTCCATGATGACTGGGAACTCGTGATGTTTTCCCTGACGTAGAGACCAGGGGCTGGTAGTTATGGTTTGAATCTTGATGAACTTCGCAACTCTTCCGGGCTCCAAGCTAAAGCTTTGTCTTATCATTATCTGTAGTTACTATAGGCCAGTTCATGTCAGGAAGGTTCCCCCAGAAGTTTCTGGCTCGATGAGCAGCCAATACAGCACTTGGATTAATCTTGACAGGATTTGTCTCAATGTGGAGAACTTGATTGTGGTGCACTTTTTGGAATGCTTTTTCCATCGCAACCATGTCGTTGAATAAACAGAAGACTGGCCAATTCTTTCCTGTCTTAGGCAGTAAAATTTTTAAATTAAACTTATTTAATATTAAATTGAACCAAAACTTAATTAAAATTATAAGAAAGAAAACTTAAATTCGCCAATATATTATCCCAATCTTTGAGGGAAATTTCCAGACAATCAGTTTGCCAAGCCTTTTGTGCGGGATAATGTGTATTATTTAATCGTGTTTTAAGCAACACTTTATAAAGTTGAGAAATTTTAGCCTTCTGTTCTGTCCCATGTTCCCTATAAATGAATAAACGAAGTGGCCGCTCTGATCATCTTGCCACTCTGTGGCTTCCTCATGCTGCTGCCACCTCCGCAATCTCTCGTCGTCGTGCCAGTCTGTGGCCTCCTCATGCTGCTGCCACCTCTGCAATCTCTCGTCGTCGTGCCACTCTGTGGCCTACTCAAGCTGATGCCACCTCTGCAATCTCTCGTCATTGTGCCACTATATGGCCTCCTCATGATTCTGCCACCGCCGCAATCTCTCGTTGTCGCGCCATTCTGTTGCCTCCTCATGCTGCTGCCGCCTTTGCAATCTCTTGTCGTTGTGCCAATCTGTGGCCTCCTCATGCCGCTACCATTTCCACAACCTCTCATCGTTGTGCCAGTCTGTGGCCTCCTCATGCTGCTGCTACCTCTGCAATCTCTCGTCGTCGTACCACTCTGTTGCCTCCTCATGCTGCACCTCTGCAATATCTCGTCATCATGCCACTCTGTGGCTTCCTCATGCTGCTGCCACCTCCATAATCTCTCGTCGTCTTGCCACTCTGTGGCCTCCTCATGCTGCTACCACCTCTGTAATCTCTCATCGTCGTGCCACTCTGTGGCCTCCTCATGCTGCTGCCACCTCCGCAATATCTCATCATCATGCCACTATGTGGCCTCCTGATGCTACTTCCACCTCACCACTATGTTATTGGGCCACTCTGTGGACTTCGCATGCTGCTCCCACCCTCACCACTTCATAACTGGGCCACTATTTTGCCTTTTGGCCTGGCTGACATCATCATTTATTTGACCCTTCTTCTGATCTGTCATAAGCAAGGAAAAATAAGACGCACAATTTATCCTGTCTGTGTAGCAGCTGTAAGGCCTGTATGGTCCCCTCAAAATGAACTTGTGATTTGGTAGCCAAATGCAGGAGTGGGTACAAAACACAGAAGACATGCAAATATTACATTCACACATCATCTCTGTTTTGGATCCACTCCTGTTTTTTTTGGCATTAGCAATTCTGATGGATTACTGACCAAATGCTGACAGCGTGTTGTGACTGATGAGAGGAAGGGCAAAATAATCAGTGACGTCGACACAAAATTACTGCTGACACCCTCTTCATTCTGTCAGGGGGGGCTTTACTTGTATAAGTGCTTAATAGAACAGGTTCTGTAGACATCTATGTGGAATCAGCTGACGATGGTGTAAAAGGAGTGCGCTTATTCCTAGCGCTAACTTCGACCTGTAGGGCTGAGTTCATACTTGAGTTATTTTGTCAGTTTTGGCCCCATGACTGCCCAAATAAGTGAAGTATGCAGTGATTTTAATAGCGACGCCTGTCATCTGCATGTCATACGGACTCACAGTATTATTTCACTACCAAAGTAGACTCCCTATGCGTGTTACTGCAAGGCACAGTATTCTACACCACTATAAAGGCTCTCAGCAGCAAGGAAATAGCCATTTTTTAACAAAATTTGCTGCAAATATATTTGGATCAAACCGAATTTTTCCCGAGAAATTTGGCGAACAAGCGAATCCAAGTTTTTAAAAATTCGCTCATCTATAAAACTGATGGAGGTGGAGGTAGAAGAACATCTGCACTGTTCAGCAGCTGTCCGCTGCTGTCAGAAGGGTTGGAAGGCACAGTGAGATCCAGCATCGGTCCAGCTAACCAGAGTACCCTCTGTTGGGCCCAGGGTCTGATACCATAGTGGGCCCCAAAGGTTGAAGGGGTTGGGCTTCGAGAATAATTTCCTCTGCTGGGCCCAAGTAACCACAGTCCGACTCTGGTGAGGTCATTAGGAACAGGAGCAGAGTGAGCGGAAAGCATCCAGTAGTACTGTAAGCTGGAGATTCTGCTCTTGGCCAGAATTCCTGCCCTGCATGCGCCTGCCTCAGAGGATCTGCAGCCACTGCTTCTGGGCAAGAGGGGCGGGCCAGATATCAGGAGCCACTTCACCCGGTCAACTACAAGTACCGGCTTGGAGCACAGGAGGAGGCTGTCAGGTGATGTGTTCTCTCTCCTTTGATCCCAGATTGTAGGGCAGACTACTAGTGCTGTGGCCCGCCTTAGCGCAACTGTAGTAGATGGTGGGAGCAGCTACATGTTTCCCTCAGTGGCTGCTTGAAACATTCACTGATGATGTAGGCAGTGAGCTGTGTATTATATGTGCCACCGGGCACCGCCTTGCAGTTTGGTGCCCAGGGCAACGGCTCCCCCGCTTCTTCTGGCGCTACAACACGGACTTGAGGACATGCCACAGCTGATGCCAGCCATTAGTTGCGGTGGAACATGTGACCTCATGTACCCTGGCTGGAAGTACGATTTTCTTTATTAGTTGCCACATGCTACAGGGGCTAATTAAAAATGGCCAAAATCCTGGAAAACCCGTTAAACAATATTAAATGTACCCATATTATAATCATATTTAAGTCTAAGAGTGCAAATGCAGCCCCACGTCTATGGCAATCTTTACTCTTAATGGACTGAATTTACATGAATGCTAAATGTTTGTCTCTGAAACTTGCATTAACCATTCTCAAATGATTTAAAAATTTAATAACCGTGAATTTCAATGTAATCTATGTCAACACAATCCTATTACTTTTTATGACACTGAGCACTTTATACATAGTGGCATAATCTACATTTATAGAGATTGAGTTAAATGCTCCAGAATCAATCGACTTCCCTTTAATTTACTGCAGTACACTACATTTAATGGGGTTGATTACATTATTCAGATGCTCAGTCATCTCTTGCCTAAGGTCCATAGCTGACATGGCAAAATTACCTTTGAAGATTTTATTAATACTATACTATAAAGCAATGTTTTCCTACATTTTCCTACATCAGACTACCCTACATCATGAGGTTCCTTGCAAGCTGCTCGGGGGTTACCCAGAAAACAGCAGCAACCCGTCGTGTCATTCTTACTTTTAGGACTCATGCACACGAACGTATATTTTCTCCGTGTTTCTATTCCATTTTTTTTGCGAACCTTCAGAACCATTCATTTCAATGCGTCCGGGAAAAAAAATAAACAGAAGTTAGTCCATGCGCATTACGTTTCTGTAATGTCTGTATGTCCCTTCCGCAAAAAAATGAACATGTCCTATTATTGTCCATAATAGAGCAGTCCGGACAGGACTGCTCTATTAGGGGCCAGCTGTTCGGAATGCACATGGACTTCAACCATATTTTTTGCGGATCCATGTTTTGTGGAAAGCCAAATACATACAGTTGTGTGCATGAGCCCTTAGGAAGGAAAATGACAGGAGCTTGCTCAGAGATTATATATATAAAGCAAATGATTGTCTATCTCTAAATGAGGGGGCATTCACGCTACCATAGTTTCAGTCTGCATCCGTTCCGCATTTATTGCTGATCGCCCGCTGACCCATTCATTTTAATGGGGCCACAAAAGATGTGCATTCGTAAATCCATTCCGCGGACAAGAATAGGCTTTTTAAAGAAGGGCAGGACGTGTTGATCCACAAAATTTGGAAAGTAAACAGCTGATATCTGTGTATTTTGTGGACCATAAAATGATAGGGTCATGTGAATGCCCCACAGTCTATAAGGTTTTGGCCAATCATGTTAACTGTTGCTCACTGGTGTGTTAGGTCCCATGACCTAGGTCACATGAAAGCTCAATCAACTCTCATTGTATAGAGTAAAATGGCTAAGTTTTATATCCTAAGATGGGTAAATATGGTTGGAAACCCTAATGCTTTAGGAATAATTTAGGAGGAGTAACACTGGGAGAGATGGATTTGGGTGAACTTGTAAATCATAGACTAAATAACTGCATGTGTAATGCCCCAGAGTGGCATTACCATCTCTTTTGGACACCGCTATCTGTAATGGTTGATCCTGTGTCATCTCATGCATATAATACCATGTCCTGCATAGTGTGGGTATCTATTTCCTTGCAAATTAATTTTCAAGTGAAATGTGCCTGCTTTACCAGCAGATGGCAGCAGTATTGGCAGAGCTAGTTACCCTGGGATGGTACCTTCATTCCATTCCTGCCCTCTCCAGAGAGGGAGGAGTTTAGCTAGGGAGAGTCAGTCTAGAGGATCCCCTCCTTGGGGAAGGAAGTAGGCCTTATCCCTGCCGGAAAGGCCCTGCCTGTGAGTTCTAAATGGTTGCATGTCCCCTCCTGGGTTTGCATTGCCTAAAGCCAAGCTGAGGAAGCTTGAAGCCAGGAAGAAGTTCCTAGGATTACAGTAAGAGACAGACTACAGACAGTTTACTTAAAGCAGAAGAGGGAAAGGTTCCTATTTAATCCAGCCAACATAGCAGGGCTGAGAGAGTACAGATGTACCAGGCTGAGATTGTTGCAGAAGTGTTTACCTGCCAGAGCTTAATGCCAAAACCTGCTGATAACCAAGATAAAGTTGGAAGATTGTTCCTTGATGAAAATTTATGCCAAGTAAAGCTGTGTTCATCGTTAATACAAGTCTGGACTTTTTATTCTACAAATCCCTCAACTATTCACCCTATTTGCACTGCTTCGTCTGATGACGTCTGGGTTCTTTTTTTTTTTTTGTAATACTACTAAGTCCATTGCATCAAGGGGCATCACAAGCTCATCTTCCACTTTAAGGGATCTCTGGTAGTAACCCGGATGCTGCATTACACATGCAATGTCAATCAGCTGCTTCTAAGGCTACCAGGATATTGTCATGCCTTAAACAAGGCATGGACTCGCAGGACAGGAATGTAATATTACCACTTTACAAACAGTTGGTGCGGCCTTATCTGGAATATTCAGTACAGTTCTGGCCACCAGTCCATAGAAAGGATGCCAAAAAGTACAGAGGAGCGTGTCTAAACTAATAAGGGGCATGGAGGGTCTTTATTATGAGGAAGGATTAAAAGAATTACATTTATTTAGTCTTCAGAAGAGAAGTAGAAGAGGAGACATGATTAACCGATATCAATACATAAATGACCAGGACGAAATATGTGGGGAAAAACTGTAAAAACAAGAGGCACTGCCTCAATCTGGAGAAGAAAAAGTTCAGTTTCCAGAGGTGACAAGGACTCTTTACCAAAATAGCTGTTGAACTTTCTACTCCAGAACTTATTCACAACAGGAACAGTGGACAGTTTAAAAAAAAGGCTTAAATAAATTCTTAAAATAAAATAACATTAATACTTATGAAAATGTGTTGAAATCTGGGTCTCACTCCCCTTTTCTACAATTTACTTCCCCACAGGTCCTTTGGTTGAACTTGATAAACTTGTGTCTTTTTTCAATCGTATCAACTATGTAACTATTTAAAACAAAATAATTCAGGAAAATCAAAATCTAAGTTAAAGGGAACCTGTCACCTGACAGAGAATCGCACCAGCCGTGGATTAAACATCGATCTTCTTACTACTGCCGCATCGGAATTTAGTAAGATATACTTGAAGGTCCTGCCGGCGGTTTAGGACCGCTGTTTGAGGTGACAGGTTCCCTTTAATTAGGAAAATCCCCCTTACACACTTTAAAATATTTATATTACAATATTTCAAAATTATTTGCTTAAACATATAAAATAGTATTTCGTGGTGTAAACCATGATACAACTTTGATAGGCGAACAATGGAGAAAAGGCAGATAATGGTAAAATACATTTTCCTAAGAGCTCTTGAAGACTCGCTTTGTTTCTATTTTATTACTTGAGATTGTGGGAATGCATTTTCTACTAATGCATTCCCACATTTGCTTTCATCTGAGTTCTTCATGCTGTAGTTACTGTTGATCGGCCTCCATTATCTCATTGTCCATCTTAGTACTACCCAACAAAGTCCCTGCTTTATCTTGTTGTGCAAAATGACACAATCTGTTGCCTCTATGGCCAGAATAAGATATTGTAGATGAGTAGCCTTTCCTCCTTTCTTGTTCATATCATCTGGGCGATTGCTTCTCCATTGACCTAATTCAATGCCTAATGTTGTCCACGAGGTTTACTGGGGCGTGATCACATCAATCCTTTCTCTGGAAACATTTGTCACTATATCAAAACTATTTCTGCTTTCATCTATCTATTGCAAATAAATGACTGAACATTTACATCATTCTCTCTAGGTGGAAGGATTTTCAACTCAGTAGTTTATGGAAATTGTTGGAGCTTGTGATCTGGAAATGTGTTTGTCTTAGCAGAATGCTGTGCACTGGGGCAAGAGATTCTCTTCTTGATGTGGATTAAACCAATCATAGAACAATCAAACCACACATCAGAACAAATTCCATGTCTACTTGATTAAATCCCCAAATTAAAGCTCTACTAGAAAAAAAATCTCTCCATACACTCAACGGAGGGCTAAAAGGGATCGTATCACCAACATGTTTAACTAATCAAAACCAGACAATGAACCATATTGATTTTTTCTAAACTGTTTTTATCTCCTGATTGCAGATTTTTTTAAATTCTATTTCCTGAACATGATTATGAGGCGGCCATCTTGCCTGAGCTGTTGTTAATAGCATTTAGAGATATGCTTTACAGCAGTCACAAGGATCATGGACAGGAGATGACTTCCTACTGCTTATATCAATATAGGAGTTATGATAAGAAAATGAAATCCAAAAATTACCTATTGACTTGGAGAGTGTTGTGGGTATTCTCTATGCCATGTGCAGAGATCACTGTGCAGGGAGGGGAAGGAGGGTAGAGGACCAATCATGTGCTCATGCATTTTCTTTCTCGAACATTGAGTTCAGGTACCCAGACCGAAACCCAAACTTATTCACTAAAGTTTGGGTTCGGGGTCAAGGTCGGGTCATAAAGTTTAGGCAAGCCCGGAAAACCCGAACTTCACTGGGTTCGCTCATCCCTAGTGGGGTCCATTAATTGTAGTCCAATGCACAAGCACCATCCGTGTGGCTGGCACAGATGGATGCAGACCCATTCAACTTTAACAAGTTAACTTTTTTTTGCGGTGCACAGGCAGGGACAGAAAGCCCATGGGAGCACTCAGTACTGCTTCCGTGGGGTTCCCTGCCTCTGTTCCGCACTGCACCTTCTGGATTGTGGACCCATTCAAATGAATGGGTCAGCATGCATGATGCGGTGCACAAATGGCTGGTGCCCATATATTGCGGACCTGCGGCCAACAAGGGTCATGTGCATGAGCCCTTACAGAGGTGCCTATTGTGTAAATAAGAGATGAAGATTTTTGTTTAACCACCTGAGGACCGCCTAACGCACGGATGCGTCCGGCGGGCGGTCCTCTTGCTCTGGGTCGACGCATCGGCCCATCATCTCGCGAGACGCGATATTTGCTGTGAACGGGCGCACATGAAGCCTGCCAGCGATGACCAATCGCTGGAAGGCTGTGGATGCGAAATAAATCGCATCAAAGATGTATATCAGATGCTGTTTTGTTAACAGAGTCTGATATACCTGCTACCTGGTCCTCTGGTGGTCCCATTTGCTGGGATCGACCACCAGAGGACCAAGTAGCTATGTAAAGTTGCACCAAGATCCACACTACACTACCCCCCCCCTGTCACTTATTAACCCCTTGTTAACCCCTTGATCACCCCATATAGACTCCCTGATCACCCCCCTGTCACTGATCACCCCCCTGTAAGGCTCCATTCACATGTCCATATGTGTTTTGCGGATCCACGGATCCACGGATCCACGGATCCGCAAAATACGGACACCGGCAATGTGCTTTCCGCATTTTGCAGATCCGCACATTGCCAGAACTATATAGAAAATACCTTTTCTTGTCCGCAATTGCAGACAATAATAGGACATGTTCTATATTTTTGCAGAACGAAAGTGCAGACCCGGAAGTGCGGATCCGCAATTCTGGATCCGAGCGGGACAAAGTCTGTCCCCATAGAAATGAATGGGTCCGCAATTCCGTTCCGCAAACAGAATTGCGGACGTGTGAATGGGGCATAAGGGTCCCTTATCACCGCCAGTTAGTTAGCTACTTGTTAGGTAGTTAGCGCCCAGCCCACCGCACCGCAGTCACAGATTTTGGCGATGATCGATGCGAATGAAAAATCTGTGCCGTTCATTTTTTTTTTTTCATCCCAGAGGCTGAACGGAAAAAAAAAATCTCATTACCCGTATGCTCAATATAAGGAGAATAGCAGAAACTCCTAATGATGGCCATACGAGTAATGATTGCGGAGACCCTCAAATGCCAAAGCAGTACAAACACCGAACATTTTATAAAGAAGACACCACAAGGTATTCCGTGAGAGGTATGGTGAGTTCATGCAAAATTTTATTTTTTTGTCACAAGTTAGTGGAATAAAAAAAAAAAAAAAAACGGAATACCTTGGGGTGTCTTCTTTCCAAAATAGGGTCACATGTGGGTTATTTATACTGCCCTGGCAATTTAGGGGTCCTAAAGCATGAGAATCCAAATGTGCAAACATGCCCTGTGAAATCCTAATTGGAATTAGGGCCCCTTTGCGCATCTTGGCTGCAAAAAAGTGGCACTCATGTGGTATCTCTGTACTCAGCAGAAGTAGGGCAATGAGTTTTGGGGTGTATTTTTATATATACCCATACTTTGTGTGAGAAATATCGCTGTAAACGACAACTTTTTAAATTTTTTTATACAAAGTTGTCATTTACAGAGATATTTCTCTCACCCGACATGGGTATATGTAAAAATACACCCCAAAACACATTGTCCTACTTCTCCTGAGTACGGAGATACCACATGAGTGACACTTTTTTGCAGCCAGGGCATTTTTACGCATTTGGATTCTCACGCTTTAGGTTCCCTAAAATGCCAGGGCAGTATAAATACCCCACAAGTGACCCCATTTGTGAAAGAAGACACCCCAAGGTACTCCGTGAGGGGCAGGTCGGGTTCACAGAATTTTATTTTTTTTTGGCACAAGTTAGCGGAAATTGATATATTTTTTTTTTTTGTGTTTTACAAAATCTCATATTTCACTAACTTGTGACAAAAAAATAAAATTTAAGATGAACTCACCATACCCTCTTGGAAAACCTTGGGGTGTCTTCTATCTAAAATGGGGTGACATGTGGGGTATTTATACTGCCCTGGCATTTTAGGGGTCTCTAAAGCGTGAGAAGAAGTCTGGAATCTAAATGCGTAAAAATGCCCTGTGAAATCCTAAAGGTACTCATTTGAATTATCGCCGTACTCAGGAGGAGTAGGGCAATGTGTTTTGGGGTGTATTTTTACATATACCCCTGCTGGGTGTGAGAAATATCTCTGTAAACGACAACTTTTTAATTTTTTTTTTACAAAGTTGTCAGTTTACAGAGATAGTTCTCTCACCCAACATGGGTATATGTAAAAATACACTCCAAAACACATTGCCCTACTTCTCCTGAGTACGGCGATACCACATGAGTGACACTTTTTTGCAGCCAAGATGCGCAAAGGAGCCCAAATTCCAACGAGTACCTTTAGGTTTTACATGGCTGCTCACAATTTAGCCCCGCCCAAAATGCCAGAACAGTAAACACACCCCACAAATGACCCCATTTCGGAAATTAGACACCCCAAGGTATTTACTGAGGGGCATAGTGAGTCCGTGGGAGATTTTTTTTTTTTTGCCAGAAGTTAGCAGAAATGGAAACTTTATTATTATTTTTTTTTCCTCAGAAAGTGTCATTTTCCGCTAACTTGTGAAAAAAAATGAAATGATACATGAACTCACCATGCCCCTCCGCGAATACTTTGGGGTGTCTTCTTTCTAAAATGGTGTCATTTGGGGGATATTTATACTATCCTGGCATTCTAGCACCTGAAGAAGCATGACAGGTGCTCAGAAAGTCAGAGCTGCTTCAAAATGCGGAAATTCACTTTTTTGCATCATAGTTTGTAAACGCTATAACTTTTACCCAAACCAATAAATATACACTAATTGCTTTTTTTTTTTATCAAAGACATGTAGAACAATAAATTTTGCGAAAAATTTATATAGAAATGTAGTTTAAAAAAAAAAATTACAACAGAAAGTGAAAAATGTCATTTTTTTGCAAAAATTTCGGTCATTTTTGAATAATAGCAAGAAAATGTCAGCAGCAATGAAATACCACCAAATGAAAGCTCTATTAGTGAGAAGAAAAGGAGGTAAAATTCATTTGGGTGGTAAGTTGCATGACGGAGCAATAAACGGTGAAAGTAGTGTAGTGCAGAATTGTAAAAAGTGGCCTGGTCATTAAAGGTGTTTAAGCTAGGGGGGCTGAGGTGGTTAAAGAGGGTTGTACAGGATTATAAAAATGTTTTTTTTTTCCCAAAAACAGTGCCACACCAGATGTAGGATAGGAATGGAAAAAAAAGAAAGAATATGAAAGTGATTAGTAGAAGAAGGGAGCAAAGACAAGCAAAGATTAAAAGGGATGGGATGGAAACAGAGGCAGAACTGGATAGTGGAGATTAGAGATAAGCGAATTTTTCAAAAATTCAATTTGCCGGCTCACCGAATTTTTCCAGTAAAATTCAGTTCAATTCAAATATATTTGCGGCAAATTACGTTAAAAAATGGCTATTTCCTGGCTGCTGAGAACCTATATAGTAGTGTATAATACTGTGCCTTGCAGTAACACGCACAAGGAGTCTTCTTTGGTAGTGAAATAATACTGTGAGACCGTATGACATGCAGATGACAGGCGTTGCTCTTAGAATCACTGCATACTTCACTTATTTTGGCGGTCACGGGGTCAAAACTGACCAAATAACTCAAGTATCAACTCAGCATTACAGGTCAATGCCAGCATCAAGAAGAAGAGCACTCCTTTTACACTCTCGTCAGCTGATTCCACATAGATGTCTACAGAACCTGTTCTATTAAACGCTTATACAAGTAGAGCCCCCTGACAGAGAGGAGAAGGTGTCAGCAGTAAGTTTGTGTTGACGTCACTGAATAATTTTCCCCATTCTCTGATCCGTCAGAACAATAACCCACAAAAAACGTATCCTGTCTGTGGAGCATATGCCTTGACTCGGTCGGCATTTGCTCAATAATCCATCAGTATTGCTAAAGGCAAAAAAAGAAACCGGAGTGGATCTAAAACAGAAATGACACGTGAATGGAATATTTGCATGTCTTCTGTGTTTTCTATCCACTCCTGCTTTTGGCTACCAAATCATAAGTCATTTCTGATTGGACCATACAGGCCTTAAAGCTGCTACACAGACAGGGTCCGTTGTGCGTCTTGTTTTCCCTTCTGTCTGACAGATCAGAAGAAGTGTCAAATAAATGATGATGTCAGCCAGGCCGAAAGCCATAATAGTGGACCAGTCATGAAGTGGAGAGGAAAAAACAATAGAAAAGATAGAGGTTGGAATTTTCCTGTATGGAACAGGGAATTTCCGGACAATGAGCGCCAGGAGGGTGGATATTGGGAGTTAGGGAATTATTTATATTCACGTTATTTAGATTGTTGATACTATAAGGGAAGGCAGCTCAGGTGTTAAGGGAGAAGAAGAAGAAATCAACCCCTTCCAGAGAGTACAGGAAAAAAAGACGACTATTTCGATGCAATCGTTTGCAAATTCGGATCACCGATAGCTAGTCAAAAGACACCTGTTTGCAGCGCCACTCCCAGAGTGTGTGAAATAGAATAATGTGCTCTTTATATTATAATTTCATTTCCTAATTACATGTTTAGTCGTGCCCCTAAACCGTTGTGTAGGAGATTGTTTGTATTTCTTACTTACTTCACTGGGGGAGGTAGACACAGGATGATGGTGTAAATCACCCGTGGCTACTCACACCCCGGCCTGGTTCACGTTCATACAAACAACGGTTAGTCAGGGCATCGATTGTCCGGTTTTTATTGAATGTAGTAGGTCCAACGCGTTTCGGAGGTATGACTAACCTCCTTCTTCAGGGTAATACATAGAAACAGATAACATTTAATATAATATAACATACAAAATAAATAAAAAATATATATATAAAAAAATAAAAATGTATAAAAAAATCTTAATGTTACATAACAAAATTGCTACATAACAAAATTGCATAAGTTATCCGGGTATTCATTAAAATTAGATGTAGTTAGTAGTGATCAATATTCCCATAAAATACATGTTTAGCATCTTTAAATATTACTGAAGCAGGGTTAGATCAGTGCAGAAAGTATACAGACAAAAAATATCAGATAAAACAGACATACCTTCAGGGATCATTCAAGTATGTGGCATTCAGGTAGAGTGTGCCGCAGAAGTTTATATATATGGTATTTTGGCGCCTGTTTTATCTGGGGCCGGAAGTGCGCCATATGAAAACGAGGCTCCAATCTGTTAATTATATTAAAACAGGAGAAGACCTTTTTCATCCCTTCAATAGTTTCTTAATTGACCATTAGTGTATAAGTATTTCGGGGCAGCTGCTGACTGGCTCTATCGTCGCAGTTGCCACCCGTTCGACCGATGCGTTCCAACGTGGAACGCATATTGACTTCCGGGTATCGTGGGCCGATGCGCTTCAACGTGGAACGCACAGTGACTTCCGGGTCTCGCTCTCTCTTGCGTTCCACCATGTGGAACGCATGGACCCGAAGTGGCGTGCATCGCGGTCCCCTGTACGGGGATACCGCTGGAGCAATTGGGATTTCTCACAGTGGGTATAGGAGATATATATAAAGGTGTGTAATCAAGCCAAAAAGAATATAACTACAAACTAGATGATGGGGTATATAAAAGATATAAAAAATATATATATATATATGTATATACATATATATATATAAATTTACTAATAGTTGGTATATTCAAGCGATTCATTTAATCCAAAAGGTGTTAGGGTATTTAATCTGTAAATCCAATACATTTCTCTTCTGCATAATGATTGATAGGAACACGTATCGATCTCAATCGGGGTGATGGAAAGGCAAGATGGATCGCCGTTATGATTTGTTGAAAAATGCTTGGATACGCTATGGGTAAGAACTTTTCTCATGATGTTGGAGCGGTGTTTATTTACTCTTTCACGTAGTGACTGTGTTGTTCTGCCCACATACAAGAGTGAGCAGGAACATTGGAGTAAATATATTACGTTTGTTGAACCACAATTCATCCGTTGTTTTAACTGGAAGGTCTCTCCATTTGTTGGATTTGTGACTTCTTTTAACCCATGTCTGATCATGCTACAACACTTACAGCGCTTTACTCCACACTTAAAAGCCCCTGGGGATTCTTCTTTTCCTTTATTCTTTATTAGATTATTTAATTTTGGACAGGATGGGGCCAGTAGATTTTTTAAAGTTTTTGCTCTCCTAAACGTAAGTGATGGTACTGGATTGATGTGGTTACTAAGAATAGGGTCTTTAAGTAGTATGGGCCAGTTTTTAAAAGGATCTTTCGGATGAGGTAATGTTGGTGGCTGTATCTAGTGATTAGACCAAGACGGGAGGGCGATTTAGGGTTTGTTGCTTATGTTTACCCGTTGGTTTTAAGCTTTCGCTTTGTGATATTCTAGAGATTTGTTTCGTTGCATCCTCCAGTAGTTTTTCGGGTAGCCCTTCTCCCTGAATCTTTTCTTCAGGAGTCCTATCTGTGTTTTGAATGAGTGAGTATTTGAACAATTCCTCCGGATCCTTTTAAATTGGCTGTATGGAATATTTCTTATCCATTTTTTATGGTGACAACTTTTAAATTCGAGATAACTATTTGCGTCCACAGTTTTGAAGTGTGTTTGGGTTGTTATTTTATTGTTTACAACTGTAAGTTGTAGATCCAGGAACACTATGGATGTATTGTTATACTCCAAAGTGAAGGATAGATTCCAATTGTTTGAGTTGAGTTCATTGATGAAAGTAAACAGGTCATCTGCTTTTCCTTGCCAGATGAAAATAATGTCATCAATGAATCGGCGATAAAATTTGATTTTAGGATGAGATAGTAGACCAAAGCGGTCTTCAAAGACTCCCATAAATAGGTTGGCGTAGGAGGGTGCAAATTTAGTCCCCATTGCTGTGCCTTGTGACTGTAGATAAAACCTATCATTAAAAAGGAAGTAATTGTGTGTTAGTATAAAGTTGATAGCTCTAATTATGAAATCTTTTTGTGCTTCTGGCATGGTTGTGTCCTGAGCCAGTATATCTTGAACGGCTATTATCCCTAATTTGTGTTTAATATTTGTATACAGTGCTGCGACATCTAGGGTGACCCAAATGTAATCTTCCTCCCAAGTAAGTGGTTTTATTGCAGTGATGAGATCTGCAGTGTCCCTAATATAAGATGGGAGTTCTACTACATATTTTTGAAGAAAAAGTCTACGTAAGTCGAAAGATTTGCTGTTAAAGAGCCAATACCCGAAATGATGGGTCGTCCTGGGGGTCGGTCAAAGATTTATGTATCTTGGGTAAAAAGTAAAATTTTGCGGTCGATGGATGCAAGGGTTTTAAAAGGTTTTTAAAGTTTTATCGATGGTCCCACTAGTGCTGCCTAGTTCAATAAGGTCATGTAGGGATTTACAAAAATCCTTTGTAGGGTCTTCTTCTAGAGATCTATAGAATTGTTTGTCAGAGAGTATTCTTAGAGATTCTTTGGTGTAGTAGTCAGCGTCCATAATTACTACTCCACCCCTTTGTCTGCACTTTTGATCACTATTTCTCTATTCTTCATTAATCTATTTAGGGCTGATCTCTCTTCCCGATTCAAATTGGTTATTCTATTTGATCCCTCAATCTTGTTATAGGGTTTCTCCAGGCTCATTTTGAGTTCTCTCATTGTTATATCATAAAAACATTGAATAAATGGACCTCTGCTCTCAAGTGGATAGAATGATGATTTATTCTTTAAGTTACAGGGGAGTGGTGTGCTTCCAGATGTTCCTGTAGTGGGTTCTGGATTCATTCCAGATGTTGGATTTTTATTTGCTTTCCTACAAAATGGCGCTGTAGGGTTAATTTTCTGACTAGTTGATTTAGATCTACAAATACCTCAAAAGGGTCCGATTTTTCTGTCGGACAAAAAGAGAGACCTTTACTGAGTAATGTTATTTCTATAGGAAGTAAGGGATGTTTGGTTAGATTGAAAATACCCTTTGACCTCTCTATGGCGGTGGGTGATGGGTTCATTATTGTAGATTCTTTGGTTTTGGTTTCTTTTTGCTGGGTTGTCTATGTTTCCCTCCTCTTTGCCTCTTCGTCTGATATTTGTCTTTTTCTTGATTTGTTTATTACAGGGAAAAATTCTGTTATTTTGATGTTGTGAGCTTTGTGTGTTGGTTGGTCGTTTTGTGTTAGATAGGACTGAGAGTTAATGTTGTAATGAGGTTCATCCTTTCTGGGGGTTGAGTTCTGGATTCTTTTTGCTGTTGGCGAGATGTGCTCTAAAAATTGCTATCCACCATTGTAGTAGGGAGAGTCAAGAAATGATCCGGGCTAATATTATAATCGGAATATGTGGAGATATTTGTGATTGATATTTGGGATTCAGGTCCGGGGATTCTCCATTCTGTTCGGAATCTTCCTGTTCCAGAGGTATTTGTATGTTCTTTGGGGAGAGCTCATGGTTCACCAAAGGTGTATGGTAGATGGACTCATTAAGTGTATCACTGTATACGAGTAATGGAACTTTTTTATAAATGTTGGATGGTGTGCTTTTCCCGGTTTCTGGGTGCACTATGTTTTCTGAGTGTGTTTTCTTACTATGGCCGATTTTTAACAGTGATTTTCATGAGCTCTCCCCAAAGAACATACAAATACCTCTGGAACAGGAAGATTCCGAACAGAATGGAGAATCCCCCGGACCTGAATCCCAAATATCAATCACAAATATCTCCACATATTCCGATTATAATATTAGCCCGGATCATTTCTTGACTCTCCCTACTACAATGGTGGATAGCAATTTTTTAGAGCACATCTCGCCAACAGCAAAAAGAATCCAGAACTCAACCCCCCCAGAAAGGATGAACCTCATTACAACATTAACTCTCAGTCCCTATCTAACACAAAACGACCAACCAACACACAAAGC
This sequence comes from Bufotes viridis, assembly GCA_033119425.1. Lineage (NCBI taxonomy): Eukaryota > Metazoa > Chordata > Amphibia > Anura > Bufonidae > Bufotes > Bufotes viridis. The sequence goes on along the minus strand of CM065593.1, from coordinate 341,723,570 downwards.
TCACAACATCAAAATAACAGAATTTTTCCCTGTAATAAACAAATCAAGAAAAAGACAAATATCAGACGAAGAGGCAAAAGAGGAGGGAAACATAGACAACCCAGCAAAAAGAAACCAAAACCAAAGAATCTACAATAATGAACCCATCACCCACCGCCATAGAGAGGTCAAAGGGTATTTTCAATCTAACCAAACATCCCTTACTTCCTATAGAAATAACATTACTCAGTAAAGGTCTCTCTTTTGTCCGACAGAAAAATCGGACCCTTTTGAGGTATTTGTAGATCTAAATCAACTAGTCAGAAAATTAACCCTACAGCGCCATTTTGTAGGAAAGCAAATAAAAATCCAACATCTGGAATGAATCCAGAACCCACTACAGGAACATCTGGAAGCACACCACTCCCCTGTAACTTAAAGAATAAATCATCATTCTATCCACTTGAGAGCAGAGGTCCATTTATTCAATGTTTTTATGATATAACAATGAGAGAACTCAAAATGAGCCTGGAGAAACCCTATAACAAGATTGAGGGATCAAATAGAATAACCAATTTGAATCGGGAAGAGAGATCAGCCCTAAATAGATTAATGAAGAATAGAGAAATAGTGATCAAAAGTGCAGACAAAGGGGGTGGAGTAGTAATTATGGACGCTGACTACTACACCAAAGAATCTCTAAGAATACTCTCTGACAAACAATTCTATAGATCTCTAGAAGAAGACCCTACAAAGGATTTTTGTAAATCCTCACATGACCTTATTGAACTAGGCAGCACTAGTGGGACCATCGATAAAACTTTAAAAACCTTTTTAAAACCCTTGCATCCATCGACCGCAAAATTTTACTTTTTACCCAAGATACATAAATCTTTGACCGACCCCCAGGACGACCCATCATTTCGGGTATTGGCTCTTTAACAGCAAATCTTTCGAGCTTACGTAGACTTTTTCTTCAAAAATATGTAGTAGAACTCCCATCTTATATTAGGGACACTGCAGATCTCATCACTGCAATAAAACCACTTACTTGGGAGGAAGATTACATTTGGGTCACCCTAGATGTCGCAGCACTGTATACAAATATTAAACACGAATTAGGGATAATAGCCGTCTCAAGATATACTGGCTCAGGACACAACCATGCCAGAAGCACAAAAAGATTTCATAATTAGAGCTATCAACTTTATACTAACACACAATTACTTCCTTTTAATGATAGGTTTTATCTACAGTCACAAGGCACAGCAATGGGGACTAAATTTGCGCCTCCTACGCCAACCTATTTATGGGAGTCTTTGAAGACCGCTTTGGTCTACTATCTCATCCTAAAATCAAATTTTATCGCCGATTCATTGATGACATTATTTTCATCTGGCAAGGAAAAGCAGATGACCTGTTTACTTTCATCAATGAACTCAACTCAAACAATTGGAATCTATCCTTCACTTTGGAGTATAACAATACATCCATAGTGTTCCTGGATCTACAACTTACAGTTGTAAACAATAAAATAACAACCCAAACACACTTCAAAACTGTGGACGCAAATAGTTATCTTGAATTTAAAAGTTGTCACCATAAAAATGGATAAGAAATATTCCATACAGCCAATTTAAAAGGATCCGGAGGAATTGTTCAAATACTCACTCATTCAAAACACAGATAGGACTCCTGAAGAAAAGATTCAGGGAGAAGGGCTACCCGAAAAACTACTGGAGGATGCAACGAAACAAATCTCTAGAATATCACAAAGCGAAAGCTTAAAACCAACGGGTAAACATAAGCAACAAACCCTAAATCGCCCTCCCCGTCTTGGTCTAATCACTAGATACAGCCACCAACATTACCTCATCCGAAAGATCCTTTTAAAAACTGGCCCATACTACTTAAAGACCCTATTCTTAGTAACCACATCAATCCAGTACCATCACTTACGTTTAGGAGAGCAAAAACTTTAAAAATCTACTGGCCCCATCCTGTCCAAAATTAAATAATCTAATAAAGAATAAAGGAAAAGAAGAATCCCCAGGGGCTTTTAAGTGTGGAGTAAAGCGCTGTAAGTGTTGTAGCATGATCAGACATGGGTTAAAAGAAGTCACAAATCCAACAAATGGAGAGACCTTCCAGTTAAAACAACGGATGAATTGTGGTTCAACAAACGTAATATATTTACTCCAATGTTCCTGCTCACTCTTGTATGTGGGCAGAACAACACAGTCACTACGTGAAAGAGTAAATAAACACCGCTCCAACATCATGAGAAAAGTTCTTACCCATAGCGTATCCAAGCATTTTTCAACAAATCATAACGGCGATCCATCTTGCCTTTCCATCACCCCGATTGAGATCGATACGTGTTCCTATCAATCATTATGCAGAAGAGAAATGTATTGGATTTACAGATTAAATACCCTAACACCTTTTGGATTAAATGAATCGCTTGAATATACCAACTATTAGTAAATTTATATATATATATGTATATACATATATATATATATATTTTTTATATCTTTTATATACCCCATCATCTAGTTTGTAGTTATATTCTTTTTGGCTTGATTACACACCTTTATATATATCTCCTATACCCACTGTGAGAAATCCCAATTGCTCCAGCGGTATCCCCGTACAGGGGACCGCGATGCACGCCACTTCGGGTCCATGCTCCACATGGTGGAACGCAAGAGAGAGCGAGACCCGGAAGTCACTGTGCGTTCCACGTTGAAGCGCATCGCCCACGATACCCGGAAGTCAATATGCGTTCCACGTTGGAACGCATCGGTCGAACGGGTGGCAACTGCGACGATAGAGCCAGTCAGCAGCTGCCCCGAAATACTTATACACTAATGGTCAATTAAGAAACTATTGAAGGGATGAAAAAGGTCTTCTCCTGTTTTAATATAATTAACAGATTGGAGCCTCGTTTTCATATGGCGCACTTCCGGCCCCAGATAAAACAGGCGCCAAAATACCATATATATAAACTTCTGCGGCACACTCTACCTGAATGCCACATACTTGAATGATCCCTGAAGGTATGTCTGTTTTATCTGATATTTTTTGTCTGTATACTTTCTGCACTGATCTAACCTCTGCTTCAGTAATATTTAAAGATGCTAAACATGTATTTTATGGGAATATTGATCACTACTAACTACATCTAATTTTAATGAATACCCGGATAACTTATGCAATTTTGTTATGTAGCAATTTTGTTATGTAACATTAAGATTTTTTTATACATTTTTATTTTTTTATATATATATTTTTTATTTATTTTGTATGTTATATTATATTAAATGTTATCTGTTTCTATGTATTACCCTGAAGAAGGAGGTTAGTCATACCTCCGAAACGCGTTGGACCTACTACATTCAATAAAAACCGGACAATCGATGCCCTGACTAACCGTTGTTTGTATGAACGTGAACCAGGCCGGGGGGTGTGAGTAGCCACGGGTGATTTACACCATCATCCTGTGTCTACCTCCCCCCCAGTGAAGTAAGTAAGAAATACAAACAATCTCCTACACAACGGTTTAGGGGCACGACTAAACATGTAATTAGGAAATGAAATTATAATATAAAGAGCACATTATTCTATTTCACACACTCTGGGAGTGGCGCTGCAAACAGGTGTCTTTTGACTAGCTATCGGTGATCCGAATTTGCAAACGATTGCATCGAAATAGTCGTCTTTTTTTCCTGTACAGTCATGAAGTGGGGAGGGTGGGAACAGCCTGAGAAGTCCACAGAGTGGACCTATGACATAGTGGTGAGGTGTAAGCAGCATGAGGAAACCACAGAGTGGCCCAATGACAGGGTCTGGTGGTCGAAGCAGTATGAGAAGGCCACCGAGTGGCACAATGACAGAGTCTTGACGTGGCAGCAGTATGAGGAGGCCACCGAGTGGCACAATGACAGAGTCTTGAGGTGGCAGAAGCATGAGGATACCACAGAACGGCACAATGACAGAGTCTGGAGGTGGCGGCAGCATGAGTAGGCCACAGAGCGGCACAATGACAGAGTCTTGAAGTGGCAGCAGCATGAGGATACCACAGAGCGGCACAATGACAGAGTCTGTAGGTGGCAGCAGCATGAGTAGGCCACAGAGTGGCACAATGACAGAGTGTGGAGGTGTCTGTAGCAGCTGCATCAGGAGGAGGCCACATAATGGCACAATGACATAGTGTTGAGGTGTTGAGGTGTTGGCAGCTGCAGCATCAGGAGGAGTCCACAGAGCGGCACTTTGACAGAGTCTTGAGGTGGCGGCAGCAGAGGCAGCATCATAAGGAGGCCACAGAGTGGCAGAATTACAGAGTCTGTAGGTGGCAGGAGCATGAGTAGGCCACAGAGTGGCACAATGATAGAGTGTGGAGGTGACGGCAGCAGCATCAGGAGGAGGCCACAGAGTGACACAATGACAGAGTCTGGAGGTCGTAGCAGCATGAGTAGGCCACAGAGTGGCACAATGACAGAGTGTGGTGGTGTCTGCAGCAGCTGCATCAGGATGAGGCCACAGAGTGGCACAATGACATAGTGTTGAGGTGTCGGCAGCAGCAGCATCAGGAGGAGGCCATAGAGTGGCATGATAATAGAGTCTGGAGGTGGCAGCAGCAGCATCTGGCAGGCCACAGATTGGCAAGGTGACATACTGTTGAGGTGGGTGACAATACTAGTACCCGCTGAAGATGGTGGGTGAAAGAAGGAGCACTTGTCATCAGATTTGTGGCATCAGGCAGGTACCAGCATCAGAATAGTAGCTGAGGCAGGTATCTAGAAGAAACCGTTCTCTTTTGTCAAAATGTTGATGTTGCACTAAGGATGATCTAGTCTGATGTATCAGGCATTGGTGTGTGGAAATCCTGGCTGATCTACGCCTGATTCATCTTGATGCAGTGTCCCACTATGTGCTACAGTATTTGTGGGCACTTTAAACTCTTGCTAAATGTCATATCAAATGTATTGTGGTATCATGCTGTAATTCCCTTTAACAGGCTGGCAGTATCATTTACCTTTTTTCGCTCCTTGCGCACCACTTATATATATAGCTGGGCGGGGGGGGGTTAAAGTTAGTGTGTCCGATGTTAATGAAGAGATAAGGAATTTAAAGGAGGAGGTGGAAATTTTTATTTCCACCAAAATAATTCAAAAAAGATTTTGCATATAAGTGCAATACTTCATGCTGAATACAAGATTTTTTCTACCAAAATATTTCAAAAGAGATTTGACCGCATATAAGTGCAGCGCTTAACGCAGAATACAAGATTTTTTTCCAATAAAATAATTTAAAAAAACGATTTTACTGCATATAAGTACAGCGCTTCATGCTGAATACAAAATTTTTTGGCAACAAAATATTTCAAAAGAGATTTTACCGCATATAACTGTAGCGCTGATTGACGACTATCTGTTTCTTTTTCTACTGATATATGCCTGTAAATGCTTTATCACATATAACTGGAAGAGTGAATGCCGAGCATATTTTTCTTTTTCCACGTATATACCCCAATAAAGGCTTTTCAACAGAGGGTAATAGGCTGTCTGTCAGTTTCAAAGAACCAACGGCGCTTTAGGCGGAGTGATCTCAAGTGAACGGGACGTAGGGGAGGAAGTAGGTCTGCGCTGGAAGAGCGAGATGCGGTCCTCGTGCGGTTTCTGTGCTGCACAAAAGTCCACGTAGTGTCCAGTAAGCAATGCCGCAGATAGATGCGGGCTGGTGTGAATTAGTTCGCATTTTGTGCAGGGTTACTGCATAGTGTATTCCCTTGTATTGGTGCACCGCTCTTTTGGACGTCGTCATGTAAACGCGCAGTGTGTGAAACATAAATACAAAATTTCACCACAATGTAATTCAGTCCATACCGCAAAAAGGAATTTCCCACATATAACTGCAGCACAAAACGCTGAATATATCTTTATTTTTCTACAGAAATACAACACTAAAGAATTTACCACATACAACTGCAACAGTGAACGCTGAATATATTTTTATTTTTCCACTGCTATACGTCAATAAAGGTTTTTAAAAGATATAAGTGCAGCAGCGAATGGCGAATGTATATTTATTTTTCTAACGATACACATCACTAAAGGTTTTTTAAGATATAAGTGCAGGAGCGAATGGCAAATGTATATTTCTTTTTCTACTGATATACGTCAATAAAGGTGTCATGCCTTCAGCAAGTTTATTTGTTAATTTATGTATAGTTTTATGCATATTCAATATATGTTCTGTATAATTCTCTATTAGTTGTGCCATCTAGTGGACATTTACATACATTACAGCTATTCATATTAGAAGTTTAGTCTACTTCAGTTCCCATAGCTTGTGACCCATGAACTTAGTGACATCATCATCACTGCACACAGCAGCCATTTTCCTCATTCACAGTCATTCCTGCCACAGGTAGCACATGGTGTGGAAGCCTCTGGAGTCATCCTCCACATCTAAGCCCACGGTAGCATCGCTGGTATGCCACACTACTGCATGTTTGCATCTGTTTGCATATGGATTTGCATGTCTTTATCCTGCTCCTCTATAGTAGCTGCAGCTAGGGACTATCCTTGTTATGCAGGTAGGATAGCATGCTCCTGGTTTATATCTGTATGGATGTTTATCATTGCTATGCACAGAAATGTATCATATGCATTGCTATATGTCAGACCTTTAGTAAGTGCATTGTTTTTCTGTTCCCCAGTTTCACCATATGTATACCCTTGCAATAAAGACGAAGTTGGACGTTACTCTATTGTCAATTCATTGCCGGGAGAGGTTTAGCTGTCTGTCAAGCTATGTACCTTCACACATAAGGAGGACAGTACAAAAGGTTTTTCTACATATAAGTCCATCGACGAATGTATATTTCTTTTTCTACTGCAATACGCCAGTAAAGGCTTTACTAGATATAACTACAATAGTGTACTGAGAATATATTTTTCTTGTAGTACTGAAATATACCCCTATACGCTTTCACCGGAAATAACTGCAGAAGTGACCCAAGAATATATATTTCTTGTTGAACAGAAAAAGGCCACTCTACGCTTTAACCAGAAAACAATTAAAGAGTGAAGTGCATATATATTTTCTTGTACTACTGAAATACAACCATATATGCTTTCACTAGAAATAACTGCAACAGTGCAGTGCGTATATATTTTTCTTTTTTTAATTGAGATATGCCCCTATATGCTTTCAACAGAAATCATTGCAACAGTGCAGTGTGTATATTTTTTTATGTTTTTTTAATGTAATAGGCCCCTATACCCTTTCACCAAAAATAACTGCAGAAGTGACCCGAGAATATATATTTCTTGTTGGATGGAAAAAGGCCACTCTACGCTTTAACCAGAAAACAATTAAAGAGTGAAGTGCATATATATTTTCTTGTAGTACTGAAATACGACCCTATACGTTTTCACCAGAAATAACTGCAACAGTGCAGTGCGTATATATTTTTCTTTTTTGAATGAAATAAGCCCCTATACGCTTTCAACAGAAATCACTGCAACAATGCAGTGCGTATATATATTTTTCTTTTTTTACTGTAATAGGCCCCTATACCTTTTCACCAGAAATAACTGCAGAAGTGACCCGAGAATATATATTTCGTGTTGGACGGAAAAAGGCCACTCTACTCTTTAACCAGAAAACAATTAAAGTAGAGTAGAGATGTTCGCGAACGGCAAACGCGAACTTCCACAAATGTTCACGAACGCGCAAACCGGGCGAACCGCCTTAGACTACAATAGGCAGGCAAATTTTAGAACCCACAGGGACTCTTTCTGGCCACAATAGTGATGGAAAAGTTTTTTAAAGGGGAAAACATCTGTACTGTGGCATGCCGGAGGGGGATCCATGGCAAAACTCCCATGGAAAATTACGTAGTTGACGCAAAGTCGGGTTTTAATCTATAAAGGGCATAAATCACCTAACATTCCTAATATATTTGGAATAACGTGCTTTAAAACATCCAGTGTGTGTATACGATCAGGTATGATGTTATATTGATCAGGTAGTGTAAGGGTTACGCCTGCTTCACAGTGACAGACTAAACTCTGACAGACCAAACTCCCCATTTAACGTACCGCAAACAACCGCAAACAGTCCATTTGCCCAACAGCAAACTCTCCATTTGCACAAGGTTGGATACCAAGCTAGCCATGTCCCGTTCCTTGTCCTCACTGATGTTATTGAAGGTCTCTTCCTCTACCCAGCCACGTACAACACCAAGGGCCCCCGAAAGGTGACAACAAGCCCCCTGGGACGCCTGCTGTGGTTGGCCTTCCACCTCCTCAAAGCCACCTTCCTCCTCTGACTCCTCTTCTTCAGACTCCTTTCTCTGCGTTGCCGCAGGACCAGCAATCGATGACGACAAGGCTGCTTCTGGTGGTGATGGTGACCACAACTGTTCCTCTTCATGCTAATCTATGGCCTGATCCAGCACTCTTCGCTGGGCACGCTCCAGAAAAAACGCATATGGAATGAGGTCATTGATGTTGCCTTGGGTTTGACTGACCAGGTTTGTCACCTCCGCGAAAGGATGCATGAGCCTAAAGCCATTGTGCATGAGCGTTCAGTAACGCGGCCAAAAAATACCCAGCTCCCCAGAGGCTATCCTCTTTTTTTTTTTTTATTAAAAAAATCTGTTCTTACCAGTTTAATCTCTGTTTTGTCCCTTATCAGGGGCCGGTGTATTGAATAGATTTTAGGAACCGGAAGATGGAAAAAATGATTGGTGGGTCCTCTTACTTCCAATTTGGGGCACTGCGCGTGCGCCGCGCAATATACTGTGCCACCAATACAAATAGTGTGAACTACTATTCTTACCATTTTAATATTTGTTAAGTCCCCTATCAGGGGACGTGTATTGAATTGAATCCTTACATGGGGAGAGTGAAAAAAGCTTGCTCTGTCTGCTTCATTCTAATTTTGGGCACTTGCAATGGAATTTGCCACCAATGCAACTAGTGTTAACTAAGTACTATTCCTATCAGTTTAATCTCTGTTTTGTCCCTTATCAGGGCCAAGGCCGGTGTAGTGAATAGATTTTTGGAACCGGGAGATGAAAAAGGCCCATGCTCGGTCCACTTCGTTTAAATTTTAGGTCATTGCGCGGGCAGTGGGCACAGTACAGTCTGTGGGCCTGACACACACTGGCAGGCAACTGAAATTATATTAAAGGGTAAAAATGAAATTACTTTTTTATCTGCAAGGTACTGTGCCACCCTATATGAGTGGTGGGCAGTGGGCACAGTACAGTGTTTGGGCCTGACACACACTGGCAGGCAACTGCAATTATATTCAAAAGGTAAAAATTAAATGACTTTTTTTATCTGCAAGATACTGTGCCACCCTATATGAGTGATGTGCACACAGTACAGTCTGTGGGCCTGCGGCATCTCACACACGGGCAGGCAACTGCAATATATATATATATATATATATATATAAAAATAAAAGCAGACTGATGTACCAGCCCTAAAAAGGGCTTTTTGGGGTGCTACAGGACTCTGTCCTTACAGCAGATGGCCCCTTTCACACGAGCGAATTTTCCGAGCGGGTGCAATGCGTGACATGAACGCATAGCATCCGCACTGAATCCTGACCCATTCATTTCAATGGGTCTGTGTACATGAGCGTTTTTTTTCACGCATCACTTGTGCACTGCGTGAAAATCGCAGCATGTTCTATATTCTGCGTTTTTCACGCAGCCCTAGCCCCATAAAAGCGAATGGGGCTGCGTGAAAAACGCATTGCATCCGCAAGCAAGTGCGGTTTCGTTGCGTTTTTCACTGATGGTTGCTAGGAGATGTTTGTAAACCTTCAATTTTTTATCTCGCGCGTGAAAAACGCATCAAAACGCATTGCACCCGCACAGAAAAAACTGAACGCAATCGCAGGCAAAACTGAATGGCTTTGCCTGTGAAATCGCACAGTTTTCACTGAACTCATCCGCAACGCATCCGGACCTAAGGCCCCATTCACACATCCGCAATTTTTGACCTCATCCATTCCGCAATTCTGCGGAATGGATGCGGACCCATTCATTGTGAATGGGTGAATGGGGCCTGACGTGATGCGAAGTGCACACTATCTGCTCTCTGCTTCCGCATTTGCGGAGCTACGGCCCCGAACTTCCGGGTTTCGGCCCCAAAACATCCGGCCGCGGCTCTGCAAAAGATAGAGCATGCAGACAAGAATAGGCATCTCTATGGGGAGTGCCGGCACGATGTGTTGCGGATCCGCAACACACTACGGACATGTGAATGGGGCCTAATCCGGACACGCTCGTGTGATAGAGGCCGATGAGTCTTTGAGGACTGGAGTGGACACAGAACACTTGCCTGGCTAACGCTTTCCCTATTAATTCAGCAGAAGCAGCAGCACTCTCCCTGCTCTAACTAACACTGCAGCTTCAAAATGAATCTAAGATGCATGCTGTCCTTGCTTTTTGATAGGAGGTGGGAGGGTCTGGGAGGGAGGGTATGCTGATTGGCTGGAATGTGTCTGCTGACTGTGAGGTACAGAGTCAAAGTTTGCTCAATGATGACGTATAGGGGGCAAATCGAACATCGCTTATGTTCGCCCGCCGCGGCGAACGCGAACATGCAATGTTCGCTGGGGAACTGTTCGCCGGCGAATAGTTCGGGACATCTCTATTAAAGAGTGAAGTGAGTATATATTTTTCTTGTAGTACTGAAATACGACCATATACGCTTTTACCAGAAATAACTGCAACAGTGCAGTCTGTATATATTTTTCTTTTTTTAATTGAAATACGCCCCTATATGCTTTCAACAGAAATCATTGCAACAGTGCAGTGTGTATATTTATTTTTGTTTTTTTAATGTAATAGGCCCCTATACCCTTTCACCAAAAATAACTGCAGAAGTGACCCGAGAATATATATTTCTTGTTGGACGGAAAAAAGCCACTCGACACTTTAACCGGAAAACAATTAAAGAGTAAAGTACATATATATTTTCTCGTAGTACTAAAATACGACCATATACGTTTTCACCAGAAATAACTGCAACAGTGCAGTCCGTATATATATTTTTCTTTTTTTTTAATTGAAATACGCCCCTATATACTTTTAACAGAAATCATTGCAACAGTGCAGTGCATATATATATTTTTATTTTTTTACTGTAATACATCCCTATACCTTTTCACCAGAAATAACTGCAAAAGTGACCTGAGAATATATATGTTGGACGGAAAAAGGCCACTATACGCTTTAACCAGAAAACAATTAAAGAGTGAAGTGAGTATATATATTGCTTTAACCAGAAATAACTGCAACAGTGCAGTGCATATATATATTTTTCTTTTTTTACTGTAATAGGCCCCTATACCCTTTCACCAGAAATAACTGCAGAAGTAACCTGAGAATATATATTTCTTGTTGGGGGGAAAAAGACCACTGTATGCTTTAACCAGAAAACAATTAAAGAGTGAAGTGTGTATATATTTTTCTTGTAGTACTAAAAAAATGACCCTACACGCTTTCACCAGAAATAAATGCAATAGTGCAGTGCATATATATTTCTCTTTTTTGACTGAAATACGCCCCTATACTCTTTCACCAGAAATGAATGCAACCGTGCACTGCGTTAAAATGTTTTGTGTATTACTGAAATACCGCCCTATACTCTTTAATCAGAAATGACTGCAAATGTACAGTGCATTAAAATTTTTCATGTATTACTGAAATACGGCCCTATACTCTTTCACCAGAAATGACTGCAAATGATTTTAGCGTAAATAACAACAAAAGTGACATATATATATATATATATATATATATATATATATATATATCTTTTTCCACAGATAAAAGCCACTAAAGGCTTTTCAACATACCACCTGCACCCCAATAACTAATTGCTGGAATGACAGAGCTGTATTATGAGACTATCTGGATCCCCAAGTAATGTTTCACTGCACTTGTAAATCGCTTTTTTTCACAATGAGGATTTTCCTATGACTCTCCCGAGCATCTGCACACGTCTCTCCCTACCTGTAAAATGATTCCTCTCACTATCCTTTCCCTGCACTATTAAATCGCTTCTTTCCTATTTTTTTCTTTTATAATTAGTTTTTCTTTCACTCTCCCTAGCACCTGCATACATGTCTGTCCCTGAACAAAGTACGATTGTAAATGGCAGAATCTAAGATGGCCGCCGTATAGGGCTGTGACATCACCTGAATGGCTGGCTGCTGATTGTCTGCATGGATAGCATTATGGGTCATCCTGCCTTCCCAGAGTTCCTTGCCCCATGTCCTCACACTTGTAACTGCCATTTTAGCCGCCATTGTAGCCGCCATGTTAGGAAAAATTACGATTTGTTACCACGAAGCGCGAGGAAATTCACATTCTTTACAAATCAATTTTTTTCTGAAATTCTAAACGAATTCCACTTCGTCAGCTTCGATTCGCTTATCTGTAGTAGAGATAGTAAGCTCCTGTTTACACTTTTGGAGCATCTGTCCTTGGCTCTGTCAGATTTGACAGCAACAGTAATGCAACATACAGTATTCTGCTTACTGTCAAAATGACCAAACCTCAACAGACCCTGGTAAGTCAGTAGGGTTAATTTGTGATAGGACAGATCAGACACAGACCCTTGTGCAGAAGGCTGTTTAGTGGCGCATGGAGTGTCTGTGGCTCAATACTGCGGAGGCGTTGGCAATTTATTGCTCGATACCGCGCCATATATGAAATTGATATAACCTGGACTTTGTTTTCTACTTTTCTGAACAATTTTTTTTTACCTCCGTTAAATGAGTTTTGACTGCTTAGGGTAGCCCTTTTTCAGAAACATATTTTCAATGAATTTTAGGCATTTTCTAAACTATATATTTTAAATCACACAAAGCATCGCTTGTCGGTCTAGAAAGAAATGTGACTTATTACCCTCTGCTATAAGAATGTCTTTCCACTTCACCTTGTATTACCTCTAATGAGAGCATTTTGTAGGTTCCTCGGAGCCACAAAGCAAAACTGATAAGTTATAATATGGTTAAGAAAGGTGACATGAAAGTTATATGTATAGCTGTACATATGTTAGAAGGCCAATGATGGGACGGTTAGAGGTAAAATGGTGACATGAACAACCAGTTGTAGCTAGGGGGGTTAGTCCTTATGTCTGTGCGGTCCACAAGTTCTCCCATCACAATAACCAGATGAGTTCCCCTTCTATATGCAATGTGGTCATATAACATATGAATATATGGCAATCTTTTTGCTTGCTAAGTGGTTGTAGCTTCGGTAGGGATGGAACAAAGAAGCAAGGTCTAATTATACTATATCTAATATTCTATAAGTCATTTGAGGGTTAGACCTTCATTTCTTTACTGTGTGATTAAATTGAGTATACTCTGTGATAAAGTATCCAGTTAGAAGACCTGTATGACATTACTGGTATTGCTGACTGGTAAGCTCCCTTTATCTCACCTCAATATCAGCCTAATGAGTGCTCTTTATAAATTATTTACATGGTAATCAGGTTAGCTGCTGTGAATGGAGTGATACGGTGCCACGGTGACAAACTCAGCTTAATTGCAGTAAGCAATGGAGATGCAGCAGAGCTTAATAGTACACACTACTACTATTCCAATTATTTAGAACAAATTAAAATAAAACATAGCATAATTTATATCACATCACATTTATCACATAATATTCCATCACTGTGTAACTAATGGGCGTTTGACCTTTGGGATCTGCACCAGTGGTAAGAATAAGAGGATCATAGCGCTAACCCTTATTAACTGTTATTTAAGTGAATAAGGCTGAGCTGCAGTGTTTCCTAGTGTTGAGCGCGAATATTCGAATAGCGAATTTTTTTTGCGAATATTGGCACTTCGCAAATTCGCGATTGTTGCATATATAGGGCTATATATTCGCTATTTTGAATATTCGTTTTTTTTGTTTTTTTTTAAGTTGTTCATCCTTGTTGCTCTCTGGTTGTCTTCCCACTTCCCAAAAGTTCTTTTTACCTGTCCGGAGGATTCCTGGCTCCCTGCCCGCTCCAGTCAATGCCTGTTGCCGCTTCTGTTGACTTCCTGTGTGCATGGAAATGCCTCAATGCTAAAATGTACTGTCGAATGTGAGAATCACGATCTCACAAATTTGACTAAGTTGTAATCGCAATGCAATTAATATAACCTGAATTACTTGCATTGTGAATTCAACTTAGAGCTGGGTTCCTAATGGTTGTATTGCTAGAATATAACGAATATCATGAATTCACGAATATAGCACTATATTCTCAATCTTCGTTATATTCTAGAAAGCCAACCATTAGGAACCCAGCTCTAAGTTGAATTCGCAATGCAAGTATATGTTCGCATTGCGAATTCAACTTAGAGCTATATTCGTGATATTCGTTATATTCTAGCAATACAACCATTAGGAACCCAGCTCTAAGTTGAATTCGCAATGCGAATATAAAGTTGCGTAATATTCGCAATATATAGAATAATGACGAACATTCGACGAATATATGACGAATATTCAATCGAATATTCGCGAAATATTGCAAAATCGAATATAGCACCTCCCGCTCATCACTAGTATTCCCTGCACAGCCACGCTCCTGGCTTCCAGTTGTGCATGCAGGGGTGCACCACAAATAAGGCCAGGTGAGGCTATCGCCTCAGGCAGCACCAGGTAGGGTCAAGAGGGGGGCAGCAGAAGGGCCATGTGCAATGAGCGATTTCATTGTGGCAAAGGGGTTAGGTTAAGAAATTGGCATGCTGGGCGCCATTTCAGTTTTTGCCTCAGGCAGCAGAAAGGCTAGGTGCACCCCTGTGTGCAGGGAAATCTTAGAAGGGAATGCATCAGGAAACCGTCGAGATTCCATATCCTCCATATGTCTTCACTTCATAACAATGAAAACCCCTTTAACCCCTTCCCGACATCCACCGTACATGTACGATGCATCAGGAAGTGGCTTCTCAACAGCTGCTGTACAGGTACGGCATGCTGATTGGGTGGCATCATGCACGGGGTTTGTGGAAGGAGAGGGCACGCTCTCTGTCCCCATCGGGTCTCCGTGCTGTGGTGACCGGGACCCCATGCCTGGGAAGGCATTGGGGCTTGCCTTCTACGGAACCCTGACTGGATTTAACAGGTAGGCTGTCAATGTATTACACTGGTACATTGCAATACACATGTATTGTAATGCATTGTACCGGGAATCAGACCCCCAAAAGTTGAAGTCCCACAGCGGCACAAAAGTAAAAATTGAAAAATAAAATGTACCATATTTTTCACAGTAAAATAAAAAAAAAGGTTTAAAGTTAAAAAAAATGCCCCTTTCCCATAATAAACACAAATAAAATTGTAAAAAATACAAAAAACAAGAAAAAAATATATTAGGTATCACTGTGTCTGTATAAAAATATCACATGATCACTGTAAAAATAAATAAATAAAAACTGAGCCAAAATGTTTAGTCACCTTGGCTTACAAAAGTGTAATATCATCCCACAAAAAATGATTCCCAACACAAGATGAATGACAGAACAATGAAAAAAATATTGCTCTCAGAAAATGGCAACACAAAAACAGCATTTTTTTTCAAATATGCTTTTATTTATTAAGATTGCAAACAAAAATTAAAATATAGACATATTAGGTATCACTGCATCCATAATTATCTGCTCTATAAAAATATCTAATGGTCTACCTCTTCAGGTGAATGCTTTGTGCAAAAGTGGTAAAACTTAAGAAAAAAAAGAAACTATTTAAAATTTATATCTCTGTAATCGTACTGACCAGCAGAATAAAGGTAATGTGTCATTTTCCCACATAATCTTCGTCCCAATAACAAATCCTAAAAAGCAATAGTTGCCGTCTTATCTTTATTCTGCTTCTCAAAAAGCTAAATAAAAAGTGATCGAAAGGTTATATGTGCTCTGTTGAGAGAAAAATAAACTGTATGGTTGTCAGAACATGGCTGTACTGGTCTCCAGAGGCTGATCAATAGCAGCATGGCGCTCGTAAACCATTCCACCAAAATCTGCCCTCCAAAAACAATATGACGTTTATTCTCTTCTGAACCCTGCCGTGTGCCCAAACAGCAATTTACGACTACATATGGGGTGTTGCCCCATTCAAGAGAAAGTGCTTAACAAAATTTGTGGTGCTTTTTCTCCTGTTACCCCTTGCAAAAATGTAAAATGGGCAGCTTATGCAACATATTATTGGGAGAAAGTAAAATTTTCCTTTTCACACCCACGTGTTTCTAAATTCTAATAAAAGCCTGTGGAGTCAAAGTGGTCAGTACACCCCTCAATAAATTCCTTGTGGGGTGTAGTCTCCAAAATGGGGTCAAAATATTCCAGCAAAATCTGCCCTCCAAAAACCATATGGCGTTCCTTTCCTTCTGAGCCCTGCCGTGTGCCCATAGATCAATTTATGACCACACATTCAGTGTTTCTGTAAACTGCAGAATAAGGGTCATAATTATTGAGGTTATTTTGGCTGTTAACCCTTTCTGTCGAACAGGATAAAAATGATTAAAAAGTCAAATGTGCAAAAATATTGAAATTTTGATATTTCGCCTCCATTTCCTTTATGTTTTGTGAAACACATAAAGGGTTAACCAGGTTTGTAAAATCAGTTTTGAATAATTTAGGGGGTTAGTTTAAAAAATGGGGTCATTTATAGGTGGTTTCTATAATGTAAACCCCACAAAGTGACTTCAAAACTCAATTGGATTTTGGAAGTTTCCAGAAAAGTTAGAAAATGTTTTCTTCTAAAAAAAACTAAGCCTTCTAACGTCCTAAAAAAAATAAAATTACATTCAAAAAATGATGCAAACATAAAGTAAACATATGGTGAATGTTAATTAATAACCACTTTATGAGGTATCACTATCCATCTTAAAAGCAGTAAACTTCAAATCTATAAAATAGTGATTTTTTACAAATTTTATTTACATTTTTGATTTTTTTAAATAAATAAAGGTAAAACATATCTACTCAAATTTACCTTTAACGTAAAGTACATTGTATCACGAGAAAGCAATCTCAGAATCACTTGGATAAGTAAAAGCGTTCCAAAGTTATTACAACACAAGTGACACATGTCAGATCGGCTTTGTCAGGAAGGTGAAAAATGGCTGTGTCCTGAAGGGATTCATTTGGGGCTTGTATTGTAGTGTTGAAGATTCTACAGTCATTGGTCAGCTGACCAATGAATGCAAAAAACCCATAAAAACATTAAAAATGACCCATTTTGTAGGTCCTTGGGATGAACGGCGTTGAGGGCTTAACTGCACCTGTCGGTGAAGGGTAGGCACACAACGACGCCTCGGTGTACCGCTCGTGCATCCCCGCACAGCTAAGTGCATCACAGACATGCTGAACGCCATTTGTCCTTAAAAGATATCGCCTGGGGTTAAATAACTACTTAGCACGGAGAAGTCTCGTTGGGTGAACCACTCAAATCGCTCCACCAACTCTACCCAAATTCATCGTAGCTAATACGTGGTTTTAGCAAAACAATTAGAGTCTGCGTCATAGTCTGTGGGCAAAATTTTTAAATGCCTTGCCTTCGACGTAAATATGCTGTCAGCGGTTGGGAAAGGGTTAACTTCCTAGCCTTTACACTGAAAGGCCAGGTGTACCTAATTTATAGCAAGGAATTAATTAGTAAAGAATTCATTTTTTTGTCGAAGTTCGGTGAATTGAATTTTTCAAAACTTTGCTCATCTCTACTTATTATAATAGATGTACCTACTTCAAATCCTCTGTTTCACTGCAGTACTGAAATACTAAGCCCTGTCACAATGGTTACGTCCCACCTGTGAGCTCCATGACATCGAAAAGGGTAGGTTTGAAGGAATTTTTTTAAGCAAGTTTATGAAAGAAAATCTTTTTATGCAAGTTTTTTTTCACACTGTTGAGTTTAGGAGCATGTAAAAATACACAGACTGACAAACTCTGCATGTGGGATTATCTTCTGTTGTAGGTTTAGTAATCCTTTAACAACTTAGTGACCTCTAATATGCTTCCTCTGCCTTTCAAATGTATGGAATGAACAGTTGTAATCAAACGGCACTGCTACAATCTAGATGGTATACAAGTAAACATTGCAGTTCTGCAACCTCTTCAAACAATTGACTGACAGAGATTCTGGCCAGAGGCTCCATAATGGCCTTTGGTTTTGCCATCCAAAAAAGGCCTCATGCACACGGCCGTTGCCTGGCCAGATGAGACCTGTAATAGCGGACACCAGCCGTGTGCTCCCCACATCACGGATGCGGACCTATTTACTTGAATGCTGCAGTGCGGAACGGAGTCACGGAACCCCACGGAAGCACTACAGAGCGCTTCCGTGGTGTTTCTGTCCGTGCCTCCGCACCGCAAAAAAATTGGACATGTTATATTTTTTTGCGGTGCAGACGGATCACGGACCCATTCACAATGGCCGTGTGCATGAGGCCGAAGCCTATTAGGCCCTGCTAGAGGCTAAGGCTGTCAGTCTGAAATGATAAGCATAATGGATTTAGATAAGTAATGCAGTATATTATGTGATCAAACGATCACAAGTAAAAAAAAATCAAAAGGCTATAAAAAATATATTTTTTTAAAACAATAAAATATAAAAAATGTCAGAATTTCCAAAACTGGCCAGTCGTTATGGGGTTTAAAACAGAAGTAACATAATGGTTTCACTATTTTTAGGCTGTTTCTTTTTCTTTTTTAAAGTTGGAAAAAACATTTACCAATATAAAATAAGCCTTGTACCTAAACTACGACAGGGTAAATATTCATCCTAGAAATTCTATCCTTGCACAGTTGGTGAAAATAAATAATGCATTCATATAGTTCTTTAAGCCCCTAAGGATTAGGACTATATTGGAATTAGAATCAAATAAATATTGCTTTTTAGTTTTCATTAATAAGTCATTTTTATGTTTTTCAGTCTATGAAATTAAATTCATCATGGTTTAAAAGTGGAGAAAATAGCATAAAAATTAATTTTCCGTCTATTTGCCAAACACCATAAATAATATACATCACACATAAATAAGATACATTTATTGCACATGTTTATTGTCACGTTGATATAAGCTTGATAAACTTTATTAACATTTTTATGACTTTTTTATTTTATTTTTTTACTTGTTCAAATTTTATTTTTTTTAAATACTTTTATTGTATTATATGTTATATATTTAAAGTTATATATGTACCATATGCCCTAACATCTTACACATTCTGATGTGTTATTGCTTTAAACATTTATACATACCTGAATTGATAGGTAAGTATTAATACACATTTTCAGTATTTGTCAGAAATGCTGCCCTTTCACTAAAGAAGAGACAGAAAGAAAATTCTTTTGAAACTTATGTTTAATCTTGTTTCCCTTGTAAACGTTCTTGTGCAATACATCTTATTACCTTGAATGCAGAATGAGTGTACTATATGAAATGTCATAGCTTTATAGAAGACCTGTCACCTCTCCTGACATGTCTGTTTTATTAACTACTTACATTACATTCCCCATGTAATAACAATTCTGGAGCATCTATTCCTATGACTCTATGATGTGTTAGTCCTTTATTATTCCTGCTAAAAGTTATGCAAACTTCTAGCAATTCATTCATAACTTCTAGCAAGATTAGAGTCATAAGAATAGATGCTCCAGAATTGTTATTACAAGGAAAATGCAAGTAGTTATTAAAACAGAAATCCTAACTCCTGTGCAACAGATCGTGCTTTCTAAGTAGAGATCTGCTGTTCAAGAACAAAGATTCCCTATGGGGACAAGTGATCACTGTAGAAAACACTTGTCCCCATATAAATGCAGCCCTTATCTCCATTGATTAGAGATGAGTGAGATCTGAATTTCAGGATAAATTTGATTTGTCACGAAGCTGACTAGCGAATCGAGTTAACCTGAAATAGCGTAAAAAAATAAAATAAAAATACTTACCTGATCCATTTGCTAACGACAGGCCAGCTACGGCCATCTTGCTTTAAGATCTCTGCTTTAAGGCGTGATGACGTCATTTCGGGCCACACAAGATTTTGTGCCAGACCATCACGAGCAAATGTATCAGGTAAGTATTATTGTTACTGTTTTTTTAAAATAAATAACACCAGATTATTGCTATCAGACGCCGCGATCATGTAGTTGTCAATTTGCTGGGACTGGCACAGGGGGGAGGCAAAGTAAAAAAGAGGGGGGAGATGGAGTTGAGAATAGATTGGAGAGGTCCGAGAGTGCTAGATGGGAGACCGCAGGAAAGAATGTTGCAGTAGTCCAGGCGGGAGATGATGAGGGCATGCAATAGCATTTTAGTTGATTTAGGGGTGAGAAATAGATGTTCTTCAGTTTAAAACAGCAGGAGGAGGTGAGGGTTTTAAATTGTGGCTTGAAGGACAGGGCAGAAGCAAATGCTATCTTCAGGCAGAGGACCTGTAACACTGGAGAAAAAACGGTGCTGTGAATATCCAACATATCTTATTGATATGCCATGAGGAAATATCTTTAGAAATGTTCAAGTCCTTTTTACACTCGTCTTTGCAAAGGGCACAAAATGTCTGATAAATGGTGACTGGAAGAGATGGTAAATATCCAGGCCTCGAGTATGGCTTTACTGGTTAGCCTTTTGTCCATAACCTTGATAGACATTTTCCATACAAGCTAACGCAATAACCATTCTCTCTCCATTACTGAACCTGCAATATCCCTCTTCTTTTATCCTACTTAATCATATTAAGGAGCCTGTTTTTTCTCCATTATAAGGGTATTTTCTCTCTATTTGCACAATGCAAACATCAGGCTGGGAGTTATTATCGGAAGCATCTTATTATTTCCAAGCTCTGTTGGAATATCACTAACTCAGTGCCCTTCAGGCAACACGATGATCTGTGATTGACATGATATAATCTCTTATATCCTATACCATTAATAAAAGTGTGATGTATGCTCGGTGTTATCGCAGTCACTTTTAGATGAGGTCATCATGAATAAAAGGGACAGCAGGAAACATGAATTAACCAGAGATCTTTTCCATATTTCACAAGACTGGCTGCCTAAGGATATAGATGAGACTTTTACTGCATACATGTATGTGTTACAAAAAATACCAAAACAGTTGTAGTCCATGTATTATTAATGCATTTCTATCTTAGAGATTGTACAACAGATATACAGCCTGGTTTCATTTTACTCTTAGGGGAGTATAAGTCCTAATGTATCTCAGCTGTTATGACTGCTAAAATATAATGTATGTAGAGCTAACTTACAAACTAAAGCAAAGTGATATGTTTAGACTAGTTCAACTTCAGATAACTTCTTAATTCAAACCAATCTTAGCAGTAGATTTACTGTAAAAGACCTAAAGGGAATGTGTTAGAAAATGAATATTCTTCATAGCCAGCTCACCCATATGCTCCAAGGATCCCTGCTACTCGGAAACCGCCTGTGAGCGAACCCCACTATACAAAAAGAAGTGTCTTGAGAATCTTAAGAATCCTACAGGTTACATGTGTTTACATGTGTAGGATACTGTCGGGAATAAGGACACTATGTGTGTCCAAAATGTGTAAACATCATTTGCGACTGTCTTTTGGCTACTGGTACAGTTATGGATTTATGTCTGAATAAAGCCCCCATTTTAGGATCCTTAAGACTCTGGACATTTCTTTTTGTATATGTTATCAGAAAATGGCCTACTGTTTAAATCAAGTTTTTAACAAACATTTTGAAAGAATTTTTGGTGATGTTATTTTTCATTTTTCATGTCAATAGCTATCTAGCTGTCTACCTGTCTGTATCTATCTATCTATCTATCTATCTATCTATCTCTCATCGTGTATCTATCTATCTATCTATCTATCTATCCATGCATACATACATACTTAAATCATTTAGTTTTCTGCACTGGCCACTAATTCTAACAATAAGCACCACTTCTTGATCTGTACAGATCAGTTCATAGCAGTCACATGCTTATCATTATAGTCAGGATTAGAAAGAAAGATATCACCTATATATAGCTAAAACAGGATCCACCATTGACAATAGGTGATATCACAGCTTATCAGCTCCCTCCTGTCCTCTGCACAGGTCACCGAGCGTGGGGGGGGGGGGGCAACAGGTCTTTTTACCACGCTATTTGTTTGATCTCCTTTCTGATTTCCTTTGATGCCTCGCATTCAAAGTTTTGTAAGTTTGAGACCCTGAAGTGGAGGAACCAAGGGAAGGATATTTATAAAGCTGGACATACCCCACTGTCAGAAAGGAGATCATTAACCCTTCAATGCCAAATGTAGAAGTAGGTCAGTAAATAGTCAAGAAAGGAAAGCTGTGGAGAACATTGAAGACTGGCAGCTGAAAGGCTTACAATTGTCTAATAGTGCATGTCTATATGGAAGAGATTACTGAGCTGTACAGGAGATTGTATTCCACCCCTATTTTTGCTTAGAGTGGTGGTGGTATGTAGGGGTATCCACTAATGTAAGACCCATATCAGAACCTACAGTCTAGATTAAAGTAGATTAAAGTAGAATATTCATGCACTGGATGACACCAAAGAGGAAACTCATATCTAGAACTGCACAAAAAAGCACAATATTGTATAAAATCCCTAACTTTGTCAAACACCTTAGATGTTTACTATTCAGAAAGCAGACGACTGCAACCAGAGAAGATGTACCTGTACAGTAATCACTAGCTGCTAGTGCTTCATCAATAGGTCACTTAAGGGATAGTGATGAGCGGGAGGTGCCATATTCGATTTCGCGATATTTCACAAATATTCGATAGAATATTAGTCATATATTCAATCGAATATTCGTCATTATTCTATATATTGCAAATGTTGCGCAAATTTATATAGCTCTAACTTGAATTCACAATGCGAACATATACTCGCATTGCGAATTCAACTTAGAGTAGGGTTCTTAATGGTTGGCTTGCTAGAATATAATGAAGATTGAGAATATAGTGCTATATTCGATATTCGTTATCTTCGTTATATTCTAGCAATACAATCATTAGGAACTCAGCTCTAAATTGAATTCGCAATGCGAGTAATACAGGTTATATTAATCACATTGCAAATGCAACATAGTCAAATTTGTGAGATCGTGATTCTCACATCTGACGGTACATTTTAGCATGGAGGCGTTCCCATTGGGATGGGGACGCTCCATGCACACGGGAAGTCGGCAGAAGCGGCAACAGGCATTAACAGGAGCGGACAGGGAGCCAGGAATCCTCCGGACAGTTAAGAACAGCTTTTGGGAAGACAACCAGAGAGCAACATTAACTTAAAAAAAAAAAAAAACATATTCGAAATAGCGAATATATAGTGCTATATTCGAAATATTCGCAAATTAGCAAAGTGCCGATATTCGCTAAAAAAATTCGCTTTTTGAATATTCGCGCTCAACACTATTAAGGGACCCAGCAATGCTGCTAAACAGGTATGCACAGGATGCAGCTTGCAAGCATGATGAGAAGTTGTGCTAGGGGTCCAAGCTCAACTTTTGCACCAGACCCATAAGCCCTTAGTTAGACCCCAGCTAGGGCAATGAATCTATCACAGACTTGAAAGTTAGTATAAGGGCTCACACATGGCCATAGACCTATGAAACCATAACACTATATATATAGCTCTGTACTGTACTTTTGTGTTCCTCTGATTTTATAGAGGTTTTTTAACCCTTTAAGGACCGGAGGTTTTTTACTTTTTGAGTTTTCGTTTTGCGCTCCCTGCCTTCCCATAGCCATAGCTTTTTTATTTTTCAGTCCACATAGCCATATGAGGGCTTGTTTTTTGCGGGACAAGTTGTACTTTCCAACACCACCATTTAATATTGCATATGATGTAGGGGAAAGCAGGGAAAAAATTCCAAATGTGGTGAAATTGCAAAAAAAAAAAGCAATTCCACCACAGTTTTGCGGCTTTTTAAATTCCGACGTTCGATTTGCAATAAAACTGACCAGTTAATTTTACTCTACAGGTCAGTACGAATCCGGTGATACCCTATATGTATAGGTTTTCTTGCGTTTTGATAGTGAAAAAAAAATTCAAAAGTGGGAAAAAATCCGTTTTACTTTTTTGTCACCATGTTTTGACCCCTGTAACTTTTTTGTAATTATATGTACAGAGCTGTATGGGGGCTCATTCTATGCATCATAATCTTATCTTTTTATTGATACCATTTTGGGGTGTGTATGACTTTTTGATCACCTTTTATGTAATTTTTTGTGGAAAATGAAGCTACCAAAAATGGCGAATGCGCCATTTGGACGCTTTTTTCCGTTTTGCTGTTTGACGTATGGGGAATATTTTTTTATATTTTTATACTATGGGCGTTTTCGCACATTGCGACACCTATGATGTGTATTTTTTAAATGTGTTTAGTTTTTTAATTTTATTTTAGCAAAAGGGGGGTGATTTGAACTTCTTTTTTACACTTTTATATAGTTCCCATGGGGAACTATAACTTACAATCATCTGATTGCGATTTTCATACATTCCAATGCAATAGCATTGGAATATATGAAAAAATCGAATATTTCCTATGAAGCCTATTACAGGCAAGGCTCCATAGGAAATACTATACAGCAGCCTGGGTTTCATTCATAGAGACCCAGGCTACTACAGGCGCTCCGGCTCCACACGGGGGAGCCGGAGCGCAAACCGAAAGTAAAACTTTCGGTTTGTGCGCACTCAGATGCCGTCGTCAGGATTGACCACGGCATCTGAGGGGTTATATGTCCGCGATCGGCATCGCTGCCGGTCGCGGACATTAGCCGCGGGTGTCTGCTACAGGAACCATGCGGACACCCGCCGCTAAGGCGCCCACATGGAGCAGGAGCGGGCGCCATCTTTAAAGACCGGTCACAGGACGTACATGTACGTCCTGTGTCCTTAAGAGTTTAAGGATTCCATGACAATCTGAAAGAAAAGAAAATTGTGGTTAACTCTATGACATGCGTACTACAAAGGTATTCTCATCTAGAAGCATTCCTTCAGGAGGACAGGGGCGAAGTGAAGAGGGGAAGGTAGGATATAGGCACTGGGTGCTAGGTTCAAGGGGGCTGGGTGCTTCTTTAGCCTGGGTATTTAGGACACACGGCTAGTGTAGGAAACTAAAATATTGCCCTGGGTGAAGGAATCTTTACCTGTGACTTGGTAGAGAAAAATAGAGCACCATATTGAGTCCATCTGTGGGCTGATCATACATGGTCTTGTCATTTCTATAAGACCGTACATAGTTAATTTGTGATGCCCCAACCAATAGGTCTGTCAATACCTTTTTCCACATCACAATGATTTCTACAATAAAGCAGAAGAAAAGTTGCGAAGTATAGTGGTTTTTACTGCCAGGACTGGACTGGGAACTTAAATTGTTCCTGGGAAAAAAAGCTAAAAGTTGTAGGTGGGCTAAAATTGACAGAAGAATGCACAACACAAGTAGGCAGGTCCGATATATGTAGGCAGGGACAACAGAAGAAGGCTGGGTTAGCAATACCATAGTGCAGAACAAAATACCGTCCTAGCAGAACTAAATACCGCAGTGCCGCACAATATACTGCTACCTGCACCACAGTATTCAATCTGTATCACCATCCTGAGGACGGTAATACAGTTGAACTCAGAAGGGCACCTGTGGTTGCTGGCGTCACATAGGAAAGCATCAGAACATAATGTACTATGGTGGCAGTAAGGAGGGCTTGGGCAGCTCCCAAAGGCTATGGCCCACCAGAAAATTTCCTTGTGGGGTCTATCACCAGGTCGCTTTTGTTTACTGTAGTCTTGCCCCAAAATTTTAACTCTTCTCCACAAAATGTATATAATAGCCTCTAGTATGTATCCATGAGATTGTGATCCCCACTGATTACAGGGAGTTAAGTGAATGGATATTTTCCCTGTACGGCACAACTGAATATGTTGGTGCTATATAAATGATTGGATATAAAATCCCATCCCTTCTGAACCTATTGTAGATAATACAATCTAAAATATATTTACAGTTCTCTGCTTATTTCATTTTGATCGATATGTATTTGAATTTCATATCCTGTAATGACATCAGCCCATTTAACCACATGTGCATAATATTATTTGTAAGAAGTTTAACACACAAAGTAATAACCTCGTTACTGAAATTAATCTTTGATGCTATGATTCATCGTAACAAGATTTCTACTAACTGCTTTCGAAAGGGAAAAAAATAAAAACTTCAATTGGCTTACGGAATTTTATGCTGCATCAAGTCCTAAAATGCTGACGCGTGTAATAAATTGGTAATTTATTTTATAGTGATTGAAAATTAGTTAAATGTCTTAACTCAAAAATCTATGTCAGAAAAGCCATTATTAAACCAATACCTTGATCTATAGCCTACTCTCCGCAAAACTAATAGGAATGTGCCCGTGTTTTACTTATCTAGTAATACCGAAAGAGCTTTAAATAGTTTATCAATACTTGTTTAAATAAGAGACATGAATCTGCATAATTAGATTTTGTTTAATGCTGGAAGTTATGGACGTATTGAATATTGGGAAAAAGCTCTCTACAGCGGAATAGAGGAAAATGATAGACAAATATGAACTGTGATAATATGATATAGATATAACAGACTATATATTAATGCAAAACAGTATAAAAAGCATAAAAAGTCCATAGGTGTACATACAAAACTTTAGTATGCAAGTATAATAAATACTGTAAAAATGTACATAAAATGAATTTATAATATGCAAATGTCCAAAAGCCCTAATACGGGCAAAATTCTGTTATTAGATTAGATAATTATGACACTTTATGAATTTTGTCCGTATTAGGGCCTTTGGACTAGTGTTGAGCGCGAAAATTCGCATTGCAAATTTTTTTAGCGAAAATCGGCACTTCGCTAATTTGCAAATATTGCGAATATAGCGCTATATATTCGCTATTTCGAATATTCATTTTTTTTTTGTTTGTTTGTTTGTTTTTATTGTTATATTTTTTTCTTCCCCACTTCCCAAAAGTAGTTCTACATAATACATTCGGCAATCGTCATCTTCTTCTACCAAGCCAACCATTGTAAACCAGGTCTAAGTTGAAATCGCAATGCGATTAATTCAAGTTATATTAATCGCATTGCGATTACAACTTAGCACTGCTATATTACATATTAGGCTAGAATTAACGAATATGGAATATAGCAGTGCTAAGTTGAAATCGCAATGCGATTACTTCAAGTTATATTAATCGCATTGCGATTTCAACTTTACACTGCTATATTCCATATTCGTTAATTCTAGCCTAATATGTAATAAAGCAGTGCTAAGTTGTAATTGCAATGCGATTAATATAACTTGAATGAATCGCATTGCGATTTAAACTTAGACCTGGTTTACTATGGTTGGCTTGGTAGAATTAGCGAATATGACGACTGTATTCGTCATATTCCTCAAAACAAAGATAACAAAGTATTCTCCATCTTCGTTTTAGCTACCTATTTGTCAACTTCGCTCATTCTAGCAATCAAATAGGAAGGTTGACTATAGAGACAGCTGTGTTTAATTCGCTATGCGATTATATTACTTTGCTTTTTTTAAAAATAAATATAATAATTATAATACTTGATAATTATTATAATTATTCTATTTATTAAAATAATAATAATAATAATAATAATAATAATAATAATAATAATAATGTAATCGCATAGCGAATTAAACACAGCTGTCTCTATAGTCAACTTTCCTATTTGATTGCTAGAATTAGCGAAGTTGACGAATAGGTAGCTAAAACGAAGATGGAGAATACTTTGTTATCTTCGTTTTGTGGAATATGACGAATAAATTCGTCATATTCGCTAATTCTAGATATCAAACCAATAGGAGAGTAGCCTTAAGTTACAATCTCAATACGCGATTATTTAAATTGCATATTAATCGCGATAATGACGAATATTCAATTTCGACGAATATGAAATGAATATTCTATCGAATATTCGCGAGTTTCGTTGAAATCGAATATGGCACCTGCTGTTCATCACTACTTTGGACATGATGTGTGGGTGTGTATATATGCCCCTATATGTCAGCACCATTTTGTCATCACCATTTTGTCATCCAGAAGTAGCAAAAGTAAGGAAAGATGTATTGTGATTGTAACAATCAAGGTGCCGGTTGGAGGGAGCTACAGACCAACCCAACACATATGACTGTGGCCATGATGACATCCGCTCTGGGACCTACTGCTCGATCCTGACCGAAGGCGTGAGAAGTGACTATCCTGCCTTGAAGAAGGGCCCAAAATGACCACCGACGATAGTGTGTTTTTTTTTTTTTACTGAGCTGTTGAGCTAAGCCGTTGGCAGAGCTGGGCCCCGCACCTGAACTTGATGATGGTCTGACTTACCTGAAGAATGCCACCTACCGGAACCAAAGACACGACCTAAACTAGCATGAACCAGTAGAAACCTCAAAGCAAAAGGCGAGAAGACATGGCCCGGACATACCAAGCGGACAGCGGAAGGTACTGGCCGACAGGACATGACCTGGAGCACCAGCTAGACCACTAGACAAGGCTGTGTTGAAAGATGGCCTGAGAGTATTAGGTAGACAACGGAGTAGAAAAAGAGAGACAAAACCGTCCAACATTATATAGAAAGAAACATGACCTGAGCGATTCAAGCAAATATACATGAATGATTTGAGGCCTGAGCGATTCAGGCAACTATACCTGAATGATTCATGGCCTGCTTGATTCAGGCGACTGTACATGAGTGAACGATGACCTGAGCGATTTAGGCAACAATACATGAATGATTCATGACCTGAACGACTCAGGCGGCTGTACATGTGTGATAAATGACCTGACCGATTCAGGTCACTATACATGAATGATAAATGACCTGAGCGATTCAAGCAACTATACCTAAATGATTCATGACGTGAGCGATTCAGGCGACTGTACATGAGTGATACATGACCTGAGCGATTCAAGAAACCATACGTTAATGATATGTGACCTGAGAGATTCAGGCAACAGTACATGGAGGATTCAAGAACCTGCGTGATTCAGACAACTGAAGCTGAAACTCATGGCCTGAGCGGCTCAGGCAACTGTACAGGAATGAAACATGACCAAAGTGATTAAGGCAACTATATATGAATGAAACAAGACCTGAGTGACTCGGGCAACTATACGTGGATAAAACGTGACCTGAGATATTCAGGCAACCATACATGACTGATAAAGGACCTGAGCGATTCAGGAACCAACATACTGAAAGAAGCATGGCCTGAGCGATTCAGGCAATTAAACATGAAAGGAAACAAGACCTGAGCGATTCAGGAACTAACATTATATTGTATGAAGTATGACCTGAGCGATTCAGGCGATTTATACAAGAATAAAATGTGACCTGAACGACTCAGGCCATTTATGCATTAAATGATACCTGACCTAAGAGGTTCTGGGGCCAGCATTAACTGAATGAAGCATGGCCTGAGTGATTCAGGCAGTTATACATGAATGATATAAGACCTGGGCGATTCAGGCAACCAGACATGAATGATACATGACCTGAGTGATTCAGGTAACTATACATGAATGACTCATGACCCGAGCGATTCAGGCAACTATACACAAATGATTCAAGACCCGAGTGACTCAGGCAAATACATGGCTGACGCATGGCCTGAGCGAATCAGGGACCAACATAAGCCTGAATGAAGCATAACCTGAGCAATTCAGGCAACTGTACGTGAATGACTCATGATATGAGCGATTCAGGCAGCTATACATGAATGATACATCATCTGAGCGATTCAGGAACCAACATTATGCTGAATGAAGCATGACCTAAGTGATTTAGGCAATTATGCAGGAATGAAACGTTACCTGAGCGATTCAGGCGATTTATACATTAAATGAAACATGACCTATGCGATGCCGGGACCAACTTTTGTACTGAATAAAGCATGACCAGAGCGATTCCGGTGATTACACATGAATGAAAACGTAACCTGGATGATCCGGAGACCAAGATTATACTGAATGAAGCATGACTAGAGTGACTCAGGGAAAATACATGAATGATACCTGACCTGAGCGATTCAGGCAACAATATAAGGATGATGCATGACCTGAGCGAATCAGGCAGTTATACATTGCATGATACATGACCCGAGCGACTCAGGGACCAACATTGCACTGAATGAAGCATGACCCGAGTGATTCAGGGAATATACATGAATGATACCTGACCTGTGCGATTCAGGCAACAATACATAGATGATGCATGACCTGAGCGAATCACGCAGTTATACATTGCATGATACATAACCCGAGTAATTCAGGGAGCAACCCTGCACTGAATTAAGCATGACCTGAGTGACTCAGGCAATTATACATGAAGAAAAAATTACCTGAGCGATTCCAGGACCAACATTAAACTGAATGAAGCATTACCTGAATGATTCAGGCAATATACATGAATGAATACATTACCTGAGCGATCTGGGAACCAATATTGTACTGAATGAAGCATGACTTGAGTGATTCAGGTAATATACACAAATGATACCTGACCTTAGCGAATCAGGCAACAATACATGGATGATGCATGACCTGGGTGAATCGGGCGGTTATAAATTTTATGATACATGACATGAGTGATTCAGGGACCCACGTTATACTAAATGAAGCATGACCTGAGCGATTCAGGTAACAAACCAGAAGATGCATGCCCTGAATAAGCAAGACAGGAAACCGTGTGAGCTACTGCCAGCCCAAATCTGAGTGCCACCGTGGCTGACCTGTACCTAGATAGCTATCGGCTGTGTCTCACCTGCCTCCACGATTAACTGGCTGCTTGCGCAGGTGCAATGCAAGCTGCTAGTGAGGCCCCTACTTTTTTTTTATCAACATAAATGACCTGGGCGATCAAGTTTTTTTTTTTTTTAACAAGGTAAATGACCTGGGGGATCCAGGGGTTTTTTTATTTTATTTTTTTATCAACAAGGTAAATGGCCTGGGTGATCCGGGTTTTTTTTTTTTTTTATTACCAGGTAAATGACAGCCTTGCTACGGAGAATAGACAGGAAGCGTCTAGCATGCAATATTGTGCAGACGGTCGGTGCGTCAGAGTTTTTTTTTTTTAGAAGATGATGTGAAGGAAGAACAGACCTGATGTACAAACGACCCATTTATTATATTGCATTGGGATCGTGCATGCCATTTTTGTTTAACATTTTGTCTGTCTATGAGTTCCAAAATCAGTCTATATATCAAAAGTGGAGGAGATCCCTTCTTGGGAGTGTATTGGTTTGGATCCAAGGGGTGGAATGGGTAAGGATGCCTCAGTGACATGAAGACATCTGCCTGCACTACCCGATAGTGTATTATATCGATGTGGAATAGCACTCACCAGATCTTCCGGTCTTCTGGAATGCAACAGCCAGCCTGGAGCCCTAGATCCATAAAGGCTCCTATATATATAGTCCAGAGAAAGATGTCGGAGGCAGCATGTCCGGTTGAAATCCCTTTATTTGGGAACTTCTCACATGAAAAACGTGAATACAAAAGAGTGCTACTTTTCGGCTATCACACAGCCTTTGTCAAGCATAGTGTATGACATTGCGTCCTTTATGTGTATGACATTGCGTCCTGGGAGGGATGCGTACTTTGGGACATTTGACTATTTGCCCATATGGAAGTTGCGTCATGTAATTTATCCCTCTCACTGTGTAGTCACGGTCTGTGACACAAAGTATGGCCAAATCAGAGGACATGTGAATAGGATAGATGGTCTTTATTCCCTTGAGGCGCATGCACCGATCAGCGTCATATTGAATGACGTTGAAGAACTCCTTAATACATTCCCGAAACATGCGCAGTGCGTACCCAGGTACGCGAAGTGTGGCATGTTTGATGTGGAGGTCGCCATCTTCATCTGGTTAGTGAATATGCAATGGCTGTCCTCTCTCCTCCTT
The DNA here is from genome assembly GCA_033119425.1 of Bufotes viridis. Lineage (NCBI taxonomy): Eukaryota > Metazoa > Chordata > Amphibia > Anura > Bufonidae > Bufotes > Bufotes viridis. The sequence continues at coordinate 341,691,577 of CM065593.1, read as the reverse complement.
CTCCCCTCCTGCCAGCTGGACACCGAACAATATACACTTGGAATTGATTACATGCACGAGGCACATTAGAATGGGGGCCCTATTGCGTTCCCAGCATTACTAGCCGCTGGGAGCGCCGGAGCGAGCGCGACAAGGAGGAGGAGAGGCGCCCGGCCAGCCTCAGGCATGGGAGGAAGCAGCGGGCGGGAGCCGAGCAATGGGGAAATCTGAAAGGTGAGACACCTTTGCATGGTACGTGAGCCCCGGGGCAGCCTGGTATGGTATGAGAAACAGATGCGGAACGAAACGGAGGGAAAGGGAGGAGGACATCGGTTGGCACAAAGACAGGCCAGGTTATACTGGAAAGAAAGAGGAAGTACCCCCCTACCTACCCGTGATCCCTGGCCCTGAATGGCAGCATTTCAAAATTACTGGCCTTTGAAATGCTGGCATTCCGTAGGAGACGGAGACTTTAAAAACCTTATGGCAGAGGCTGTCCCACAGTAAGTGGTTCCCAGCTGCCACTACTTTTCCAGGCGAGCCATCCCTGCCCTGCACAACCAAGTGATGGACAAAATTAGGTGTGCACTGCGCAACACCATCTAGGGCAAGGTCCACAGAACCACCAATACGAGGACCAGTAAGCATGGGCAGGGATGTTATATCTCTCTATCTGCACACTGGGTAAAATCTACTTTACCAGCCGGTGCCGGGTTCTTCTTTGTGCAGAAAAAAGATGGACTCTTACGGCCCTGTATCGACTATTGAGGTCTAAATAAGGTCACGGTCATGAATCGATACCCTCTTCTGCTAATCTCCGAACTCTTTCATAGGATCCGGGGAGCTAAGGTCTTCACAGAATTCGACCTGCGCGGCGCATACAACCTTATCCGCATTCGAAAAGGTGATGAGTGGAAGACCGGTTTCAACACTCGTGATTGTCACTACAAGTATCTTGTCATGCCCTTCGGTCTATGCAATGCTCCTGCAGTATTCTAGAAGTTGGTAAACTATATCTTCCAGGACCTGCTTTATGTCTACGTGATAGTGTACCCGGACAATATACTGATCTATTTTCCAGATTTGACCACTCACCGGAAGCATGTATGTTTAGTTTTACAGGGGTAGAGAGAGAATCGACTTTATGCCAAACTCGAGAAATGCATCTTTGTAAAGTCTACCATACTATTCCTCAGATGCCGGGTTGCAGATGGATCCTGGAAAATTGAATGCAGTAATGGACTGGCCCCGCCCACAGTGTCTTCGTGCTATATAGCACTTCCTTGGATTTGCTAATATCTATCGTCAGTTCATCCCGAATTGTTTTATCTCTTACATCTCCGATCTCTGCTCTTACTAAGAAAGGGGTGAATGCCAGAGTCTGGACTCCTGAGGCTGAAGTAGCCTTGATCCAATTGAAGAGGTCCTTTGCTTCTGCACTGGTTCCGCGTCATCCCGATGTCTCCTGCCAATTCTTTTTAGAAGAGGACGCCTCCTTAATCCGGTGATAATATTCACCGACCACAAAAACCTTACATATCTGCAGACGTCTAAACCTTCACCAAGCCAGATGGGCAATCTTCTACTCCCATTTTGATTTTGAGCTTCACTTTCTCCCCGGCTGAGAACAACATCAGGGCGGATTCTCTGTCTCGGTCATTTTACATCTCCGACCAGCAAGAGGAGCCCCAGTAAATTGCAAATTCTGCTCACTTGATCACAGTGGCTCCTGTCCTAGTAAAAGACCCCCCCCCCCCCCCGGGAAGACATTCATGCCATCTGCCAAGAGAAAACGTATTCTAGCTTGGGGGCACAACTCCAAACTGGCTGTTCCCCCAGGGATCCGCAAGGCCTCCGAACTTCGCCACTACTAGTGGCCCACACTGTCTAAGGATGTGTGTGATTATGTGTTTGCCTACACTGTCTGTGCTAAGAATAACGTCTTCGGGAACAAACCACCTGGGCTGTTACCTCTTCCTGATGCCCTATGGCAAAACATTGCCATGGACTTTGTTACGGATTTTCCCTCTTCTGTCGGTTGTACAGCTATCTGGGTGGTCGTGGACTGGTTCTCCAAGATGGTGCACTTCGTTCCTTTGGCTGGACTGCCCTCAGCTGCTGAACTTGCTAAACTGTTCAGAAAAACATATTCCGCTTGCATGTTCTACCTTGGTATATAGTTTCCGATCGTCCAGTTTACCTCTAAGCTCTGGAGAGCTCTTTGTTGGCTGCTCGAAATTGAGCTGGAATTCTCTTCCAGTTATCATCCCCAGACCAGTGGGCAAGTAGAGCGGGTCAATCAAATATTAGAAAACTATCTCTGGAATTTTGTTTAAGCCCAACATGACAACTGGGTACAATTGCTACTTTGGGCTGAGTTCTCCTATAACAACTACTCTAGTGAGTCTACTGGATCCTCTCCTTATTTGTCATTTATGGACAACACCTACTGTACTCCTCTTCCTGTTCCTACATCTTCTGGGGTACCAGATTTTTTGAAGATTTGGTGTCACACCAAGGACTGCATCAACAAAGCGGTGACTCGCATGAAAACGAATGCAGACAAGAGAAGAAAACCGCCTAAGTTAACATCAGGAGATAAGGTATGGCTCTCCTCTAAAAATATCTGCTTAAGGGTTCCCAGTTTCAAGTTTGCTCCTAGGTTTCCTGGACCCTTTGAAGGATTGAGGAGGATCAACGAAGGGACATATAAGTTACGTCTGCCTCTATCTCTGCGTATTCCTAATGCCTTCCATGTGTCCTTACTAAAACTAGTAGTTCTAAATCGCTTCTCGACGGTTTCTTCTACTCCACCGCCGGTATCTGGAGATTCTGACAAGATATTTGAGTTCAAAGACATCCTGGACATCAAGAAGTGTTGAAGACCTACTATCTTGTGGAATGGAAAGGTTTTGGTGCTGAGGAGAGGTCTTGGGAACCAGAGGAGAACATTCATGCTCAGAACTTGGTAAAGAGGTTTCTGTCTCGTTGTGGACTCAAGAAGAGGGGGCTTAATGGGGGGGGGGGGGGTTCTGTAACAGCGGCTGCTGTGCACCGCTACTCCCCTGCTTACCTCCACGGTCCCGGACGCCACTTTCAGCGGTGATCGGCTATCAGTGTTTCCCCATTCACCGCTGCAGTCCTGGGCACTGTCCATGTAGGTACTGTTCTGGGATCCGCTCCACAGTTTCCATTCAGCCCTGGTCTCAGCATGCTTGCTGCTTGTTCTCTGCAGCACTTCCTTGAGGGCTGGCACGCGTCAATTCCTGTGCTTTATGGGTTTGATCATGTGACCTCGCTGACCAATCCTAGCCCTCCTGCATGTATATAAGTGGCTTAGCCCCCTTTCCAGATGCCTCAGCGTCAAGGTCCTTGTGCCCAGCTAGGTTGCTGTTATCTCTGCTTGTTTTCCTATGTACCTGACTCGTGCTTGTGTTTCTGGACTCCACTACCTGTTTGATCCCTGCCTGCTTGCCTTGACTCTCCTGTTGCCAACCTGGATTGCTTGACCTGTACCTTTGCTGCCTGCCCTGACCTATTGCTTGTTTGACTTCGCCTCTGCCTCATCTTTCAGTCCTGCACTGTTGCTCCTGGTTAGGACTCGGCCTGCTTACTACATCTGTACCTCTTTGCGCAGGTACCTCCTGGTCTGCCTAGACTAGCTGCCTTGTGTGCCAATCCTACTCAAGAGGTAGCGACCTGGTGTTCCTCTCAGGAAAGTCTATCCCCACCATCAGGGGTACTGTGAAGATCGAGGGTTTCACTTAGACACTGTGTAGGGAAGAAGAAAAGCGGTACGGCACTCAACCGGCTTCTATAAAACTTGGCTTTATTGTAATTCAGACCAGACGTACAAAGTCCTAGGTAGCGGGGGCGGACTCAGAGCTTGCAGCACTGCCCTTAGAGGAGGTAGGGCACGTGGCACAGTAGGTTCACACCTGCTGGAACGTGACACTGGCATAGCACATGGTTACAGGGTATCCATGTGCTATGCCAGGATTTAGTAATCCTCTGGGGAGCATGGGCAGGAGCAGCAATGTTTTCTGTACTCCGTTTCCTGCAACCCCATTTATAAAATGCAGACTCTGCATTCCATACACCGCTGAGAAGTCAGCAGTGTACAGAAAAGTGGATTTTAAGCGCACAGGGAAAGGTGTGCTTTAAGGAGGAAAATGTCTATTTAAAATACAATATGCCTTAATAAAATATATTACAATAAGTATTATTTTGGCATTAGGGACATTTTACCAAAAAGTTAATCAAAATACCCCAGATGGAATTGTAAGCTAAGAGAAGGTATTTCTAATGGTTTCTGAAACAATAATGTTGCCTAATATGTCGTTGACAGCAAATTGACATGTCAGGGGTGTATATTTTGGACTGATAGATATTTCTAACAATTGCATCAAGTGTGTGCATCTAATACTGTGTAAAAATAAAATAAAAACAACTTCTGTATAAGCCAGATAGGAATTACTTACATGAGTTTATCCAGGGTCGGACTGGGGTGTCCGTAAAATTTATTTTAGGGGCCCACCGTACGGGTACATTCAAATATAATAAATAATCTAACATGTTTTTTTATATGAACATAGACTGGTTGAGGTGCTGTACACTGAATATATATATGTAGTGCAATAAGTTTACTTTGTTATGTGCCACTTGTGCAGGGGGTGGGAGACTAGGGGCCCACCTTGCTCAGGGGCTCATCGTGGGATTCACCTGTACCCCTGGGGGCCAGTCTGAGCCTGAGTATATCCATCTACCACATATGTACCACATAACAAGCTCTAGGCTAACAAAATCCTTCCTTGCTTTGAAACAAGAGAAGCTGTTTCATGACAGCCCAATGGCGAATAATCTTCATTTCATCAAGAGATTTCTTGCACATTGCAGTCACCGTCCTTTAACCTCTGTGTAGGAATGTAGAAGTATGTCTCAGAGTGAACTTAAAACTCAGTTGATACAGTGGATAAAGGGAGCATACAAGCAGAAACTTTCTAAACTACTCTCCTAGATGACCTGTCCTTAAAAGCTTTATGTGCTGTTATCGCAGGGCTACAAGCCAGATATGATGCAATCCACTCTCCGTATACCATGAGAATTGAGTTGCTCTGAGAAAACCTGGGCTGCAAATTAAAAAAGGGCGAGTAGAAAACATAGATGCAGCTGCTTCTCAGGAAACCTCAATGCTAAACTTTTTTCTATGCTTTTCCGCTTGGATGCAGCATGAAATTATCCTGCAATACGGTGCTCAAGTAATGATGTGCAGTAACCATATAATGTTGCCTATGGCCTAATGCACACGGCCGTTGATCGGCGGTTCCGTGCACTGGGGACTGCAATTTGTGGTCCTAAATGCATGGGCAACATCCATGCGGATTTCGCAGATGGATCCAGACTCCTTCTACTTGAATGGGTCTGTGGTCCATCCGCACCACAAAAAAGTAGTGCATGCGCTACTTTTTTGAAGTGAGGAGGAACGGACAGAAACCCCATGGAGGCACTTCGTAGTGTTTCCATGGTGTTCCGTGCCTCCGTTCCACACTGGACCTTCTGAATTGCAGACCCATTCAAGTGAATGGGTCCCCATCTGTAATGCGGGGTGCACATGGCCGATGCTCACCTAACAATAACATCCAAATAGGGATATGCTAATATCCAGAAATTCAATTTGGGTTTACCGAATCAGTGGTCTGATTCATTTCAGAATCGAATCGATTCTACACAAATCAAAAGTTCCTCAATCTCTATGAAAATCTGTGAATGATATTCTGGTGCTCTCTCTCTACAAAAATTCTACTGAATCAAATCACATGAAATTTAGATTCAATAAAAGAATCACAAAAATAAACGTGGCCTAAATGGGTGGGACTGCTCCAAACCCCAAACACTGTGGCGTGTTTCTAACTGGGGGGGCAGTTCCTCCGCATGTGGTTCGCAGCGAATGGCTATCCCCAGCAAAAATTGCATACAATGGAGGATACCGGCGCGAACCACAAGCACCACACAAACATCCTACACAAAATAAAACATGTGCGGATGAAAATATATAAACACATAACTCACAGAAAAAAGATGCACCACATGGATAAGCACCTGACAACACTGGCTAATCCCTCACTCTGGTGTTAAAAGCTGAGAGATTCGCCAATATTTCCAATAAGGAACATATCGGAGCCCCTTTAGGCACCACTTCACGGTTTCTCAGCATGACATGGGGTCCTACCACTAGACTACCTATGGTGTGGGGGCTGTAGGCTGCTTAATACCTGTTCAGACCTTGTTCACACACCATAGGTAGTCTAGTGGTAGGACCCCATGTCATGCTGAGAAACCGTGAAGTGGTGCCTAAAGGGGCTCCGATATGTTCCTGATTGGAAATATTGGCGAATCTCTCAGCTTTTAACACCAGAGTGAGGGATTAGCCAGTGTTGTCAGGTGCTTATCCATGTGGTGCATCTTTTTTCTGTGAGTTAGATTCAATAAAACCCATATTTTTGAAAAAAATTGGGTCAAATTTTGATTCTGCAGATTTAATTCACTCATACTGTATCTATATCCAACCCATTCCAGTAGCTACAACCACTGCGCCATGTGCCCAGATTCTTCCGGTTCTCTAAAATGTCTCTCTCTTTGAATCTCGCAAGAAATGGTGCAAAACAACCAGCATCACTCGGATAGAAGATAAATCTTCTTTATTGTGATTGGAACAGCATAAAAGTGCGTTTTAAGGATACCAAGGTCCCCTTCATCAGGTTAAGCTTGCTGGATTATCTTTGGGTCCAACAGGACACATATCAGTTGGAGAAGAGACATCTAGAGGTGCACTGCTTGTGAGAAAGAATATGGTGTACAGAAGAGTGGAATTCATGGAGATGTCAACGACACTTATCTGACAGGTCCGGGCCATCGTGTTCTGTTAACTGCTGTGACAAGAAACATTTTCACTGTTTCCTGTAAGCTTACTATGGGAATGATCACATCTGTCAGCTGCATAATATGATAGCTATGTACTGTGCACAAAGTATACTTTCTTCTGTTACCCAACCTGCCGTCTAGTGGCTGATAGATTGGAGATGGACTATTCTGTTTTCAGACATCTCCTACCACATTACAAAGATAATACAAAATGATAATAAACCAAAGAATTAGTTAACATTTTGGATAAACATTATGGTAATGGATCCTCAGAGTCACCACACAAATAAATCAAATCTGTCCTGATTTTCCCAGAAATTCGGGCTGAATCTTTCAAAATGGCTGCCAGTCCTAGGGCAGCATAGTGGTTCAGTGGTTAGCACTGGTGCCTTGCTAGCGCTGGGCTCCTAGGCTCAAATCTCACTAAGGACAACATTGGAGTTTGTATGTTCTACCCTTGTTCGCGTGGGTTCCCTCTGGGTAATCTGATTTCCTCCCACAGTCCAATAAATAAATAGGATGCTTCAGAGTGTCATACATGACTTTTCAGGGCAATCTGAGCACTTTGGACTTAGGTTGAATGAATTTGTACCCATCTTTATCAACTGATTTGTTTGAATCAGACCCAAAACAAATTTCAAGAAATCCGCTCATCTCTAATGATCACAATTAGTTGAATGTTATGCAATATTGAATATTGTAAAGACACTTTTAGGCACTTTGTATACCGAGGGAGCAGTTCTAATGTTGACTTTGATATCACGTTACTAAAGCCAGTGAAAGCCATTGAAAACTTAGTTAATTGCTTCTTGTCATTGCACTCCTATTATAGTTCATGGAGTATCCTGGCAATGCTGGATCTGGTGAACTCTGGCAGGGTGTTCTTTGCCGACACAGCCTGCCAGATTTATTGAAGATGTGAACGCAGCCTAAATACGTTAAGAACCAAGATGAGGATTGCTACATCTATAATTGGATTTTTTTGCATGGCCACAGTTTGCTTGGCCTGGTTTTACTCCCTAAAGCCTTATCTTTCTTGACTCCTGTTTTCTGTTCCTTATCTTATGTTATCTTGGAATGTCTTATTGATGTGAACACAAATTCAATTACTATATAAATGTCCTATAAAGATAATACCCAGGACATGGGGAAGCCTATGTTTACCTTACACGGCATACAAATGTGTTCCAATAAATGTAATTGTCCAATCTGATTTTTCTCTTTGTTACAGAAATATGTACGATGCATTGAGAAATACGATCTTCGAGTCATCTCTCCAGTCTCCATGTTTACTTTATTGTCCCACTGGCATCATTACAATTTCGAAACAGTTCACAGGCCTTCATGCCTGCCATGTCTCAAGATTAGATGCCTTTCACACAGTGTTTGGAATTAGGTAGTGCTTGCTGTATTTTACCAAGCTACAAAAAAAAAAAAAGTTTTATCTCCCATAGGAAGTGGAGCTGTAGAAAGTGTCATTGGCCTGGAGGTAAATAGAAAAAGCTGTACTTTAAATGGAAAAGGCTATGAAGAAATGTATGCTGGCGCTGCAGTTTAGTTAATCTAAGGATCTCAATAGAAGCAACAAGAGTAACGCTATCTCCAATTACACTGCAAAAATTGAACACAGTCATCTAAGGCGAACGGTGTGTTGAAATCTGGCAAGATGCGCAGTCTAGATTACAGTATTATTATGTTACATATTATAAGCAGTGACAAGCATAATAGACGTAGAATGTTTTATTTTCCTATAATTTATACTAAAAATCTGACATTACAGTATATTCATCTTTTGAAAACAAAACCACATAGAAGAATTTACATTATAAATAACATTTAATTATAATTAGAGACTGCAAGATTTTTTGGCCATAGTCAGTTACAACACACTCGACAATCATATTAATAATAATACGTAACTTATAAAACAGTTCACTAATTAATCCTACATCCATGTCCTGAATGTGTTCTGTAATGTTTCATCATGGTTCTGGTGTCCTTTTTTTTTTCTTTATTTATAATTTTTCCACAATACAATCATATATTTAAACAAGCATAGACCTGAAAAAAAGTGCATTTTTTCACTTCCAATACAATCTAAATCTATGCACTAAACAGTGTTTATGAAGATAAATATATCCCCGCCCCTCATCTTCCCATTCTCCCCCTACCCCCCCCCCCCCCATTGTCCCGCACCTTTCCATGGGGTTCATTGAGCTAGGCTATTAAAACCCTAGCATCCACGTTTTTTCCCAATTTTCTTTCTGTTTCAAACTATGGATAGCGATGATTCTGGTGTTCTTGACAGCAAAAAATTATAGTCTACTCTACAGCGCTCTACTTACCATAAAAAAACACTGGAACCCCTGATGTAAACCTGTGTCCTGGTCGACCGATTCCATCCAAGTCCAAATCAATTCTACCCAAATTAAAAGGGCTCCAATTGATCTAAAAAAGTTTTACAAAACTTGTTTTACAAAAAATGGGTAGATGGTTTTTCTGGATATAATTTTTTTTTAAGTCACTTCATGTATTCTACTTCCTGACCTAGTTCTTTAAATTCCTCTTGGTCCTGGCTTTTAGCAAAGGGAAGCAGCCTTGATTGACTTTCTCAGTTGGACCATTCACTGTGGTCAGAGAGGGAAGGGGATAAGTGACTCAATTAGAGTATCACATGCTACACTGATAAGTGCAATGCTCTTCTGTGGGCTTCTTTATCTAGGCCTATCAAGACGACAATAGATCTCTTAAACCGTTATCAGGTCACTATAATCACAAGGATTACCATTCAGATAACATGTTCCCTCACATTAGTAAACTGACAATGGGTTCCCTATCTATATAGAAGTTTTATCTGTCTGTGCTGATTGCTACCGAAGGACAAAACCTTATATTTAATTTTCAATGGTATAGCACTGTCATAATAAAAAAAAAAAACAGCCAACAATAAAAAAATTGCATTGTTTAAAAAAAATAAGTTAAAAATACCTTTTTCTGATGGAAGAGTCCCTTAAAAGATCTGACAAAAATATAATATAGATACCAATTTAATGTGACTTTTGAACATCTTTCCCATCACCCCTTACTCTACCTTTGATCCAAAACACTGGCCTGCGCGCCAATATGCTGGTTTAAATCACCTTTCAGGAAACCTACACAAGGACAGGAAGAGAATGCAAACTCCATGGTCAGATATGAAGCCAGGATCCCAACGCTACAAGGCACCAGTGCAAACCTCTGAGCCACCATGCAGCCATTTTAACCCCTTAAGGACATGGCCCTATTTCACCTTAAGGACCAGGCCATTTTTTCAAAATCTGACCATTGTCACTTTATGTGGTGATAACTTTAAAACGCTTTTTCTTATCCAGGCCATTCTGAGATTGTTTTTTCGTCACATATTGTACTTCATGACACGGGTAAAATGAAGTCGAAAAATTTCATTTTTATTTATAAAAAAATACCAAATTTACAAAAATTTTGAAAAATTTGCAATTTTCCAAGTTTCAATTACTCTATTTCTATAATACATAGTAATACCGCCCAAAAAAGTTATTGATTTACATTCCCCATATGTCTACTTCATGTATCGATCATTTTGGGAATGCCATTTTATTTTTTGGGGACGTTACAAGGCTTAAAAGTTTAGAAGCAAATCTTGAAATTTTTCAGAAATTTTCAAAAACCCACTTTTTAGGGACCAGTTCAGGTCTGAAGTCACTTTGTGAGGCTTACATAATAGAAACCACCCAAAAATTACCCCATTCTAGAAACTACACCCCTCAAGGTATTCAAAACTGATTTTACAAACATCATTAACCCTTTAGGTTTTCCACAAGAGTTAATGGCAAATGGAGATAAAATTTCAGAATTTCGATTTTTTGAAAAATTTTCCGTTTGAATCCATTTTTTCCAGTAACAAAGCAAGGGTTAACAGCCAAACAAAACTCAATTTTTATTGCCCCGATTCTGTAGTTTTCAGAAACACCCTATATGTGGTCGTAAACTGCTGTATGGCTAAACTGCAGGGCGCAGAAGGAAAGGAGCGCCATATGGTTTTTGGAAGGCAGATTTTGCTGGACTGGATTTTTGACACCATGTCCCATTTGAAGCCCCCGATGCACCCCTAGAGTAGAAACTCCATAAAAGTGACTCCATCTAAGAAACTACGCCCTCAAGGTATTCAAAACCAGTTTTACAAACTTTGTTAACCCTTTAGGTGTTCCACAAGAGTTATTGGCAAATGGAGATGAAATTTCCGAATTTCTATTTTTTGTTACCTTGTCTCAAAAAAGTGTAATATAGAGCAACCAAAAATCATGTTTACCCTAGAATAGTACCAACAAAATTGACACCTTATCCCGTAGTTTCCAAAATGGGGTCACTTTTTTGGAGTTTCTACTGTAGGGGTGCATCAGGGGGCTTCAAATGGGACATAGTGTCAAAAACCAGTCCAGCAAAATCTGCCTTCCAAAAACCATATGGCGTTTCCTTCCTTCTGTGCCCTGCCGTTTGGCCATACAGTAGTTTACGACCACATATGGGGTGTTTGTGCAAACAAGAGAATCAGGGCAATAAATATTGAGTTTTGTTTGGCTGTTAACCCTTGCTTTGTTACTGCAAAAATGGATTAAAATGGAAAATTTGCAAAAAAAATAGCTGTTTTGGGACTGTTTTTATTTTTTGTTATTTACATAGTTGAACTGACAGGTTAGATTGTGTGCTATTTCTATAGAGAAGGTTGTTACGGACGCGACAATACCAAATATGACTACTTTTTGGGGTTTTTTGTTTCAGTTTTACATAATAAAGCATTTTTGAAAATAATTTTTTTAGTGTCTCCACATTCTGAAAGCCATAGTTTTATTTTTATTTTTTGGGCGACTGTGTTATGTAGGGGCTCATTTTTTGCGGGATGAGATGGCGGTTTGATTGGCACCATCTTGGGGTGCATATGACATTTTGGTCGCTTGCTATGACACTTTTTAGATGTAAGGTGACAAAATGGCTTTTGACACCGTATTTTTTTTTTTTTACTGTGTTCAGCTGAGGGGTTAGGTCATGTGTTATTTATATAGATCAGGTTGTGACGGACGCGCGATACATAATATGTATTCTTTTTATTTATTTATATAAGTTTTACACAATAATATCATTTTTAAAACAAAAAAATCATGTTTTAGTGTCTCCATAGTTTGAGAGCCATATATATTTTTTTTTGGGCAATTGTCCTATGTAGGGGCTCATTTTTTGCGGGATGAGATGGCGGTTCGAATGGTACTATCTTGGGGTGCATATGACTTTTGATCGCTTACTATTACACTTTTTGTGATGTAAGGTGACAAAAAAATGGCTTGTTTGACAACGTTTTATTTTTTATGTTTACGGCGCTCATCTGAGGGGTTAGGTCATGTTATATTTTTATAGAGCAGGTCCTTACGGACGCGGCGATACATAATATGTATACCTTTTTTATTTATTTTGGTTTTACACAATAATATCCTTTTTGAATGAAAAAAACATGTTTTAGTATCTCCATAGTCTGAGAGCCATATATTTTTCAGTTTTTAGGCAATTGTCTCAGGTTGGGTATCATTTTTGCGGGATGAGGTGACGGTTAGATTGGCACTATTTGGGGGTCATATGACTTTTTGATCGCTTGCTATTACACTTTTTGTGATGTAAGGTGGCAAAAAATGGCTTTTTGACAAAGTTTTTATTATTTTTTTTACAGTGTTTACTTGAGGGGTTAGGTCATGTGATATTTTTATAGAGCAGATTCTTACGGACGTGGAGATACCCAATATGTCTACTTTTTAATTTTTTTTTACATTTAACACTAAAAGCATTTTTGAAACAAAAAAATCATGTTTTAGTCTGAGAGGCATAGTTTTTTTATTTTTTGGCCAATTGTTTTAGGTAGGGGCTCGTTTTTTGCGGATGAGATGGCGGTTTGATTGTTACTATTTTGGGAGGCAAACGCCTTTTTGATCGCTTTGTATTACACTTTTAGTGATGAATGTGCCAAAAATGGCTTATTTACACCATTTTTTGGGTTTTTTTTATGGCGCTCATCTGAGGAGTTCAGTCATGTGATATTTTTATAGAGCAGGTTTTTACAGACGCGGCGATACCTAATATGTGTAGTGTAAATATTTTTTTAATTTTTATTCAGTGATATGTGTTTTTTTCATTTTTACTTTTTTTCACTTTTTTACATTTTTTTGACCCAGACCCACTTGGTTCTGAAAGATCCAGTGGATCTGGTGTTCAGAGAATACAGTACAGTACACTATATAGTGCACTGTACTGTATTTTGTACTTTAGAAAGTCTGAATAGACCTTTAGCAGGTCTATTCAGACTTTCAGCACCATGGAGAGCAGGACGCTTCTGAAAGCGTCCTGTCTCCATGGCAACCATCACCCGCTGCCATAACTGGGCAGGGGGTGATGGATGGGGAGGGAGTGGAGCTCCTCCCTCTGTGATCCCATCCTGTTGGGGGCTGCAAAGGCACAGCAGCCCCCGATGGGAGAGGGAGGGAGCGCTCCTCCTGTTAACCCTTCCATACCGCGGTCCGTACGGACCGCGGTATCGGAGAGTTAAACGGCTGGCATCTGCAGCACAGATGCCAGCCGTTTCTATCAGAGTGTCAGCAATGTGCTGGCACTCTGATAGAACCACTAGACACCAGGGATAGATTACAGAGGAGGCGGGCGGGGGATCGCAATCGCGATCCCGCCCGCCGCACCGCCTGCCTCCCGCCCGCCCCGCCCCGCCGCCCGCAACCACCCTCTGCACCCCCGCAGCCACAATATGATTGGGGGCTGCAGGTGGGGTTAAAAAACAGTTTGGGGCATAACTCTCTGATCCCCGCGGTCATAGACCGCGGGGATCAGAGATCGCACAGAAGCGCTGCAAACCGCAGGTCTGAATTGACCTGCGGTTTGCAGCGATCGCCCATATGGGGGGTCACAGGACCCCCCTGGGCATTGTAACAAGGTACCTTCTGAATGATTTCAGCAGGTACCTTGTTCCGATCACTGCCAGCTGAGCAGCAGTGATCGGAACAACTCATGACGTACCGGTACGTCATGTGTCCTTAAGGACTCGGGAAACATGCCGTACCGGTACGTCATGTGTCCCAAAGGGGTTAATCCATATTGGCTGTTATAGTTCTTCAAACTGGCATGTTCAAAGAATTGGATGGACGAAAATTTGTCTGGGAACACTCTTTCAGAGTAAGATCTTTCGTCTATTAGAGAATTCCAAACATGGCTGACGTCTTTTCAAACAAAATGGCCTGTCTTTGATCGGCTAAAAATGTTCATTTGTTGTCAAATTTCATCCAACAAATGATTGTTTGGTTGAAATCGTCCATTTTGATCAACTTTAGATTAAGTTATAGAGCGACTTTTCGGACTGCTTTCCCTGCCAAATAAATTATCTTACCATAGAATTCAAGGAACCAAATATTTTATCAGGGATCCATACAGAACTATTTGTATAACAGGGAAAATGACCATTTTTATTACGATTATCCTTGACGAAATAGAGGAAGAAGATTTCATATAATGAGCTTTGTGACACTGATAAAAGCAGGAAAACTTTGAGAGACAGCTAGTCACTCACCTTCCGGGAAACCCATATGCCCAGGTATTTCATCTTAACAACTCACAACAACAAATTACATCTTCCAAACTTAACTCTGCCTTCTTATCTAGTGTGGATTTCATCTAATCTTCATTATGAAGAAGAGCGTACTATATTTCTTAAAGGGGGTTACGCCATGATTGATGTTAAAAATGAAACTCAGACATCATATAGTACATGCTAGTCTCTTTCTAACAAAACTAAAAAGCTAAAAAACAGCCCTGTACCTCACATGGATCCAGAGATCTCCACGTTCAATGCTCCAATTGCTCTGCTATACTCAAGGGTGTGCCCTTTCTGCTCCAGCTCTCTACCTTTAACTGCCACAGTTTCTAACAGGACATAGGGCTGGTGGCAGTTGAAGATTTTAAATGAACATGTTTGACCATCTCAGTGACACAGACAAAAAATAAGGAAAACAAGAAACAGCATGGGGCGCTATAGAGATATGTTTAATTGAATTGCTCACGGGCTGTACTATATTTATAAATACATGCAATTACAAAAGTATTCAGATCCAGGTGCTGGTTTGAAAAATGCAGAATATGTTTTGTGACACAACCCCTTTAAATATTCCTATTGCTTTGATAACAGAGGTCCTATCATCATTTAAAATCCATATAATATCATCTGTAATAATAAAATACCATCTTCTAATCCCCCAGATCTATAGCCATTCAGATCTGTCCTCTCTGTAATTATCTGGGCCAGGTAAATCAGCACCAAGAGTGGATTTGTAATAATTGAGGCCCTGTAAATACATATAATGATAATAATAATAATAATAATAATAATAATAATAATAATAATAATAATAGTAGCAGGTCACATGTAATGGGTAATTCACTTTCATAAAAGTGTATAAGGATGGCATTAGTCGGATGCCATGCTTGTTGGGTACACTGATTGTGTTCCTCTGCATTGTTCTTTCTTTGCTATGTGTTTGATACTTCAGCTTTTACTGATTGCAGCATGTGGTTCACAGCAGGAGGTTTCCCATTAACAATGCTTAGTCAGCTCTGTCGAAGAGCCGGGCAAGTCCAAAAAGATACAAATGTCACCCCTCAATGGAGGTCGGGTGGTGAGCCGTGTTCGAGGACAGTTCTGCTGTACAAAGGATATTATGCTGTAAAGCTACCGGGAAAACCTTGACAAGAGTAAGAATTGGCTGGAAGAGATCAGGGGTCAGAAATGGGGGACTGATATTTTATGAAATGTTAATCTGTTTACCTCTCTAGAGATTCTTTAGATCTATCTATCATTTTACTCACTTATATAGCACTGACATATCAACAGACATTATCTTCATCACTCTCTGTCTTGTGTGGAGCCTACGATCTAAGTTTTCTATCACTATGTCTTTAGAGTGTGGGAGAAAAATGGAGTACCTAGAGGAAACCCACGCAAACACGGGGAGAACCTACAAACTACATGTTGTCCTTGGGCTTATTTGACCCTAGGACCCGAATGCTGCAAGTCACCAACATTAACCACTGAGCCACCATCTAATATCTACATGTATCTATATCTATCTATCTATCTATCTATCTATCTATCTATCTAAATATCTAATATACATTACTCACAAAAAGTTAGGAATATTTGAATTTCGGGGAATATTTATGGAAAATGTAAAAAGTTCATGATAAGTAGAAGCAGCAATGGTGGTTTCCTCATCTCAAACGATTTATTGAAACAAAAGCCAACGCCAGTGGTGGGTATACCCCCATAAAAATGTCAATGTCTCAGTAACTTGTCATGTGGCCTTGAGCATCAATTACAGCTTGACAATGATGGTCTCATCATGTCAACATTTAAACAGCATGATGAGGAAGACTGTTTAAATACCAATTCTATGTGAACCTGGAAATTTATTGGATGATTCATGGATCAAACACCTGTTGTGAATTTTGCTGTTAAGCTCTTTGTTAGAGAACAGCAAGTTGTGCAAAAAGTCCTGAAACACTGAACAGTTGGATATGTGCATTTAAAAGTTTAGAGAAGGTCACGGTAAGTTCACCAGTAAAGGTTAGACTGCATTTTGGCTTCATACTGAAATTTCACCCACAAGCCAAATATCCCTAGCTTTTTGTGAGTAGTGTATATTTATTTATCTATCTAATATCTATCTATATATATTTATCTAATATTTATTTATATCTGTCTTTATCTATCGATCGAGCTAATGTCTATCTATCTATCTATCTATCTATCCAATAATTGGAATGACACAAAGGGTAAATAAATACAAAAAAAGTAATATTGAGAGTTACTAAGGAGTGTCTTATAGATGTTTTTTTTTTTTCCGATTGGTTACTCTTTTCAACTATGTGTATTTCTTTTCAACTATGTATACTCTAAATGAGTCTAAAGCCTGAAGTCTTTCATGGATAGAATCAATCACATTACTTTATACACAAGACACTGTATTTCCATGTCTGCAGAATGCACTTAGTGGAACAAAAGAATATCTTATTGGTCATCATTTATGTTCATTTTATGTGTAATAAAGGAGTCAATTTCTATTTACATACTGCAGATACTTCTAAATTCCCTAAACTCCATTAGGCCAGCTTAGATTATGTTAATTTAATTTAAGTACTGTTGTCCTTTATGGTGTATGCAGCAAACTGCAGCTAAATCACGATCAGCAGTACAAATGTATATCTTATGCAATATCTGCTTTCTGTGATTTGAAGTTCTATGCCTTTAATAAAATCTATGTACAGTTTAAATACTTATCAACAATGACTGCAGTCATGTACATCTATGCAGCAACATCAAAGAGGGAATTATTTCACTTTATAAGTAGAATTTACCTTCAGGACTCAAGGAAAGTTGAGTAATGAAAGCCATTCATGGATAGCATGGACATAAATCTTAGGAGCCAGCAGAAATAAAGTGCTGTCCATTCAATTCCTAATCATGCTGTGTAATTGTTAGTGATGAGCGGCAGGGGCAATATTCAAATTCGCAATATTTTGTGAATATTTGGTAGAATACTCGTGATATATTCGCAAATTCGCTATTATTTTCTAGATTGCGAAAATTGGCAATGTAATATTCATGTAATGTGCACAAAAAACAGGCGTGGGTCACTATAGCTACATTTTTCAAACTGCTCGAAGTTTACTTAGACTGGAGAAAATGGTTGGCACGGCAGAACATTACAATAGCTATATATGCAGAAGTGCTTCAATATATTCGCGATTGGGCAACCGGCACTAATGCAAATATTTTGGTGCAATATGTGCAACTTCACATTTTAACAGGTCTGACTACATACTAGTGAATGGTGCACTAAGTATTTTTGTGAACTTTAGATATCACAGCACTATGTATGTAGCATGAATGTATGGACATACACTGTATCACTATCTAACCTACACTGACTATCTGTATTATATATATAAATTAACTTAGGCCTCTTTCACACTGGCGTTTTATCTTTCCGTCCTAGAGTTCCATCCTTGGGGCTCTAGGACCGAAAGATACTGATCAGAGTTATCCCAATGCATCCTGAATGGAGAGAAATCCATTCATGATGCATCAGGATGTCTTCAGTTCAGTACTGAGACGTTTTTTGGCCGTAGCAAAATCCGCTCTGGCCAAAAATCCTAAAGGCATACCGGAAGGACGGATTCGGAATTAATGCCCATTGAAAAGCATTAATCCGGATCCAGCTTTAAGCTAAACGTCATTTCGGCGCATCGCAGGATCCGACGTTTAGCTTTTGTGAATGGTAACCATGGCAGCCAGAGCGCTAAAGTTCCGGCTGCCATAGTAAAGTGTAGTGAGGAGGCAGGGGAGTAGTATACTTACCGTCCGTGCTGCTCCCGAGTCCCGGGGCGCTCCACAATGACGTCAGAGCGCCCCATGAGCATGGATCACATGATCGCATGGATCACGTTATCCATGCGCGTGGGGCGCTCTGACGTCATTGTGGAGCGTCCCGGGAGCCGCACGGACTGTAAGTATCTGTTCCCTGGCTCCCCACTACTTACTATGGCAATCAGGTCTTTAGTAGCGTCCTAGCTGCCATAGTAAGGCCTAAGTCAATGGATCCTATCCCATCCGCAATTTTGCAGAAGGGTTGCAGACCCATTCATTTCAAAGGGGCAGGAATGGATGTGGACAGCACACTATTTGATGTCCGCATCCGCATTTCCGCATCCGTGTTTCCGCATCCGCGTTTCCACAAAAAAATAGAACATGTCCTATTCTTGTCCGCAATTGCGGACAAGAAAAGGCATTCTCTATATAGTGCCAGCAATGTGCGGTCCGCAAAATGCGGAATGCACATTGCAGCCATCCGTGTTTTGCGGATCCATGTTTCCACAAAACACACTACGGACGTGTAAATTAGGCCTAACACTGAAAGCATTTTGAAGACTGATCAGTCTTCAAATGCTTTCAGTTGTCTTTCGTTGTGACGGATCCGGCGGGCATTTCCGGCGATGGAAGTGCACGCCGGATCATCACAACGCAAGTGTGAAAGAGGCCTAATTAACTAACTATCTAATGTAATGTGACACAGGAAAGCAGAGAGCACAGCAATAACACTGCTGTCTCTCTCAGAACTGTAATAAACTGTAGAAAATGGCTGTGGGGAGGTTACTATACACTAAAGGGGTAGGCAACTTTCTTATTGGTTGGCAGGGACGTTGCTAAGCTTAGACAAATACATTGCAGACTTCTCATTGGCCCACAAGCAAAAAGGGAGGTTACTGATGAAAAAAAAAGTAGAATATTTGAAAATACAAACATACACTCACCTAAAGAATTATTAGGAACACCATACTAATATGGTGTTGGACCCCTTTTTGCCTTCAGAACTGCCTTAATTCTACGTGGCATTGATTCAACAAGGTGCTGATAGCATTCTTTAGAAATGTTGGCCCATATTGATAGGATAGTATCTTGCAGTTGATGGAGATTTGAGGGATGCACATCCAGGGCACAAAGCTCCCGTTCCACCACATCCCAGAGATGCTCTATTGGGTTGAGATCTGGTGACTGTGGGGGCCATTTTAGTACAGTGAACTCATTGTCATGTTCAAGAAACTAATTTGAAATGATTCAAGCTTTGTGACATGGTGCATTATCCTGCTGGAAGTAGCCATCAGAGGATGGGTACATGGTGGTCATGAAGGGATGGACATGGTCAGAAACAATGCTCAGGTAGCCCGTGGCATTTAAACGATGCCCAATTGGCACTAAAGTGTGCCCAGAAAACATCCCCCACATCATTATACCACCACCACCAGCCTGCACAGTGGTAACAAGGCATGATGGATACATGTTCTCATACTGTTTACGCCAAATTCAGACTCTACCATTTAAATGTCTCAACAGAAATCGAGACTCATCAGACCAGGCAACATTTTTCCAGTCTTCAATAGTCCAATTTTTGTGAGCTCGTGCAAATTGTAGCCTCTTTTTCCAATTTGTAGTGAAGATGAGTGGTACCCGGTGGGGTCTTCTGCTGTTGTAGCCCATCCGTCTCAAGGTTGTGCGTGTTGTGGCTTCACAAATGCTTTGCTGCATACCTTGGTTGTAACGAGTGGTTATTTCAGTCAACGTTGCTCTTCTATCAGCTTGAATCAGTCGGCCCATTCTCCTCTGACCTATAGCATCCACAAGGCATTTTCGCCCCCAGGACTGCCGCATAATGGATGTTTTTCCCTTTTCACACCATTCTTTGTAAACCCTAGAAATGGTTGTGTGTGAAAATCCCAGTAATTGAGCAGATTGTGAAATACTCAGACCGGCCCGTCTGGCACCAACAACCATGCCACGCTCAAAATTGCTTAAATCACCTTTCTTTCCCATTCTGACATTCAGTTTGGAGTTCAGGAGATTGTCTTGACCAGGACCACACCCCTAAATGCATTGAAGCAACTGCCATGTGATTGGTTGACTAGATAATTGCATTAATGAGAAATAGAACAGGTGTTCTTAATAATTCTTTAGGTGAGTGCATATCACTGTATTCTAAATATTAGCGAATTCTCGAAGTTGCGATATTCGCGATTAAAATTTGCAATTCGAATATTCGCGCCCAACACTAGTAATTGTACCAGGACAGAGAGATAGGGAGGTGTAAAATTGAGATTGTAGACTGCCATATGACTAAATATTGTTCTATTAATATCAAATATAAACAAGTATTAATGAATGTACCAACACCCTCTCTCCTAGAACTTAGTCCTGAGGACCAGATGCTCTTTCTCATAGGACCGATTAAGGCATAGGCCTCTTGTGCCCCATGAAAAATCTGCCTTACCTATAAGACCTATAAAGAAGACATTTTTTTAAAAAAAAGTCCTAGTAAAACTCACAAATTCGATGTTAGGTCCTCCTGCCATCTATTCAAATGTATAATACAGAGTGTGAGGTGGACAACACCTGATATGTTCCTGGAAGAAGGTTATAGGAAAAGATCAAATCTGTGAATCTCCAAATCCTGATTATATATGTTCAAATGGGATGAGTGGATCAACTTTGCTTTCACCAGTTTGGTGAACTATGACGTAGTTTGGTGAACTATGAAGTCAAGTCTTCATAGGATAGTTATGGGTAATTTTAGGTAAGTGGCTGAAATATGGGCAGAAGTTGACCTCTGTTTTTGTTTATTTGTGAGGATATATTCATATTTCCCAATGCTGTTGTGGGGAGGCCAGAACTGCTTAGTATTATAAGACCTATGTAAGGTCTTTAGGTGACGAAGGCAGCTCCAGAGAGTTTGTACGGATGTGGAAAAATGCACTGTTAAATATAAAGTTTGACAAGGCATCTTATTTAAAAAGAAAAAAAATGAAGAAATCTAATGGTTAAACAGAAGAAAATAGAAAGAAAAAAACATACTATTGTTGCCAACCCAAGTGTATTGATAGCCTGTACAAACCATCTAATACTACACTACTAAAGTCATAAATCAAAGTCACCAAAAGAAAACTGGAAACCAGTTTTTAGATTTTATTCTAGTGTACATTTGTAAAATTTGTGAAATTAAAAATAAAAGAAATACAAATTATAAAAAATTCCACAGTCCACAAATAAAATAAATAAATAACACTATGCTAAAAAAACATTCAAAATGTCTTGTTAAAGACTTTAGAGGTTAAGGGATTACGTAAATCTTTTGCCTAATATAAAAGTGCATACAATCTGCTAAACAGTTGTTAAAGTTTCAAGGTCATGAGATATTTAGGAAGTGGCCAGACTTATTGTAAGTACAGGCCAGTCATATTATTAATGTGGCTTTCTGGTGAACTCTAAACTATTGAGATGAAGACAGATGACAAGGATTTGGCAATGATTGACTATATTTCAGAAGTTTTGTGAAATCTTACTGGAAATCCAAATCATCTTATTTGTCCCTTTTAATCACTGAATTTCAAAAGTCACCTTAATCTGTTTATAAAAACCTTCAAGTTTTCAATATATATTATTCATTTTCTTGTCGTTTCTTATACTATTCTTCCAAGCAATATGGTATAAGGTTAACTTTCTGTACTTATGATTTCCATTGGGGAGAAATTAATCCACTTTAGTAAAACTTGACACCAACATTGGTGCAAGGTCAGTGTAAACAAAGAAGATTCTTAAAGGCTCTATTACACCACACGATTTTGGGCCAATTGCTGGGAACAAGAGTCTATACTAATGCACGTTACTCCTAATTAGCCCGTATAATCAAGCAGCACGTTTGCTGATGGGCAATCTTCCATTATCTCCATGTGTAATCAGTGATGTTCTGCCTATAACAAATAGAAAAAAATGAGTGAGGAATGACTGCAGTAGCAATTTTCCTCCAACATTCAAAGTTGCATCGGCCGGTGTAATCAGGCCAGTGCAAACGAGCACCAATGCATGTGTTATTATCCATTGGTGCTCGTACCACCAGAAGATTGGGCAGTCTAATACCACCTTTATACCAAGGCTCCATGATATCACAGTATATTTGGCTTTGGGCTTTTTGTAGTGGTCGAAAGATCCATAGGAAACTTTGAAGGAGCATGCTTTTACTGCAACTTATGGGAGACACATGTCTCCTATAGAAATTGTATTGCTTTATTTGCTTTAATTAATAATACTTTCTGTTAAAGGGGATTTTTATTTAAATTTGTAAAATTGGCCATATAGAAGTAGGTCAGAAGTTAAGCTGGCCATAGCCATAAGATTATGAACAAAATGTAGATGGTCAGCTGTCTGTTGGACCATTTTATGAACGATCTGACCATCAACATTTTTCAATAAACTGAGCTAGTGTAAGGTGGGCAAGTGATAAACTGTATTTGACCAATCATACCATAGTAAGTGCTGAATGAATCGAAGTATCAGAAGTGGACTTTGATCCAAATTTCTGGAAAAATTCGATTCGCCACAAAGCTGAAGGTTCTGATGCTTCGTAGTAACGTATCAATTTTTCCTGAAATGGTGGCTGAAAGTAAAAAATATACTCACCTCATCCACTTGATTGCGGAGAGGCCATACACACCTGTCTTGATTGAAGAAAACCTGCCAAAGGACCTGCAGCTAGCGTGATCACCTTACTAAGTGATCATGCTGGACGCGCGCAGTGAGTCACTGATGATCTCAGCGCGTGTGCCCAGAGTGATCGCGTGTGGGCATCATCATGCTTGCCACAGCTTCTTTGGTGGGTTTTCTTCAATCAAAAGAGTAACAGACAGCCTCTCAGCGATCAAGTGGATGAGATAAGCATATATTTCTTTTAATGCCTGATTAACCCCATAGCAGCTAAATTTGAATAACAGATACCGTGATCAGCATTGAACGCTGCATCCGAGGGGTTAAATGGGTAGGGGGGGCGAAATTGCCATTCCCAAACATTGTGACTTCTTCTTACAATGGAAAGCAATTTGTGACAAAGTAATTCGTAACAAATCAAATTTCTTGTTGAAGTTTTGTGAAGCAACCAAATCATATTTTTCAAACCTTAAGTACGTAACTTAGTTAGGCCTCTTTCACACTTGCGTTGTTAGGAATCCGGCGTGCACTTCCGTCGCCGGAAATGCCCGCTGGATCCGTCACAACGCAAGTGACCTGAAAGCATTTGAAGACTGATCAGTCTTCAAAATGCTTTCAGTGTTACCATGGCAACCAGGACGCTATTAAAGTCCTGGTTGCCATAGTAGTAGTAGGGAGCGGGGAAGCAGTATACTTACAGTCCGTGCGGCTCCCGGGACGCTCCAGAATGACGTCAGAGCGCCCCATGCGTGTGGGGCGCCCTGACGTCACTCTGGAGAGCCCCAGGAGCCGCACGGACTGTAAATATACAGCTCCCCCGCTCCCCACTACACTTTACCATGGCAGCCGGGACTTTAGCGTCCTGGCTGCCATGGTAACCATTGAGAAAAAGCTAAACGTTGGATCCGGCGATGCGCCGAAACAACGTTTAGCTTAAGGCCGGATCCGGATTAATGCCTTTCAATGGGCATTAATTCCGGATCCGGCCTTGCGGCAAGTGTTCAGAATTTTTGGCCGGAGCAAAAAGCGCAGCATGCTGCGGTATTTTCTCCGGCCAAAAAACGTTCCCGTCCTGAACTGAAGACATCCTGATGCACCCTGAACGGATTTCTCTCCATTCAGAATGCATGGGGATAAAACTGATCAGGATTTTTCCGGCATAGAGCCCCAACGACGGAACTCTATGCCGGAAAACAAAAACGCAAGTGTGAAAGAGCCCTTACATACTTTCAGTCGGTATCTGGTGAAAAATCTGGCCAGACAAATCACATTTTTGACAATAATTCTCAAAATGGTAAAAATCAGCAATTTTGGTTTGCTTTTACCTCTCGGATATTAACTTAGCCTAAGTGGATGCCAGTTGTAATGTATATCTCATACTTGACTACCTGGATTAAAATCAACCAGTCAGGTGAAGCACCAAGGGATAGAGAAAACATTTGGTCAACTGCAAAGCAAATAGGATTGTAGGATGTCATTGGATTTTGGGTGCTGGTTTTAAAGTGAACAAACTGAACTACAATTTTTATGTAAATGCTGAAACCAAATAGTAAATTTCTTTCACCTACATCCCCATAGCAAAAAAACTGTTTCTGTAAGGAATTTGGTTGCGTGTCAGCCACAAATTCAGAGCAAAGCAAATGCTTTCACCTGAGGATCTTATAGTCTGGAGGGACAAAGTATTAGGAATTGTCTTTTTCTTAAACCTAATCTTAACTCGAAACCTCATTTGTACTGACAATGCTTCATATAAATATGGCCCTGCAGCATATAAAGCGAGTTATCAGCCACCCAAGCTTCTTTACATGGTATTTTAAGCTAGCGCAAACAGATCTGTTTATTCACATTGTATCTCCACATTATTCATCTCCATTGCCTTGTAATCCCAACTGTCTTCAATTATTTCCAACCAGTTGTACAGAGAGCAGCAGATGAGTGTGCAGTAGCCAAGCATGATAAGCATACTTTTCATGCTGATCATGTGGGCACTGCTACTGTGCAGCATTGCAATGACAGATAACAGCTCTATTATAAAGCCGGAGTCAGATAACACAGGATACACATGGACACAAGGTGATGGTCACAGCTCACCTCCTCCCCCTCCCTTCACACTGACCTCTGCATAGGTTATAGAGCATGCCCACAACACTCTCCTATAGAATCCTATCCTTGTATGGTTTTATTCTATCTGAGAGGAGCCATAGGTGTACTGTAATAATAATTATTATTCTATCATCTTTTCCTGTCCTGGAATCTATTGCTATTTCTAGCAAGAAATGTTAACACAATGTGTCTGACAAATAAGGAAACACTAATATAAAATGAAAATGGTTTGGCAGACGGTGATCCAATTTTAGACACAAGCTGTGAGGAAGGAAAAAAAATTTTAAGCCATGTCACCGATGTATTGTCATCTTGAATGCCACCATATTGGATTTACCCAAAAGGAGCAAAGCGAAGAATGGAAGTAGTAGTGGCCTTAGCAGTCAATCACCGTTCCAACCCTAGTACCGATGTTCTCTAAGGTCAGGGCTGTGAAAAAAGGATACAACCTTTTTTCCCTAAGGGCACACAAAGATCGTGGGGATCCTGCCTGATGGTATTTGGGGTGCCCTTGATTTTATAGGTTTGGTGCTGGTGCAATGGGCAGCGTATGGTGTAGAAGTTAGTAACCGGGCCAGAGGTAGAAAACAAACATCTCTCTTTACTAAAGTGCAAAATGGGAGGTTTAGTACAGCTAATGGTATCAAACACAGTTCTCCAGAAAAGAAGACGAAAACCACGGCACTCTTCTTGAGAAGCTGTGAAGTTTATTCACCCAGTATGCATACTGGGTGAATAAACTTCACAGCTTCTCAAGAAGAGTGCCATGGTTTTCGTCTTCTTTTCTGGAATTTATTGCGGGGATCCACGGCCGGGATCCGACACCACAGGCACCGCCACAGAAAGGATTGTTCGTTTGTGGACTAAGATAGTGCTGCCCCACTTTGTTTTTGGTTTTGGAATCAAACACAGTTCTCTCCACTCTGTCTTCTCAAAGCCTTTTTCTGCAGAATCTATCACAGGCAACATTATTTTCACAATGATGGCTGCAATTTCTGGGCGTAAAATGTGACTGACCAGGTCATGTCCAAGTGTGAAGAAGGGTATATCACTAATGTCCCTCTCAAAGCAGTAAAGTCTATATAGCTTTGAACAGCAAATACCTTACTGGCTGACCCCAATCTTCGGCCATGCAGATTCTGGACCTTCTCAGTTCTTTTCTTTATCTCTCTCGCTCTTTCCCGAGTCCAGTTTTTTGAGGAGTGCAGCATATTGAAACTTGCTATCTCGTCTTCTGCTAACACATATTAGACTGAACTATAGGTGGAGCAGGGTCCACAACCAACTTCCTGCAGGGGCTTTGTCAGAGTTGGTTAACTCCATCATTTCCATACATAACCATACTGGGAATATACATGGCATAAAATGACATAGCATAAAATAACAAAACAATTTTGCAAGTACCCTTGTACTTCAGATTTAACTTTAGTTTTTTAAATGTTAAGGTTGGAAATTAATAGAGAATTTCATATGTGTGCTTCTTGTTAATGTAATGTTATCCTTTCCCATGTTAAAATAGTAATTTTTCTTCTGTACAGGTGAAGTATGGTATTATCTCAAGCAGAACATGTTGATATCCTCATAATTTCCAGTGAACAAAGCACACATCATCACAAAAGATACAACGCCACCCAGAGAGGTCTTCCATTACCTATGGTGCAGTTCCCAAACTTCTTGGTTTGGCAACTGCATTGTTGGCATTGGGTGCCTTGTTTGGGTGGCATTGATTGGTACTTTCTGCATGACAAGCATGCTTCGTTCATTAGATTACCATTTGCCAAACAGTTCTGTATTTAATTTGTATTGGTGCTTCCTTGCTTTTGAGACAAGTATAATAGTACTCATTAATATATTATTGTACGTATGCCCTAAATATAGAAACAAAGCTGTAATTTTTTTACAGTCTCTGAATATAGTAAACCTATTGTGTCTTTATACTAGGTATAAACAATGTATTGAAATAGACATTTTGAATTTATACATTCATGTGATCAGAATTTTTTGCCTAGGACTTGGTCATGAGGCTCAGGGATTTCTTCTGGCAATCACATTGCCAATAAGTGTATACATCGGAAACATGCATCTGAAAGTGTATATAATTTATTTTTATTTTTTTAGGATACTCAGTATTGAAAAAGTTGTCAACTAGGATTTTAGCGTATTTTGCATAGTGATAGGCACATGCAAGCATTCCCTATGTATATGCAAATGTACATCACAGTCTCATAGTCATCCATTGTATGATGAAACATTGCGCCATTTTCTATTAAATGTCTTTTCTGCATTACTCGTGGTTTTCAAGTTCTTTTCTTCCGGTCAATTAATCATTGTATATTTCCAATGGATACAAATTTGTGGTTATCGTATTATAAACAAATAAGTGAATAGCTTGCTAGAGTTGTGAGAGCTCAATAATGATCCAGGCATTTGTGTAACCATCACGTGACCAGGACAAATTTGCAGCAAGTAGAGATCTTTAAAATCATGAAGACCTGATACAGAACAGTTTATCATACAGAGAACTACCTTGCACTAACCAATGCATTTCTCATGGAATAATGAATAATGTCTGTTTTTTTTTACATTGTTTTAACCCTTTCTGGACTTCTGCTGTACATGTATGGCGGAAGTCTGGTCTTTAAAAATGGCACCAACTCGTAAGAGCAGCAGGCGCTATAGCCACTAGGTTCCCACTGTTTTAAACAGTACACACTCAGGGCTAATATCTGTGATTAGTGATAATGCCAATCTCAGAACTTTAACCCCTCAGATGAAGTGGCCATCTGAGGTGACTTTCCCCAGGCTCCCAGGTCCTAAACAGTTTCCCCAAGCGGAGATCAGGGAAGCTGTTCATTCTCTCGTTATCTCACTGAGGAGTTCCAGGCTAATAGAGCTGCAGTTCCTAGTGAGCCCTGCTGGTGGGAATCCATAGGGAAATAGCGCAAGTGGCCCTAAAAAGGGTTTAATAAAAGTGTAAAAAAAGTAAATAAAAAAATATATAAAAATTTAAATCAACTTCCTTTCCCCATAATGAAAAATAAAAGTAAATAAACAATAAAAAATGAAAGATCATTTGTACCCTTGCATCACAAAATGCAAGTCCTATTAAAATATAAATGTATTTATCACATGAACGGTATCATGGAAAAATGTCATCAACATGGATGATTTGGCTTTTTTTTTTTAAACTTTACCTCCCCCAAAAAATTCAATAAAAAACTATCAAACAGTCAAACACACTCTAAAATGGTATGAATAAAAAATACTGATTTGTCCTGCGAAAAATAAGCCCTCATATAGCTTGTAGACATACATATAAAAAAGGTCTGATTGCGAGGAGATGAAAATAACTTTACCAACATTTTAATTTTTTTCAGTAATAAAACACAAGAAAAACAATATCAATATGGTATTGCTGTAATCTTACAGATCCAGAGAATAACCGTATAGGTAACACTGAAGAAGCAAAACCCATAAAACCATCCCACTACCTTGTATGCAATATTAAATGCCATTAAAAAGCACAACTAGTCCTGCAAAAAGCAAGCCCTCATGTGGCTTTGTGAATGGAAAATTAAAAAAGTTATGGCTTCGGTAAGGCAGGGAAACGAAAAAATGAAAACCCAAAAACAGAAAATTGCCAGGTCCTGAAGGGGTTAATATTAATGTCATTCATTATTTCGTCTCCAGATGTCACACATGTAGCAGAATCTTAAGGATGATCTGTTTTCTTTCACATTGAATTGATTTCTGCCCATAGACAAGAAACAGAAATACAATTAAGCTGAATTCAAGGCTAATAGGATGGCAGCGCTTTTCTCTTCCTTACCTTAGCAGCTAATGAAGTGTTTCAGTACAATGTTTTATTACTCCCATAGAAATTAAAGAGAGTAGTTAATGATGCTATTTTTGCCTCCATCCCTTTGATGTCCATAAATATCCTATTAGTGTCACTCTGCTTGCTGAGGAATTTATATGTGCTTAGATGTAGCTGCATGTAGCTTTCATATTGTAAACCTACATTAGATGTAGTTTTAAGATATGAAAATGAACAATTGTGAATTAAAAGTGTTTTCCGAGATTTATTTTTTTTACTGATGACCTATTCTCTGGATAGGTAATCAGTATCTGATCGGTGGCGGTCCGACACCCGGGACCCCCGCCGATCAGTTGTTTTGAGAAGGCAGCGGCGCTTCTGTTCACGCCACTGCTTTCTTGCAGCTCACCAAGCACAGCGCCGTAAATGGTAAAGTGGCTATGCTTGCTATCGAACACAGCCCCATTCCCTTTTATAGGGTTGAGCTGCTCCTAGGCCACGTGACCAAAGAACATGTCGTCACTCAGCCTAGAAAAAACAGAGAGAAGGCAGCGGTGCTCAAATGAGATACTGATGAGCTATCCAAAGGATAGGTTATCAGTATACAAATGTTAAATAACCCCTTTAAAGCTAGTTATTTTCATAGTGAGCATGCCTGACAGAAATGTATAATACAATGAAATCCCCTTAAAGGGAATGTGTCACCAAATGACCTGTTGTTTAGATCAAGTTTTTATGTGAAATATATTTTTAAGAATTTTTGGTGGTTATTTTTAATTTTCCATATCACAAATTTAAAACAAAATAAAAAAAAATCCTAAATTCCTGCAGTTTTCTGACTGGCCCAAAAATATGCCAACACTTCCTGTTCTGTAGAGATTATTTATTAGCAGTCATTTCATTATCATCACAGGCAGGAATATGATAACAGATAACACCTATGTATACAGAAGACAATACTGCACCATTCAAAAATAGTCATTAATATTTACAGTTTATCTTCTTCCCTTACATGTGCAATAACCTCTGCACAACTCATACAGTATGCCTTGAAAACGTTCTCATAAAAGTCATTGGACATATACTTTTACTGTGGCTACTGTAAATTATATGTCTAAATGCAAAACAAATCCTAAATTCCTGCAGTTTTCACAGTGGCCTAAAAATATGTAAACACTTCCTGTTCTATAGAGATTATTTCTTAGTAGTCATCTCATTATCATCACATATACCACCTATGTGTAGATAACACAATTCTGCGCCATTCAAAAATAGTGGCTGTTATTTACAACTTATGTACTCCTCTTCCCTGCACAATAATCTCTGCACAACTCACAGAGTATGCCTTGAAAATTCTCCCGTAGAAGTCAATGGACATATCCTGTTCATGTGTCTAAATGCTGTTAACAGTATCTCAAGCAAGATGGCTGCCCCCATAATCAAGTACGGAAAATAGAATTTAATTTTTTTAAAAAGTAATAGTCTTCACTAGTCCTTAATAGTCCAGGACCACCTCATCTAGAATTTAATAAAAAATATGCAATATTACGTAAGAATTTAATTGCTGATGGCCTAGAATCAGTAGAGGAAAGAATATGGAAATCATTTAGGCAAAGGACAGTTATCCGATATTCCCACGGACAGAGGCCTATAGACTGGTGTATGAATATTGGTCCCCCATGATGGTGCACATGGTAGGTAAGGGGCCCCTGGCAACCTAAATACAGCTATCTGCCTCTAAAGCAGGGGTGTACAACCCTTATCAGTCTGAGGGCTGCATTGCCACATTGCTCTATTTCAAGGGGCGGCAAATAAAAAATGTTGATCAGCGGTCGTTTGCATTGGCTTATTATATGGGCTGATGTAAAGTGAATGGGGAAGAATGATTACTACCAGAGTCATTTCCCCCTCATTCAGTTCTATTGATTATTGGCATGTGCCTGAAACAGAGGATTCATACTTACCTGCTCCCTGCTGCTTCGGTCTCCCACACCGCCCCACTGTCTCCATCTTCCAGTCCCCATGCTGTTTATATCTGTCTGGCCATGGGCATAGTCACATGCACCGCTCCAGCCAATCAGTGGCTTCAGCAGTGAGGTGGCCACAAGCAGCTTGTCAACGCTGAAGCCAGTCATTTGCTGGAGCCGTGCACATGACCATCCAGAAGATGGAAACAGCGGGGGCGGCATGGAGCAGAAAAGTATGAATGTTCTGTCTGAGGGCCATACTGTGGGAACTTGTTAAAATATCTTTTACCAGGGAAACCCTTTAAGTGGCGACATTTTCTTCCATCCTGTCTCCTCTTCATAAAGGAGCGCTTTCCTTTACTGCAGAGGATGGCGCTCCCTTGTTATTACTGCCTTCTGCTCCCCAGTTAGAGGTGCCCTGTGGTAACCAGTAAGCACGTTCCCTCACTAGCGGGGAGAACGCTAATTGGTTCACCCTTTAATGACCAGGCCTGAAAAGGCCTTAATGGCCAGACACTTTTTTTGTGTTTTATGGCAAGTGGTCCAAACGGTTGTAACTTTTTTTTTTGTTGGACTACCAAAATCATTTTTGAATCAATTTTTTTACATTACACATATTTTTGGTTTTATTTGGGGGAAACTGTACAAAACATTTTTAAAAAGTAATTTTTTTTCAAACTATAGCTCATTATTCTTTAAATATGCAAACTGACACCAAAATACATTTTTAAAATTAGTTCCCTGTCAGTTTTGTTTTACAATATGTAAGGTTGTATCTGAATGAGGCGATAATGGTTTTGACTGTTTTGGTTGGTATGGGTGTTTTTTCTTTTATGTACAGTATTCAATTATTTTATAAAAAATTTTTTATATATATTGCTGCTACATAATAAAATGCCATAAAAAGACGTTTGGAGAACTCTGAAATTTTTTATTTTATTTTACACTTTTTCTGACCCTGTAGCTCTGCACTCCTCTTCCCTGAAGGCACCCAACGTTCACGTGATCTCCGGTTCCAAACTGCATATCGCTCGTTAAAAAAAAAAAAGTACCAGACTCTGACAACAAATATTCTCTGGTTTGGAACTATGATCAAGCTTTTTTGGCCTCAATTCAAAGTGTCATGTTTAGAGGAAACCAGGCAATTCCCAATATCATCCCAGCATGGTGGTGGCATCATACTGTGGGGTTGTTTATCAGTGGCTAGAACATTGAGACTGATCAGAGTTAAAGGAAAGCTGAATGGAGAAAAGTACAAATATATTCTTAATGAAAACCTGATCCAGAACGCTCTGGACCAGAGACTGGGATGAAGGTTTACCTTCCACCAATACAATGACCAAAGTACAAAGCCAAGACAACTCTGTGAATTCCCTTGAGTGGTCCAGGCAAAGCTCTGACTTGAACCCAGTAGAACAGCGCTGAAGAGACCAGAAAAGGGCTGTCCACTGACAGTCCCCATTCAACCTGACAGAGCTTGATAGGCTCTGCAGAGAAGAATGGCAGAAAATACCCAAATTTAGTTGTGTACTGCAAACCTTGTGGTATCATACCCAAGAAGACTGGAGGCAGTAATCACTGATAAGTACCGAGTAAAGGCTTATGCATATGAACATCTTTTTGTTGGCATCTGATCCACATTTATTTTAGGTCAGATGTGGATCCATTCACTTCAATGGGGCCACAAAAGATGTGGCATCTGAAAAAATATGTCATGTTTTAGTCCGCATTATGGACAAGGATAGGAGGAAAACTGTTTGTTTTTCATAATAACAAAAATGTGAAAAAAATGTAAAGGGTCTTGAAGGGTTAAATGGAATGAGCCATATGGTATTTATGGATGACAGGATGGTGGGGGAGGTCATGCTAGAGGGGGGCTCTATTTAAAGTAGCATTATTTCCAAATATGGGAGGGTCTCCACCTGTTACAAAGGAATGTGAAACACAGCTATCTCTTGTTATGTATGTATGTACTATATAAGGTGGACACTGTATAAGAATAAACTAGAGTTGTGTTTGAAGGTCACTAGCTTGGTGGTTATTTCACACACAGCTCTCCAGACGTCTGCCTCAGGGGATGAAGGAAAGAATCAGGCTGCAGAAATACACTAACTCTTTCAGCTGGGGGCATCGTCCAGGATAGAATACAGATACGCTTCGGTGAGTCCGGGAGCTTCCTGCCTGTTTTTTTTTCTTTTTTTTTTTTTTTAAGGATTGTGGGCTTCCAATGCTTTCCGAAGAGTCTCTGTTATTTCTATTTTTTAACCCAGTTTAGACACACTGAAAGGAATAGTATCTATCTTTTGGCAAGATAGAGGTCGGCTTTAGGCAAGCTGGACTGTAAATAGGGAACCTATCTTTTGGCAAGGTAGGCGGCCTGCTTTTGGCAAGCAGGACTGTAAATAGTGACTCTATCTTTAGGTAAGATGGACAGTCGGTCTTCAGGCAAGATAAACTGTAAATAGTCTCTAGCCCTATGAGATAAATTCTTTAGGGAAGAATTTAAAAGAGGAATTCTTTTGGCAAGAATTCAAATATAGTCTGCACCCTGGTTTTTCTTGTCCCTATCCCTAACGCTTCTTATCTGTTGCATTCTTACTCTCTCTTGTATGTTATTATGTTATGATGCATTAAGTAATTTTATTTTATGCTGAAGGTAAGCAGCAACTGATACTGTGAAAATTGTTTTATTTCTGCTGAAGGTAAGCAGCAAATGATACTGTGAAAACTGTACTAACTTTATTGTGTGTGTCCTGGAAAACCGTAAGACGCCCCACCACTCTGGCTAGGGAAACCCGCTGACCCAGAAACTGGTGAAAGCAAGTGACGGTTTGAAAGGATAATACTAATAGGCAGTTGAGAAGGAAGTTGAGCATAGACATACGTCCTTTCCATCCAGTTGACAGGAATTGTCAGAACTTTTACAGTTCAGTACAGCCAGTCCTGGGGAGAGTTCTGCTCTGCCTCCGTCTCAATTAAATTATAAGAAATGGGTGCGAAGCAAGGAAAGGTCTCTCCACCCGCTCCGTATGTAGGAGAAACATGTAAGGATTATGTTGCACGGGTCTGTGGGACTAATCATTATTTAGTTACTCCCTGGGTGGATAATATGGCAGGATGGACAGAGGGGATGAAGAGTATAAATCCGTTCCCTCAGGAAGGGGCTAGTGACACCTTCCATATGGACATGGTAAAAGGGTTATGTTTGAATGATACTGACGCTTACCCATATTATGGTCCAGATCCCCAGTGGGACATGCAGTATATGAAGTTGGGGGAAAATTGGCTTACTTATGCACCATATTGGTATGACAGACCAAATAAAAGGTGAAGAAACAGGAGGCAGAGAACCAGGAGGGATATAAGAAGAAACATGAGTTAGAAAAAGAATTGACAAGGGGTTCACTTCAAAAGCCCCTCCTCCCTATTTAGGAAACATCCCACGGATATATCCATCCCTTTCAAAGGATGACTTAGATTTACTGGCTGGATATACTGCTACCCATATCCAACCACCTACAGCTCCCCAGCTCCCACAGCCACCTCCACAGTTGCCTCCACCTCTGCCTGATCAGAGTGGTCAGGATCCAGCGGCTGGTGCTGTTGGTGATGGGGATGTCATATCTCCCATGCGCCTTAGATCACAAAAGTCTTTTCCCAAACCTGAACATATACCTCTTCCTGATGAGGACAGTGACCCAGAGCAACAGTTCCCTTTTATGACTGTAGGGGATACCTTGTTAAAGAAACCTCTTGATGTAGATGATATTAATAAGATTGTCAAGCACTGTCCTAAACCCTCTTCATCTTCATCTGGGACATTTCATTATTTGAAGAGAGCTTGTAAAGGGAGATGTCTGACACAGGAGGATATGCGCCTTATAATAGATGGGATAGTTGGGCACAATTCCCCTGGGATTGGAGTAAGGTACCCTCTATAAGCATCATAGAGCCACCAAATACGTCAGCTGGCACTTATAAATTGAATACTGAAGCAGGCATAGACACTATGTGGGAAGAAATTAAGCATGAAATGGAGAGGTGTTTTCAGACTAGGTCCTCGTTGCCGACGGCTGTAGCCTGTAAACATAAATCAGGAGAGTCTGTTATAGACTTTTGGAAGAGGTTTAATGAAGTTTGGACTCTAGAGGCAGGAATGAGTATTCAGGATAATATGCATTCTATGCTCATTCAGACTTTCCTTACCAATCTACGGCCACACCTCCAGCTTACTGTTAAACAAATGATCTCCGAATGGCCTAGTCTTAATAAAGATCAATTCCAAAATAAGTTAATGGAAAAAGATGCAGCTGGTTGCTTTGATATAATTACACCTAAAGAGGCCCATTACCAATCTCAGAATAGGAATTGTCACACAAATCAGCCCAATAGAGGACGTGGTAGGAGAAGGGATAGAGGGTCATACTCTGGGAGAGGGGAGCTACTAAACCTCGTCCTGCAGGTTGCTTTAATTGTGGTAAGACTGATCATTGGATCAGCCGATGCCCTACCCACTCAGGCAACATGTCCCAAATGATTCTCCAGCTCCAGGCTCTCAACCATACCCGCCAGCTCAGATCCGAGATCTTCCCCTACCACTGCCACAGCCTCAGAATAGTACCCCTCGTTTTCCCGTAGCCTGGGGGCAGCAGACATCACAATGAGGATGCCCGGGGACAGTATCCCAGCATTCACTCTCATTACAAACCACTATAAGGAATCACCACTGATTGTGTTAACCATAGAGGGACGTCCTCTCCCTTTTCTTGTGGATTCTGGTGCTACTTGTAGTACTATATGTGAGGATTATTATAGTGGTCCAAGAGAGAATGCTGAGCCCTCTGTGGGAATTAATGGGATACTGACCAGATCTTACAAAACTCCTCCTCTCTCGATCCAACACCCATACAAGCACCAGTCAATGTTCACACACAGTTTTAGGATAATTCCACATTGTCCTGTGAATTTATTAGGGAGGGATTTGTTTGTTCTGTTACAGTTGCAGTTAGGGGTTAGCAAGACGGGACACCTACATGTCACATCCTCAGTTATGCCCATTCACGTACCGGAGGGTAATTGTTTTTATATCTGGAGTGCCAACCTCAGGATCCGCTACTTGATTTGGTGCCTCCTGAGGTTTGGGCAACTACTGACCAAGCTGTTGGCCTTATTTCTTGTACACCATATAAGGCAATGCTTAAGTCAGGCGCTGCGCCTGTTTATATTAAACAATACCCCTTTCCCCAGAAAAAGAAAAGGGGATAGAGTCTATGTTGAGGGAATTCCTAGAGACAGGGGTTATTGAGGAAGTTATTTCCCCTATAATACACCTATCAACCTAGTAAGAAAGGCTGATAATACCTTTAGGTTTGTCCAGGATCTTAGAGCGGTAAATGCACAGATCATACCCATAGCCCCTGTGGTTCCAGACGTACCATCTCTGCTATCAGCTATTCCTGCCCATGCAGAGTTTTTCTCTGTTGTTGATTTAAAGAATGCATTTTTTTCTGTCCCAGTGGATGGAGAGACACGGCCACTTTTTGCATTTACATTCAAATTTCGCCAGTATACTTGGTGTAGAATGCCTCAGGGTTATGTTGACTCCCCAGTAGTTTACTCCATTGTCCTCCAAGTTACACTGCGCCCTTGGACTGCCCCTCATGGTTCTGTCCTTCTACAATATGTGGATGATCTCCTCATATGTAGTTCTACTCGGGAGGCTTGCCAGGCAGACTGTGTTAGTCTCTTACTGTGGTTATGTGAATGTGGTCACAAAGTTTCTAGGAAGAAATTACAATGGTGTAGGGAAAGTGTTGAGTATTTGGGCTTTGTTCTCAGTAAAGGTGAGAGGAAAATCAGCCATGCCAGAATTACTGCCGTACTGGGTCTGCCCGCCCACAAACCAAGAAAGACATGTTGACCTTTCTTGGCATGATTGGTTACTGCCGCCAATGGATTGCTGATTGTTCCTACTATGATAATATTCTGAGACAAGCCACTAATACTGATATGCCTGACTTCATTAAATGGTCTGATGACATGTTACAAGCTTTTCGTCATTTGAAATGTGCCATGGTTTCAAGTCCTGGTTTGGGCCTACCCGACTATGGCGTGATGTTTCACTTATTTGCCAGGGACAATTGTAAAACCATGGCGGGAGTCCTGGCGCAAGACCATGGAGGCAAATTCCGCCCTGTTGCTTTTTTCTCAAAGGTGGTTCCCGTACAGGTTCAGGGCATGCCTGCGTGTCTCAGGAGTTTGGCAGCCTGTGCTATGGTCGCTGAGATGGCTACGCCTATCACCCTAGGTCATCCCACCACTCTGCATACCTCACACAATGTTCAGGCCCTGTTGAAGAACATACATACACAACATATGTCAGCACAAAGACTGAGCGGATATGAAGTTTTGTTGCTATCTAATCCTCAACTTCATATCAAATACTCAGCACCCACATTCGGTCCCATGGCTATACTCAATGCCCTACTAGGATACAAGGGAGAGCAGGATGATTTGCCTCCTCCCATGTATGTACTGAGCTTATACATGAACATACCTCACCTAGGCCTGACTTACAGTCCACACCCATTGAAGGAGCACCTGATATTTTTGTGGATGGATCCTGTTCCCGCCCTAATGACAACACTTATCATGCAGGATACGCTGTAGTTCAACTCCCTGATGTTATTCTAGAATCGAATCCTATACCTTTTCAGTCAGCCCAAGCAGCTGAACTGATTGCCCTCACTAGGGCTTGTTGTCTTTTGAGGGGAGAGATGTAAATATCTACACCGATTCCAAATATGCCTTTGGGGTTGTCCATGATCATGGGGTAATTTGGCTGAGAAGAGGCTTCATAGCTGCTGATGGGAAGAAAATCTCGCATTCCACCCTAGTACATGATCTCCTGGCCGCCATCCAATTACCCAGCACGGTTGCTATTATCCATTGTAAGGCACATACTGGTCTCCAAACGCACATAGCAAAAGGGAATGCCCTTGCTGATCAGGCAGCAAAAGAGGCTGCTATTAGAACAACAGCGACGGTTCAAATGCCTCCCTAGTTCCAGACATTACCCTTACTGACAATCTATTGCTAAGCCTCCAGGAGTCGGCTACCAGTTGTGACAAGATAGCATGGCAATCAGTAGGTGCAGTACAAGACCCTGATACGGGTCTTATCTGCAAAGAGGGGAAACCATGTATTCCAGTTGCAAGCGCCCGATTTTAATTGCACAATATCATGGTCTTGGCCATAGGGGAGCACAGGCAACCACTGACCTCATTTGGAGAGATTTTTTTATACCAGGTCTTAGATCAAAAGTACAATCTTATGTTTCAAGGTGTATTATATGTCTCAGAAACAACCCAAATAATTCAAAGAAGGCCCAACACCAGCATTTGAATTACCCAACTTCACCATTCACTCACTTACAAATTGACTTCACACATATCCCAAAGACAGGAAGTAAGCAGGAATATGCCCTTGTAATTGTGGATATGTTCTCTAGATGGCCGGAGGTTTTTCCTACTACCAATGAAACCACACAAATTGTGGTCAAAATCTTGTTACAAGAAATCATTCCCAGATGGGGGTGTCCTGTCCAAATTAACTCAGATAATGGCCCAGCTTTTGCATCCAGGGTATGTAAGGAGCTTTCCAAAGCCCTTAGGATTGACTGGAAGTTCCATCTCCCATACCACCCAGAGAGTTCCGGCATAGTAGAGAGGATGAATAGAACAATTAAAGACAAAATAAGGAAAATTACTGGAGGCACATTCACTAATTGGAAAAAGTTCTTGCCTATTGCCCTAGCAGAGATTAGGATGCAGCCTAATAAGAATACTGGGTACTCACCATTTGAGGTCCTAATGGGAAGACCCTTCCCCACCCCTTGGGGTCCAAAGGCCCTGTGATAGAAAAAGGGGATCTAGAAGTTGTACAGGCAGAATATGTGAGGAAACTTGTAGAAACTTTAGATCAAATTGAACGAGATGTTGCTCGTGCCTCTCCTTTCTCTCCACAGGAACCTACGCATCCTTTCCAACCAGGAGACGTGGTGATAGTCCAGCGCCTGGCAAAGGGACGGAAGCAGACTGAGTTCCCGTTTGGACCACCCACCCGAGTGGTAGCAGTTACCAGAACAGCGATTCTCACAGAAGAGGCTTCAATCTGGATTCACGCTAGCAGAGTGAAAAGGGTCCCTGAGGCTTTTTCTCCGGTGACAGACAAAGAGGAGCTCAGAAGAAGCTTCTCTGAAAAGTGCCTTGCCACAGGCTGAAGATGAAGACCCCACAATATTCTGGGAGATTTGTTTGTCTGCTAATAATTATTAATCTTTGTGTTTCCTTGCCAGTCTGGCTTATTACTACATGTATTTATCACCCAGAGGAGCTGAGTTTGCTCTGCGGTGCACCAAATAATCAGACGATACATAAAGAGCACAGGAGCAAGATCCCTTTGCTCCTGGCCCCCTTATTCTGAACAGAATAGTATAGTCAGGATGGCAAATGCTCTAAATGTAAGTTCTTTGTGCCTTAAAGACTTACGGAGCCCACGGGATCTTATTCAAACATGTGTTATTGCTGTGCCTACACCCGATGAATCCCTCCTTGGAGTCTGGTCGAGGACTAACAATACACAATCTTTTATTCCCTTGTATGACTTCTGTGGAGAGTGTCAGAAATTAGGAAATAGCAGGGACAATATTAGAATACTGACTATTAATGTGACTGTAGCAGAGACTTGTTTTACCTTTTCCCAGGATATGACGTTATATTGTGATAATGGAGCCATAAAAAGTGGATTACCTAAGAATAGTGTATATGATTATATTGACGACACCTGTAAAAAGAATAGTAGGCTTGCTAGCTCCTAGACAATTCCATGAGTTGTAATAAGACCATAGTGACTCCCAGTTTTATCTATAATATAATGCTCCCTAAGGGATGGTTTTTGTCTTGTGGTAACAGCACATACAATTACATTCCTGCTAATGTTATTGGAGGTCCCTGTGCATTATCCAGGCTGACTTTGGCCCTACCCAGTCAACCCCTAGCAGGAGAGCTTACAGATCGATTACTAAGACTCTACCAGACAACTGTGACTCTACTTTACCCTCCTTAGCCGTACAGAATATATCAGTTTGGGCACTTCTATATTAGGAGTGCCTGGACTGGCTATATATAATGCTCGTACTATAAATTCTATTGCATGTGCCTTGGCTAAATCTTTGAATCATACGTCTATTGCCTTATCAGACATACTCTTAGATCTTCAAGGCGTACGAGGAGCGGTGCTAGAAACTAGATTTGCTGTGGATTATCTGTTACTTAAACACAATATAGGATGTCAAGATTTTAAAGGAATGTGTTGTTTTAATTTATCTGACCATTCCAGATCAATCCAGTCCCATATTCAAGGGTTACATGAAATCGCCAATAATATCAAAAAGGATGTTGATTCATCCTCTTGGTGGGACTGGTTATTGAGCTGGCTGCCGGATTTGAGTTGGTTAAGAACATTATTTATCAGTATTATAATTATAATTGTTTTTTTGATTACCATATGTTGTTGCATTCAATGCATTCCGTCACTAATACAGACCTTTGGCGTCATATGTCCAAGATCCACAGATCCTGGACAAGCTTATGCTACTTACCTCTCTATGAGAGAAAGAAGATAAGTCATATACATGACTTAAGAGGGGATTGAAGGGTTAAATGGAATGAGCCATATGGTATTTATGGATGACAGGATGGTGGGGGAGGTCATGCTAGAGGGGGGCTCTATTTAAAGTAGCATTATTTCCAAATATGGGAGGGTCTCCACCTGTTACAAAGGAATGTGAAACACAGCTATCTCTTGTTATGTATGTATGTACTATATAAGGTGGACACTGTATAAGAATAAACTAGAGTTGTGTTTGAAGGTCACTAGCTTGGTGGTTATTTCACACACAGCTCTCCAGACGTCTGCCTCAGGGGATCAGGGAACAACCAGGCTACAGAAATACACTAACTCTTTCAGGTCTAAACACATTGTAT
Organism: Bufotes viridis; assembly: GCA_033119425.1. NCBI lineage: Eukaryota > Metazoa > Chordata > Amphibia > Anura > Bufonidae > Bufotes > Bufotes viridis. Next base: position 341,650,600 of record CM065593.1, on the reverse strand, counting down.
TTCCATAATTATCCCTCTCACTTGACAAGTTCGACAAATCTAAACCTCTAGCCACTTTTATATCGTATAACAGTACGATACTAAAGTCGCCATTGTAGATTTGTACAGCCAAGCATTGAAAGCAATGGATGATAGCCTACGGAGAGAAGCTAGACATGAAGTGTCACATGTTTTGCTGATTCTGATAGAAATGACGACTCCACAGATAGCTTCCATCTAGAATTACCTCAGTCAGTGCAGGTTTTATGTCTGATAATCACTAAGCTCTGCTTATGATATGCTGAGCGTAGACTTCTCATGCATCTCTCTTGTCTAGACCTGGTTCTCAGCTTATTCTCTGTAACCAGTATTGCATTGAGCCATGAAGAGACAATTTGTAATTTCAGTTAAAAGGGAACACTATATAGCAAACTATTTTCTTATTTTATACAACAGATGGTAGCACACATTGTTAGAAGTGTTGAGCGAAGTTTAAAAAAATTCGATTCGGCTGCTTCGCTGAATTTCACAAAGAAATTCGCTTCATGATGAATTACTTTGTCACAAAGGGCAAAATGATGGGGAACAACGAATGCGCCACCCCCTGTTATTGAACCCCTCAAATGCCGCATTCATTGCTGATTGTGGCATCTGATGTAAAAATGGAGGCCTTTCAGGGGTTAAAAAAAATAATACTCACCTTATCCATATAAGCACGATAAAGCCGCTGCAGCCATCTTGATTGAAGATCCCAAGCAAAATCTCGTTTTTGCTACAAAAAATGTGCAGGGTGTGCTTGGGAGAAGGTAGACCATGAATGTTAACCAGAAAACTGTTCACTTTAGACCAGAAATCTATGGCATTGGAGCCCTGCTGATTTGATATTGACGACCTATTCCAGTAATGGCTAACCTCCGCCACTCCAGCTGTGGCGAGACTACAACTCCCAGCATGCTCCATTCATTTCTATGGGGTTCTGAGAACAGCCAAGCAAGTGTACATGTTGGGAGTTGTGGTTTTACCACAGCTGGAGTGCCAGAGGTTAGCCATCACAGGCCTATTCTGAGGATAAATCCTCAATATCATGAAACCAGACAACCCCTTTAGGGCTCATTCACACGACCATATGGCTTTTTCAGTGTTTTGCGTGCCGTTTCTCTGTTTATTGTTTCCATTGTGCTTCTGTTTCCGTTACGTTTTTCCGTTCCATTTTCCGTATGGCATATACAGTATACAGTAGCTACATAGAAAAAATTGGGCTGGGCTTAAAATTTTCAATACATAGTTCCGCAAAAAACGGAATGGATACGGAACACATACGGATGCATTTCCGTATGTGTTCGTTTTTTTTGTGGACCCATTGAGTTGGGCCTCTTGCACACGACCGTATGGCTTTTTCAGTGTTTTGCAGTCCGTTTATAACGGATCCATTTTTCAGTTTTTTGCTTCCGTTGTGTTTCCGTTTCCGTTTCGTTTTTCCGTTCCTTTTTTCCGTATGGCATATACAGTAAATACATAGAAAAAATTGGGCTGGGCTTTAAATTTTCAATAGATTGTTCAGCAAAAACGGAACGGATACAGAAGACATACAGATGCCTTTCCGTATGCTTTCCGTATTTTTTGCAGACCCATTGAAGTGAATAGTTCAGTATACTGTCAGTATACTGAACTAAAAAAACTGCCAGTATACGGTCCGCAAAATACTGTCATGTGCAAGAGGCCTTGATTGGAGCAACGTGATTTGTGGGCAATAATGTTGCAAACATGTTCTATCTTTGCACGAAATGGAAAAACGGAAATATGGAAACAGAATGCACACGAAAACACTTCCCTTTTTTTGTGGAACCAATGAAATGAATGGTTCCGTATACGGACCATATACTGAATGCAAAAAAATGGTCCGTACGCTCGCAAGATAAAACGCTCATTTGAAAGAGGCCATAATAGGAGAGGGAATTTGTTGTGATACTATGCTGTCCTTGCATAACTCAGCATAATCCTTTAAAAAGGTCTTCTGAGCTTCTGAGCTGTCTTACATTCACACCTTTTTCTAGGTCTAAAATGTCCCCTTCCCTGCCCACGCCATGCCCACTTTTTTAGACCTGGCGTGAGCAGGGAGAAGTCGCAGATTGGCGCATAACTAGCTGTTGTGCCGCAATCTGCGCCTGAAATGTGCTTAATTTAGGCGTATTTCAGCTTGATAAATGACCCCCAATGTTTGTATATTCTAATATTCTATAGCAGGGATGGCCAACCTGCGGCTCTCCAGCTGTTGCATAACTACAACTCCCAGCATGCCCAGACTGCTTACAGCTATCAGCCTACAGCAGGGCATGGTGGGAGTTGTGGTTTTACGACAGCTGGAGAGCTGCAGGTTGGCCATCCCTGCTCTACCATATATTATATTTGATTTTTAACATTTCAATAAAACATAAATACACAGGGGAAAATTTACAAATCATAAGGCTCCATATTTTTGCTGTGTTATATTTTTCAAAAATTTCCAGCTAAAGAGATGTGGATAAGAAGAGAAAAGCATCATGCTGGCATAAAATATGGTTAAAGGGTACGGCCACACAGTCGCGTTTCCTTATGCAGTTTTGGAAGCCAAAACCAAAAGTGAATTCAAAGAGAGGAGAAGTCATATCTGTCCTTTATACATTGTATCCTTGTATGATCCACTCCTGATTTTGGCTTCCAAAACTGCATCAGGAAACCTGGCCACGTGAGCGTAAACAAAATGTGTGTTAGCCATGAGCTGGAATAGGAAAGTGGCAAGTTGCTGCAGGTTTGTCGTATTATGTGCAGCATTTTGATGAATTAGGCGCAATTGTCACATTTTAAACAACTCCTAATGCATGCCTCTCCAGACATAACTAATAAGTCTGACACCTTCCTACAGATTATTCTGACAATGGAGCAGCCTTCAAGCTGCATTGTGTCAACCAACATACTGTGATAGACTTCTCCATCCTCATAAACAAGTATGATGTCCATAAGAAGTAATGTCATGGTGGATGTTAAATAGGAACATTTCTGCAGCTGCTTTTCCATCCCACACAAGTGCCTTCTAAAGAATATTTTAATGACTTACATACGTTAAAAGATTTTATTTATTTCACTGTAAGCATTTTAGTATAAAAAGGATTGATTCTTAAACTGACGCTGGACTTTGAAGATTGGAAACAATATATTGATCTTTGAATTAAAACTGTCTTCATTCTCGTAATGGAAGGTCCTGCCCTTTTTAGAATTTATCTGTGTGGCATTTGGTTTGGCGTCTGCTATTGCTGATCTATACGGTTATTATTAGATGAAATGAGAAAAAGACAGCATGGAAAGGTTTTAGAATGGGAGTAATGAGCCATTAGGTAGCCCCATTCCAGTACAATTGGATATGTTGTGCTTGGAAACGATGTACTGCTGATCCTGTAAAAGTATATGAAGACCTGAGCATAGTTTACCATTGGAAACTAGATTGTTGCTTATGACAAAACAGCCTCTTAAAGGAATTGTCCATTTTAGAATTTTACAAACTCTGTTACAAAATTCTGAGTAAAAAGGCATCTGTCAGCATATTTGTCCCTATGACACTGGCTGACCTGTTACATGTGCGCTTGGCAGCTGAAGGCATCTGTGTTGGTCCCATGTTCATAAGGGTCTGCACTGCTGAGAAAAATGATGTTTTAATATATTTAATTGAGTCTCTAGGAGCAACGGGGGCGTTGTCATTACCCCTAAAGGCTCAGCTCTCTCTGCAACTGCTGCATAGTCTGCACTTTCATTGCGGTATCTGAGTTTAATATTAAAGTGTAAGCCAATGGCGGGCAGTAACGGGGATGAGCCTCTCTAAAATCACCCGGGATGCTAGAGAATCAGTGTTAGGGGTCCAAATGTTTGGGGGGGACATTTTGTTGTCTCAGATAGCCCCTTTAACACTAGCTCAGGCAACATAGCCACCCCAAAATGATGTAAATACAATATAAAATATATAGGTGACACTTTCCCTTTAAATGTGTCAACTGTTTATGTTTCTCAAGTATAAAGGATGCAGTTTCTTGATAACATTTTCTAACGTCTCTTTCAAAGATTTCAGAATAAAAAGTTTTTGGGAAAAAAAATCTTTTTATTTTATTCTGCACATAAGCAGCAAACAATAATTTCTTAAGGGACAAATCTTATCAGCAAAATACAACATTTCCTGGTAAACACACAGTATGAATTAAAAAGTCAAAGCTTTTTTTATTTACCGTTTTCTGTTTGACTAAAGCAGCAAAAGATCCCTTCAGTCCAAGGAAGATGAAACGTTTCTAATGTGCAGTTATTATGTGGCCACTGATAACAGTCCAATTACTATCCGGATACATTACAGCATTGTGGACTATGTTGGTGCCACATCACAACATTTAATGGGGGACATTTATCAAAAGTGGTGCAAAGGAAAACTGGCTTAGCTGCAGGGATGCACTGGGAACTTAAATTAGCCCTGAAAAAGAAGTCTGGCCCCATGTGGTAGGCAGATCCAAATTGACAGAAGGCAGGGACGGCTTAAGTAGGCAGGGTCAACGCAAGAAGGCAGGGACCACAAAAGTAGGCGAGGCCAGTAAAAACATAGTGCAGCACAAAATACCACCCAGCAGAACCATAGGCAATACAACTGAATTCAGGGGGGCATCAGTAGCCAGCCAGGTGCATAAGTACCTGATACACCTACCATTGATTAATGCTTAAAGTTAGAACATCAGATTATTACATATCATGGCAGCCCTGTAGAGTATATGGCCAGACCACCCCTGCTTAGCAATCAATCAGATTCCACCTTTCATTTTCCAGATGTTCTTTGGAAAATGAAAGGATCAATCCAAATGGCTGCTATGGCCAACTAAGCCAGTTTTCCTCCCATCGACTCATAGGGAGCCACTTGCAATAGATGGCACTAGTTAGACAATTCTATTTCTTTGGGATATACGTCTTTACATATTATTATCCCATGGAGCATTGCAATAAATTTTCCATGCACAGCTGATCTTGTTGAAGGGGTTATTCGAGCATATACCTAATAAGCCCCTTTAAGCTAGGGGAGGTATAGGATATATAGGATATAGGAGCCCACAGCCTGTCGAGTGGTCACGTGATCGAAGAATCGGAGATTGCAGAATTGGCAGAGTGACTGAACAGTAAGATTGAGCTCCATTGCTGGAGGTGGACCTGCCGAAGTTATGAAGAGGCGCCGCCTCTCCATAACTTTGGCGTATCCAGCCCCAGTTCTAAATTTAAGACAGCTTATGAGCTCTCTTACATTTAGACCATTTTCTATGCCTAAAACAGGCGTAGAAAATGGTGAATGAGATGGGCCTGCTGGCTCATCCCTTTCCCCACGCACACCCACAATTTTAGACCTGGTGTGAGTGGGACGATATTGCAGATAGCAGGGCAACTAACCGTTGCGCCACCATCTGCACCTGAAATACACCTAATTTAGGCATATTTTAGTATAGTGAATGACATGCAAAGTCTCTCTTTACTAGGTTGACCTAGTTATGCAGGAGACATTTCACGCACACTCATCTTTCCTCCAAGCTGCTTCAGAATAGACTATTTCTCCAACTAACCAAGGGGCAGACCTGGTCCATAATCCTGACACCCCAACACAGTTTTAGAAGTTGATAACTATATGTTGTCTATACTGTGCTATTAAGTGCATATACATAACAAAGTACAGCACTTTAATAAAGAAACATTGCATTAACTCTGTTGATAGTAATTAACCCTTTACAGTAGTCCTTCTGGGGTACTGCAACATCATCATAGATCCATATGATTCTGTAAGCTCAGATTAGTTAAACTGTCATAGGGCCATGTGACACATGTGAGCAATATAGATGGGTAACATGTGCTTTACAGTCATTGCCCTGATTGTGTAGTCACATTAGCAGTGCCTGTACTCTCCACTTGATGAGTATATTCATGATGAACCGACTAGGGCCTGCAGCATAATAGCCATATGCAAGAAAATGGTAAAGGGACTGTCTCACAAAGAGACCCCCTGTCTTATGTCTTATTGCATTTTCAAATCAGTTGTAAACTTGATTGTGATATCATGTCACAAAACCCATTGAAAAAGTCAATAGAAAGTTTCTTGCCATTGTTTGCGTAAAAGGGTTGTCTTCCATTTAAATATTTATGGCCTATCCTTTGACTCCCAGCACCCTCACCAATCAGCTGTTTGAAGCATCGTGGGCTCTTCCTAGCCTAGTGACATCCAGTTGTTCATCAGTCACATGTCCTAGATACAGCTAAGTCCCATTCAAATGAATGGGCCTGAGCTGCAATACCAAGCACAGCCACTACAGAATGTACAGCACTGTACTTGGTAAGCTGTGAGAAGGCCACAGTACTCACCGGAGGACTGCAGCCTCTTCTAACAGCTGATCGGTGAGGGTGCCAGGAGTCTTACCCATTCTAAGTATTGAACTCCTGTAAAACCTCTTTAACTCGTTAAGAATCAAGATGAGGATGGCTACATCTGTATATATTGTTATATGATTGCTGACCTGCTCGTACTACTACCATACAGAAGGGCGAGCAATGAGACTACCTAGTGTTGGTAGATTCATATTTGACAAATCGAAATCTTTTTGATTCTTTCATTACATTAAACAGTATGAGTTCCCGATTGCCGTACCTTTAGAGTAGTGTATGGTCTCTGAAGATGGTCGCCAGCAACACGAGACTATGTGAGTCTTGCACCTAAGCCAGGGGTGTAACTAACATAGTGGCAGATCATGCGACTGCTATGGGGCCCAGGGCCAGTCTTAGTTGGGATTATCTCCTCTTCTACTGGAGGTGAAAACTTGGTCAGGACTCTACTCTCTAAAGGAACAACTTTTTAGCAAATGAGGCAGTGGAAAAATGCCCTAAGGGTCATTGAAAAGGGTTTAGGCAGAAACCCTTCTGTCCTGTGAGGGGGTGCTGGTTTGATCCTTGCAAGTTGCTATCGGGCCCTTACTTCTCTATGTACGCCATTGACCTAAGCCATTACTATAAGTAGCGGCACATGCTGAATTCTATTACACAATAAATACGAAACCAGAATCGTTTGGATTGCGGCACAATTAATAAATCTGGGTTGTATTAGTTGTTTATGGGCCGCTATGGATCCCATACTCTATAATAAAGGTACAGCAATTGGGAACTCATACTGTTTAGTGAAAGAATCAAAAATATTTTGATTCGTCCAAAACAAGATAAATCCGAATCTACCAAACACTACGACAACCCAAGGGTGGCTGCTCACAAACAGTAATAAATGCTAAACTGTACTCTAAGAGCATGCAACAAGTAACAGCAGTGTGATTTCAATGATTTTTTAGCTTTTTGTGATGATATGAATGTAAAAACACAGAACATCCTCTCTCCTTCTGGATATGTACTGCGTGTTGCCTTTGTGCCTGTTAGATTTCAGTAGATGAGAAAGATGATGGCTGAACATGGAACAATTTATTAGAAGAAAGTGATTTCTTGTCCAGGCAGCAACTTGTTATTTTCCTGCACGAAAAAACATCCGTAAGAAGCAAATAATACGAATCAGAAGTCAAGATGAATTCTAAGCTGTCAATCCGTCAGTAAGATTGCTATATGAAACTTGGGACTGATCGGAAATCTTCTTCCACCATAATAGCACATTGCCTACAATGCTGTGTGGAGATGGATTTTTAGCCTGGAAGATGAACTCTTTCTCAACATCGCACACAGGCAAATAAAAATGTTACGAGAGATTTATGTAAACTTAGAAGACCTGCGGCTCTGTCTTCAGCCACTGTCCAGTTACAACCCCAATAACTCAGAGTTATTCACAGTCTGGCACAAGATTGACAACAGCTAAGAGGTGTATTTAGAAGTTTTGTAGCAGTCTTATAAGAAAAATGGGTATGTGGCCTGGTCTCAAAATTAAAAACCATTAAATGGGCTAAATCAAATAATAAAAGCAAAAAAAAACATGGTTGCTTTATTCCAAAAACAGCAGCACTAGGCTGTTTCCAGTATTGCATCTCTAATCACTTCTATAGAGGTGAGCTGCAATATCAGACACAGTCCGATATTACAGATTGTGTAGAGAGATGAACTCATAGCAATACACAAATGAGGAGAAGTCACTTGCGTACAACATTGACGCATTTCGGAAAGTCTACATGTCCTTAGTCATAATAAAATAAAATGGTGCTACCAATCTCTTTAAATAAGTTCTCCAGATATGTGTGGAAATAGATAAAACCTGGACACCAGATTCACAGCCCATAAGAACATTTACGATTCTGAAATATGCCTAAATTAGGCGTATTTTAGTCGCAGGTGGTGGCACAACGCTTAGTTGCGCTGCTATCTGCAACCTCACCATGCTCACGCTATGTCTAAAGTTATGCGTGGCGTGGCCGGGGAACAGGCTGGGCTGGCAGGTCCATCTCATTCATCATTTTCTACCACTGTTAGAGGCATAGAAAATGGTCTAAATGTAAGACAGCTCAGAACTTAGCTTTCTTACATTTAGACTGGCGCTGAATGCGCTAAAGTTATGGAGAAGCCTGCGCCTCTTCAGCGGATCCACCGTCAGCTATAGGCCTTTATTAAGACCAGCGTCTAAAACGCCAGTCTTAATAAACGTCACACATAGAATATAAAATAATCTGTAATACTGCTGCAATGGAAAAAAGAATACAGATTTTCACTATGTATGGAAACAAGGTGTTTCCGAACTTGTGCAGCAGGAATACAGATAAAACAGCATGGTATGAATACCAACAATACAAAGGCAAAACAAACACATATTAAAGTATAAGCTGTGATCTGTAATGCTGCTGAGACTAAAAAAACAAACGTATATATATATTTTTATATATATATATATATATATATATATATATATATATATAATGTATATATTTTACTATGCAAGCACAATTTGTAATCATTATTTACCAATATAAAATGAATAATTAACATAAGATACATAACAGCAGTGCAGATAAAACCACAAAGTATAAATGGCAAAATGAGTAATATCATATAGCTAATATGGAAAATATGTACAAGATCAGGAGGTAACCAAATTGAGTGTTACACAGGTGCTTGTTAGCAGCATTATTAAAAAGTAATTCAATTGCAGTTTCTAAAAATTGATAATTAATAAAAGGATTAATTCACATTTGCGTTTCACAGTTCACCAGCTCCGGCTTAGCCAGATACTGTTGTTCACAGTCGGACCCTATAATGGGATCCAGCGGACTTCTGGCTTGAAGAGGACCTGTCACCACAAAATACAGTGCAATCTGCACCATGTTATAGAGCAGGAGGAGCTGAGCAGATTGATATATAGTTTTATGGGAAAGGATTCAGTAAAACCTGTAAGGCTACTTTCACACTAGCGTTTTTTGCGGATGCGTCATGGATCTGCAAAAATGCTTCTGTCATGAACGTATCTGGTTGTATTGTGTCTTATAAAGGTCCTTCTCAAAAAATTAGCATATTGTGATAAAGTTCATTATTTTCTGTAATGTACTGATAAACAGTAGACTTTTATATATTTTAGATTCATTACACACAACTGAAGTAGTTCAAGCCTTTTATTGTTTTGATATTGATGATTTTGCCATACAGCTCATGAAAACCCCAAATTCCTATCTAAAAAAATTAGCATATCATGAAAAGGTTCTCTAAACGAGCTATTAACCTAATCATCTGAATCAACTAATTAACTCTAAACACCTGCAAAAGATTCCTGAGGCTTTTAAAAACTTCCAGCCTGGTTCATTACTCAAAACCGCAATCATGGGTAAGACTGCCGACCTGACTGCTGTCCAGAAGGCCATCATTGACACCCTCAAGCAAGAGGGTAAGACACAGAAAGAAATTTCTGAACGAATAGGCTGTTCCCAGAGTGCTGTATCAAGGCACCTCATTGGGAAGTCTGTGGGAAGGAAAAAGTGTGGCAGAAAACGCTGCACAACGAGAAGAGGTGACCGGACCCTGAGGAAGATTGTGGAGAAGGACCGATTCCAGACCTTGGGGGACCTGCAGAAGCAGTGGACTGAGTCTGGAGTAGAAACATCCAGAGCCACCGTGTACAGGCGTGTGCAGGAAATGGGCTACAGGTGCCGCATTCCCCAGGTCAAGCCACTTTTGAACCAGAAACAGCGGCAGAAGCGCCTGACCTGGGCTACAGAGAAGCAGCACTGGACTGTTGTTCAGTGGTCCAAAGTACTTTTTTCGGTTGAAAGCAAAATATTAGACTGCCGACCTGACTGCTGTCCAGAAGGCCATCATTGACACCCTCAAGCAAGAGGGTAAGACACAGAAAGAAATTTCTGAACGAATAGGCTGTTCCCAGAGTGCTGTATCAAGGCACCTCATTGGGAAGTCTATGGGAAGGAAAAAGTGTGGCAGAAAACGCTGCACAACGAGAAGAGGTGACCGGACCCTGAGGAAGATTGTGGAGAAGGACCAATTCCAGACCTTGGGGGACCTGCAGAAGCAGTGGACTGAGTCTAGAGTAGAAACATCCAGAGCCACCGTGTACAGGCGTGTGCAGGAAATGGGCTACTGGTGCCGCATTCCCCAGGTCAAGCCACTTTTGAACCAGAAACAGCGGCAGAAGCGCCTGACCTGGGCTACAGAGAAGCAGCACTGGACTGTTGTTCAGTGGTCCAAAGTACTTTTTTCGGTTGAAAGCAAATTTTGCATTTCATTCGGAAATCAAGGTGCCAGAGTCTGGAGGAAGACTGGTGAGAGGGAAATGCCAAAATGCCTGAAGTCCAGTGTCAAGTACCCACAGTCAGTGATGGTCTGGGGTGCCATGTCAGCTGCTGGTGTTGGTCCACTGTGTTTTATCAAGGGCAGGGTAAATGCAGCTAGCTATCAGGAGATTTTGGAACACTTCATGCTTCCATCTGCTGAAAAGCTTTATGGAGATGAAGATTTCCTTTTTCAGCACGACCTGGCACCTGCTCACAGTGCCAAAACCACTGGTAAATGGTTTACTGACCATGGCATTACTGTGCTCAATTGGCCTGCCAACTCTCCTGACCTGAACCCCATAGAGAATCTGTGGGATATTGGGAAGAGAAAGTTGAGAGACACAAGACCCAACACTCTGGATGAGCTTAAGGCCGCTATCAAAGCATCCTGGGCCTCCATAACACCTCAGCAGTGCCACAGGCTGATTGCCTCCATGCCACGCCACATTGAAGCAGTCATTTCTGCAAAAGGATTCCCGACCAACTATTGAGTGCATAACTGAACATAATTATTTGAGGGTTGACTTTTTTTGTATTAAAAACACTTTTCTTTTATTGCTCGGATGAAATATGCAAATTTTTTGAGATAGGAATTTTGGGTTTTCATGAGCTATATGCCAAAATCATCAATATTAAAACAATAAAAGGCTTGAACTACTTCGGTTGTGTGTAATGAATCTAAAATATATGAAAGTCTAATGTTTATCAGTACATTACAGAAAATAATGAACTTTATCACAATATGCTAATTTTTTGAGAAGGACCTGTATATCCATGACGGATCCGTCATGAACACCATTGAAAGTCAATAGGGATGGATCCGTTTTCTATTGTGTCCGAGAAAACGGATCCATCCCCATTGACTTACATTGTGTGTCAGAATGGATCCATCTGCTTGCAGCGTTATTTTGTCCGCGATGGGAGTGCAACCAAATGGAATGAAATGCATTTTAGTGCATTCCATTTTGTTTAGTTCAGTTTTGTCCCCATTGACAATGAATGGGGAAAAGACTGAAGTGTTTTCTTCCGCTATTGAGATCCTATGACGGATCTGAATAGCAGAATTGTAAACGCTAGTTTGAAACTAGCCTTATTTACGCATTTATATGTTTGTGTACCAGTTTTCGGCTGGACAAAAACCGCTGCTGCATAACAGCAATTATATTATTACATTAATCTGAACGATATGTGCATGGGAACGTTATTTGTGAGAAACATTAGTTCTTGCAGGGCTGTTCATGTAAATGGTGGTGTAAAAGGGAATAATAATTATTAATATTTTTGCTTAATATCAATAATTAATATTCATAAGTAGGCGTGAGTCGTATATTGATGACTCCGCCTATTTATACTTTATATACTATCTACCTCGTTGGAGCTACACTTTCCTAAATAATGTACAGTGGATTATTACGGCGGTGACTATAAAGAGACTATAATATAAACAGTGTATGAATAATAAAGTATTTATTAACACAAATACAAGTCTACAGTCTATTACTCTTATATCTATATATATTTATTAAAAGGTTATCTAAATATATATACACATATAGACACACACCTCAATACATTAACAACATTACAATACACCTAAACTACCCTACACACAATACACATTTCCACCCCACAAACTATCTAAATTTTACACTCGTATAAACAATGTAGCATCATTTCCCACCCAACCACCTAGCTACACACTGTCCCTACAGGGTAAAATGGGTTAACAGAGGGGTAATACGGGGCAGGCGGTATATTCTTTGGTGGTATAGGGAGAGGGTTACTTAGCCATTCCAGGAGTTAATGCAGCGGCTGCATGGCTCAACCCTGCTTCCTTCATGGAGCTGCTCGGTCTATCTCTTTCTCTTCCATGTGTATCTCTAATTGTGGTCATGAAAGCCCTCTTCTCCTAGTCCCAAATGCTGTACTATTTATCTATCATATTTATCTATCATAAGTAGGGGGGAAGGTGTTTGGCCATGGGGCAGAGGTGTGGATGACCCATGCTATAAAAACAGGTTAAGCATGTCTTGTTTGGGGCATGACTAGATCTCTGGTTACGAAGCCCCCTACTAACAAAAGGTGCCTGATAGTCTGCAATCTCCTGTCCTGATGTGACCAGCAAATGGGCCCATCCTCATTAGCATCTCTGTGCTAACTACCTCCCGGAAAGCAGTTTGGCTGTTTCCCAGGTACTAGGCAGACAGCTCGACTCTCTATGCAGGCTTAAATCAATTTTCCCCAACATGGCTGCTGGCCTTGTAACAGCTAATAAAACCCTAACAATGCAAGCCATGGCCTACAGGCTAAACGTGGGCCTGTATAAGAGTTGATAGGGAATATTTAATACACTTCCCTCTGCATGTATATACATATCCCACTTGGCCATTCAGGGCCAATATATATATATATATTGTGGGGAGTCGCTCTGGTAGACAGCGGTGCGGGTGCAGTTTAGAGGCAAAACAAGGAGTCCAGATTGTGCAACAAACAGTGTTTTATTCACACTTGCACACAAAACGAAAAACAGTCTCTTGGTGACAGTTCACACACAACGGAAATAACGTAGCCAAACAAAAACAGTCCAACACAGGTTCAGTCACCTGGGAGGTGTAGGTGCAGGTTCGCACCACGCTGTCGGCCCAGCCGCAGGAGAATCCAGCTTCAGGTAGCCAGGAACACAACACCTCCTTGCTGAGCTCTTCCCTCCAGGACAGAGAACTCCCAGCCCTGTTAGCAGCTCCAGGATAATCACACACCCCAGACACAGCTGCTGGCTGCGTTTTATATCCAGCCCAAAACATGGACTGGACCGTGGGGAGCAGCCACCCACCCTACTCTTTAGCTGCTCCCAGTAAGAGCCGGCCCGGATCGGCTTTGCAGCCATGCTATTTAACAAAGACAAAACAGCACTAGCTGCTGCAGACAAAAACCCGGCTCTCACCTCACCGAGGCCAGCAACCTCGGTGACACGTACCTGCCATCACATATGACACCTTGCACCTTACCACATACCCCCCTTTGTTCAGCCCTGAGGGTGAACACACGTGAGGCAGTGGACGCGGGACAGGGCATCTGCGTTGCCCTGCAAGCGGCCTGCCCTGTGTTCCACGGAAAACTTGAAATTTTGAAGAGATAGGAACCACCTGGTGACCCGAGCATTCCTCTCCTTGGCCTGACTCATCCCTTTGAGGGGAATGGTCGGTCACCAGACAGAACCTCCTCCCTAACAGGTAGTAGCGGAGAGATTCGAGTGCCCACTTGATAGCCAGGCACTCCCTCTCCACTATACTATACCTGGACTCGGCGGGACTGAGCTTACGGCTCAGGAAGACAACGGGATGTTCTTCCCCGTTGACCTCCTGCGACAGTACCGCACCGAGGCCTACCTCCGAGGCGTCGGTCTGTACGACAAACTCCTTGTTGAAGTCGGGTGTCACCAAAACCGGGGACCCACACAGGGCCGACTTCAACGCGGAGAAAGCCTCCTCCGCCTTCTCACTCCAGCTAACCCTCCCAGACTTTCGCCCCTTCAACAGGTCTGTCAATGGCGCTGCTATTGTGGCAAAGTGGGGCACAAACCTCATGTAGTAACCTACAATCCCCAGGAACGACTTTACCTGCCTGGTGGTGACCGGTCGGGGCCAGTTACGAATGGCCTCTACCTTAGTTACCTGAGGTTTGATGACTCCCGCCCAATTACATATCCCAGATATTTTGTCTCCTCTAACCCTATGCAGCACTTCTTTGGGTTAGCGGTCAGTCCGGCTTTCCTCAGGGCATCCACTACCGCCTGCACCTTGGGTAAATGGCTTTCCCAGTCGGTGCTGTGGATGACTACATCATCCAAGTAGGCCGAGGCGTACCGACGATGTGGTCGCAGCACTATGTCCATTAACCTTTGGAAAGTGGCGGGGCGCCATGCAGGCCAAAGGGTAACACCTTGTAGTGATACAGGCCCTGCGGGGTAACAAATGCGGTTTTTCCTTAGCCGACTCCGTTAAGGGTACCTGCCAGTACCCTTTAGTGAGGTCCAGCACAGAAAAATAACGGGCTTGTCCTAAACTTTCAACCAGCTCGTCTACTCGGGGCATGGGATACGCGTCAAACTTGGATACTTCATTTAATTTGCGAAAGTCGTTGCAGAACCGCAACGTCCCATCCGGCTTAGGTATCAGGACTATGGGACTGGCCCACTCACTTTTCGACTCCTCAATGACATCGAGCTTCAACATTACTTGCACTTCCTCCGCGATGGCCCGTCGCCGAGCCTCGGGTACCCGGTATGGTTTTAACCGGATCTTGGCCTGAGGCTCAGTAACGATGTCATGTTGGATGAGAGACGTGCGGCCAGGGAGGTCCGAGAACACATCCGTGTTCCGACTGATGAACTCCTGACTTCCTGAACTTGTTTGGAAGACAGGCTGTCTGCAATTTTTACCGTGGTTACTGCTTCACAGGCCTCGAACTGTGGGGCTGGACCCTTTTCACCTAGAAGCCCTGGCCGGGGGCTGTGGTCGTCGGCCGCGTCTCTATCTTTCCACGGCTTAAGTAAATTCACGTGGTACACCTGCTCCGGCTTGCGCCGCCCTGGCTGGTGTACTTTGTAATTTACTTCCCCTACCTTCTCGATCACCTCATAGGGGCCCTGCCACCTAGCTAGGAATTTGCTGTCAAGGGTGGGTACCAGAACCAAAACCCGATCTCCCGGATTGAAGTCCCGTACCCGAGCCTGACGATTGTACACCCTACTCTGAGCTTGTTGTGCTGCCTCCATATGCTCCCGGACCAAGGGCAACACCCTTTCCATCCGTTCCTGCATCTGGGCGACATACTCAATGACACTTTTGTGGGGGACAGGCTGTTGTTCCCATGCCTCCTTGGCGATATCCAACAGGCCCCGAGGGTGTCTGCCATAAAGCAGTTCGAAGGGCGAGAACCCAGTAGAGGCCTGGGGTACCTCTCGCACTGCGAACATGAGATAGGGCAGAAGCAGGTCCCAGTCCTTCCCATCTCTAGACACCACCCTCTTTAACATATTTTTTAGAGTTTGGTTAAACCTCTCCACAAGACCGTCTGTTTGCGGATGGTAAGCGGACGTCCGTAACTGCTTTATACGCAACAATTTACACAGTTCCCTCATTACTTTGGACATAAAGGGGTCCCTTGGTCTGTCAGAACCTCTTTTGGCAGGCCCACACGGAAAACATCTCCATTAACTCTTTGGCAATGAGCTTAGCTGAGGTATGTCGCAGAGGCACCGCCTCCGGATACCAGTGGCATAGTCGAGAACTACCAGAATGTGTTGGTGGCCCCTGGCAGAACTTTGGTACAGGCCCAATTAAATCCATCGCGATTCGCTCAAGCGGTACTTCAATAATTGGCAGAGGTACCAGGGGACTACGGAAATGTGGCTGGGGGCTAGTTATCTGACAGGTCGGACAGGACTTACAATAATTCTCTACCTCCTTGAACACACTGGGCCAATAAAATCGCTGCAGTATGCGGTCCTGGGTTTTCTGCCACCCCAGGTGTCCCCAAGAACATGTTGGTGGGCAAGCTCCATGACAAGCTTGCGATACGCTGTGGGCACCACCAACTGTTCAACAGGTTCGCCTCGGATTTGGTTCACCCGATACAACATATCCTGCAGAACAATAAACCGTGGGAACATTAATTCAGCCCCTGGTTTCTGGGGTTTCCCATCAATTTCCAGCACATTCTCCCAGGCCCTGGTTAGGGTTTGGTCCCGGTGTTGTGCGGTCCCAAAATTTTCCCGGAGACATTGAGGTCTGCCAACTCAGGTCCCGGTGGCAAGTCCTCCGTGTCTCCCACCATTACACTCAGTGGGGTTGTCTCCCCCTCTACCGCTGGAGCAGTGGTCACCCCTACCGCCGGCCCTTCAGACTCGGGCTCCCAGGGTTCTGGCCTTCCAGGGGTATCAGGCCACTCTACTAGGGTCACCCCTGTCTCGGGTCCCTCAGATACCTTTATTACCGGCCACAGCGCCGGAAAACCGAGGAAGTCCCTCCCAAGTATCAGTTCGTGTGGGAGTTTAGTAGCGACAGCCACCTCGTGGGTCCACCTACCAGCCGCGGTGGACAAAGTCACTAGTGCAGTGGGGTAGTCTTTCAGGTCTCCGTGGATGCACAGGACCCCGACTTTACGGCCAGTATACTCCGCAGGCCGTACAAGGGCAGCCCTTACCAGGGAGACTAGACTCCCGGAGTCCAGCAGAGCCACCGCCAGAGAGTCTCCCACCTCTACCTGACACAGGTGGTTATGGTCCTGCACCTCCACGGGTGCCAGTTGCGCACAGCTTCCGTGCATACAGGGAGTGGCGACCCCGTAGTTCATATCCATCGGCTCATCCCGATGCGGACAGTCGGCCCGGATGTGGCCTGGCTCCTGACACCTCCAGCATACCACGGGAGGCGGATCCGCAGGGGTACATGCCGTGCAGGTCTCTCTGACGCCGGTCGTCGGAGCTGGGGTGGAGGCCTCCGGGGTTTGACTTGCCCCTTCCCAGCAAGACTCCCCTGCAGGTTTCTGGTGGCCTCGTAACGCTCCACCAGGTCGACCATCTCCAGGGCACTTACCGGAGACGCCTGGCCGACCCAGTGCTGGAGGGGATAAGGCAGGGCCCTCCAAAAGATGTCCGCCAACAGGCGATCCAACATGACAGTGGGACTCAGTAGATCGGGCTGCAGCCACTTTTGCAGCCTGTGCAGCAGATCGTAGTACTGCGGCCTAGCGGGCTCAGTCGTTTTAAAGTCCCACTGGTGGACTCTTTGAGCGCGGACCAGCACGTTCACCCCCAGTCTGGCCAGGATCTCTCCTTTCATGGTGTCATAATCGGCCGCTTGGTCGTCCGCCAGAGTCGAAAAACACCTGCTGGGGTCCGGAAGCCAGGAACGGAGCGACCACCTCAGCCCACTGGTCGCGGGGCAGCTTCTCCCTCACGGCCACTTTTTCGAAGACTGCCAGGTAGGTCTCAGCATCGTCCTCGGGGTCATCTTGGGAATCGCCGCCCGGACCGCTTTCCGGGCATCATGGGCACGGTGAGAGGCTCCAGTCGCTTGCAGCGCCATCACATGTTGCAACAGCAGCTGGTTTGTCTCCTGCTGCTGCTTGTTGGCCTCCCGCTGCTGTAAATTGGCCTCCACGAGGCTTTTACAACTGCCTCCATTTTGTCAGGGTTCACGGGTTGAAACTTTGCCGGCTTGACATATGACATTAACTTTTGCTCAGCAAAACAAACAAAGTTCGGCGTTCACGCCAGCCTCACTGCGCATGCCCGCATCCGACACCAAATGTGGGAGTCGCTCTGGTAGACAGCGGTGCGGGTGCAGTTTAGAGGCAAAACAAGGAGTCCAGATTGTGCAACAAACAGTGTTTTATTCACACTTGCACACAAAACGAAAAACAGTCTCTTGGTGACAGTTCACACACAACGGAAATAACGTAGCCAAACAAAAACAGTCCAACACAGGTTCAGTCACCTGGGAGGTGTAGGTGCAGGTTCGCACCACGCTGTCGGCCCAGCCGCAGGAGAATCCAGCTTCAGGTAGCCAGGAACACAACACCTCCTTGCTGAGCTCTTCCCTCCAGGACAGAGAACTCCCAGCCCTGTTAGCAGCTCCAGGATAATCACACACCCCCAGACACAGCTGCTGGCTGCGTTTTATATCAGCCCAAAACATGGACTGGACCGTGGGAGCAGCCACCCACCCTACTCTTTAGCTGCTCCCAGTAAGAGCCGGCCCGGATCGGCTTTGCAGCCATGCTATTTAACAAAGACAAAACAGCACTAGCTGCTGCAGACAAAAACCCGGCTCTCACCTCACCGAGGCCAGCAACCTCGGTGACACGTACCTGCCATCACATATGACACCTTGCACCTTAACACAATATATATATATATATATATATACATAAATATATAGATGTATACATTATATATATATATATATATATATATATATATATATATTATATATATATATATATGCCTACCTGGCACTTCCCTCTACAATCCCCCTGTTGTCGAGAAGACGACAATAAAGTGTGAGGGAAGTGTTAGGATGTATTTGCCTCCTCGACCCCACCCACTGTTGATAACAGTTCAGTAAGGACTGAAGTATAATCCGGTCCTTAGGTACCTAGACATCACCCCTCGTGGCTATGACTTCTTCCTTGCCCTTCACTGTAACCAAAATTCTTTATCCACAGAATAGACCGTCTTCTTCTCTCTGGATCTTGCTCTAGAACTCTTTCAGCATACTTCCATCCAACACTTCTCCTTTCATTCAGCTATCAGCTGCTCCCACTGTCGTCTTTTATTTGTCAGACTCTGGGATGGCATCACCCTCACTAGGTCGTTTCATGTAGCACCTTCTTTCTGGGGTACTGTCAACCAGGGAATGGCCTTCTTGCAGCATAGGCACAACTTTCATAATCTATCGCTGAGGAGGTTCTCCCATGGACAGATATGTAGGTCTTTGCAAGGCAGGTCAGAATGTCCTAGTACCTAAATTCTAACTGTGGGTAAGAACATCGCACTTACTGACATTCAGTCCCTCCCTTACGAACTTCACAGTTCTTGTGGTTAAAGTGGCCAATAACTTAATAGAGGAGGGGGCCTGTCCTTAGGAGATCTACTCTCTTCCCCATTCACACAAAATGTAGATAGTGTGTGTACCCTGACCCCTGACTTCATAAGTATAGGACTTTATGACTTGTCTTGTTGTAGTCAGTTGGCCAGTCCTCTCGTCCAGTTGTTCATGACAGTTCAATGACAGTCCAAGGTATGACCACCTGGGTACAAAGGATGATCACCGGGTGGATGGGCAAGTTAAAGAGCAAAGTCCCTTTAAGATGGTATCCAAAGCAGACAGGTCACAGCGGAGTCTTTTTCCATGGCATCTCGGAGACTCAGCTTCTCTCTGCTCTTTCTTACTGCACTAAGAGGTATCGGATACCCACCTCCTTAGCTGGGCATAGTTGGGGTTCTTTTATCTTTCTCCATTGTATCTATACCTAGGACAAAAGACAGTACAATATGCTCCTGGGGGAATTCTCCCCTCACGGTGCAATTAGTTGTCTAATACCAGCACCAATACCTTTGACTCAAGAGTAGAGAAAGGCATTGGGCTGACCTTCATCTCACAGGACCCCTCATTATCTCAACACTGGTGTCTGAGCACTCTATTATCAGAGGATCGCGTCCTCTGCTTAACATCCCTCTGCACCAACAGATAAGGATGGCCACCCTGATAGATTAAGATATCTGAGGTATGATGTGGATGAAGCACAATCTTGTTCTTGATTGCCCCGTATCCTTGTCTTACTCATGTGTACTCAGGCTGATTTCCCCCTGTCATCCTGTCTTATTGAGGCCAGCAGAATCCATGGCATAAGTCATGCCTTAACTCTTCAGGACTCCACAACACAAACACAGGCCACACTCTGCTGTCAATCACTCTGTGTCCAATCCCCATCGGAGCTGTGTTACCTGATCAGACTAGAAAGTTAGTGCACAGAGCAACATTACACCAAAGTTGTCTGTCCACCCCAGTCCTCAGTATAACACAGCCTTACCGAAAACCTTGAGCAAAACAGTGTTACCTATATCGATCTGAGACCTTGGTTGCACTTCGTAACTTCACACTAAACCATGTACCAATGTCACCCGTTCCGCAACCCAACACCTTACTCAGTCCACAGTATAACACAGTTCTACTCAAAGGGGACACAAGAATGAATCAAAAACAGAAGCGTCTGGACTCACAGCGGGGAATGCAATCTACAAAAATCAGCGAGGTCAAACACAGTCGTAAACAAGGATTACCTCCATTAACATAAAAAACATACAAACAGATAACAAAAACACACAACATGGACATACACGGGGAACAAATGGTGTAAAAAATAGTACAGGGGTGTCAAATATTCTTTTCTAGCCTTGATTGCCCATTCTGACCCCTCAGCTCCTGGTGAGGTGTATGCTGATGAGAGGTAATCCCTTTATAACCAAGCTGACTAAGCCCCACCGCACGATTTGTTACTTGGTTACCGGACACTTTGCAATTACTTGCACATTCCTTGCAATGTTTCCCCTGTTCCCACACATGACTTGGCTTCCTGTCCTGTGTGTTTTGTACTTACCTGCTTCGCAATGTTTCACTATATGACCTAAGCCAGCACATACAAAACATCTGATGTTTGCCCTGCATCGCTTAGGTCTGTGTACACTGTCGTCGTGCTCCCTTCTCCTGAACTGTTCCATCCTCAGGGACGCACTTTTCACAATATTTCTTTTTTCCAAAGTCATGGAAAAATCTGTTAGTCTGGACAGGCTCAAATTTTGAGAGATTTGGACTAACACAGACTGATCTCCCCCTTCTTTGCCCTGAACAGGGCAACATTTGTGGAGATTCTGGCCCTGACTTTAAGGAAAAAGAAAGGGCCGGCACCATTTTTGAAAAATTTTGGATGACATGTTGCAAGCCATGGGACCTTGCAACAATCTCATCATTCAATTTGGCTACCATCATGTTAGTAGAGGCAGCCTGTTCCTTGAAGGCCTTGATCTCAGCATACGACTGAGTCAACTGAGCCTCTATTTCCTCCTTCTTCCTCTGCAGCTCTACTAACTGTGACTCTATTTTAGCCACCTGCGTGTCTCGGTCAACCGTAGACTTTACATTCTCTGCCAGCTGTGCCCGCAATGCCGAAACCTGGTTCGAATTACTGGCACAGTACTGGCAATGAATGGTCGGATGAATTGTCTCTGTTGACCGAGACACCAGTGTAACATGCTTTAGCTTACAAATGCTGACCTCAAATGTACAGAATGCACAAGTTTGGACAGCATCTGGACAGCATCTGAAGCTGTTGGTTTGTTCAATACCGTTTTTTAACAAAGAGTTTGTCATAACTACAGGCCTGTACTAACAAATCAGATCACAGGATTTCTACTGACTTGTAAGTGGTGGGGAGGATGGGGTTAAATGTGCTGTGTTTTGCTAGGTGTTTCAGTGTGTAGAAGTCCATACTCACATTTTGTTGAGAAACCATCTTCTCTGGTGCTGTCTTTCTTGTCCTTGGTTCGCTGCTTGGAGGAGGTCCTCTAGTACCCGGAACACCTTCTCTCGCCCAGCCGAACTTCTTCTGATCAGCTCCAACGTCGATGGCTTTCTCAAAGTGACGGTATGTGATGACTTCTTCTGTGACGCTCGCACATGTTCAAGATTCGTAAAAGACAACTATAAATCGTTAAAATACAAACATAACCGGGCTATTAATTATTTATATTTTGGCTTAATATGAACAATTATTATTCATAAATAGGTATGAGTCATCTATTGATGACTCTGCCTATTTATACTTTATATACTAACTAACTGTTGCTATACCTTTCTATGAACTACATGCAATGTAATATTATGGCGGTGACTACAAACAGACTATAAACTATGTTTTGAACAATAAAATATATTTATTAACACAAGTATACAGTCAATTATCAATATATATATATATATATATATATATATCTCACTGGTTATATAAATATATATAGAATTACACAGCATTATGCGAACAACACTACAATACACCTAAACTACGTTAACACAACACAATCCCAATTCCACCCCATAAATCTACTTTCAATGCGGCATCTTCCTCCATCTTGAGCGTTGCCTGCGCTTTCCTTTCTTCTGGGGCTACTCGGGTTCACTCTTACATACACACATAATAGTGGTAGTATTGCGATCGTTGGTGGTATAGGGAGGTAATGCAGGGCAGCAGAGGTTATTAGAGATACTTAGCAGGGGAAGATATGCTCGTCTCCGCTTCATGTCCATCTTCCTTCCTCCTCCTCCTTCTTCTTTCAATGGGGCGTCTTCCTCCCTGTTGAGCGCTGTCTGCGCTTTTCCTTTCTTCTGGGGCTTCTCGGGTTAACTAAAGAGCGCAGTGCCGACTGCAGGTAAATCCACGTGGGCTGGTGCGGTGATAAGATGTCACTGCACCAATGCGCTTCCTGGCACGCGCTTCCAAGCTGGGAATGATTTGAATCTCTCACCTGTGAATCAACCACGTATCTCCGGCATGTTAATTACACCGCCGGAGGTACGTGGCCTACAGTGGCAAGGGAGCCCTTTGTTCTCCTGGCTTTGTAGTGTAGAACATCTCTGGCACTGCCGGAGGTGTCATCAAAGGGCAGAAGATCTACTGATGCTCTGTCCTTTGAAGTGACCAAAACTGGACATAACTGAGGATTAATCAGCTGGGGAGGGGTACCCGCACTGGGGCAGCATATTGGCCGTATAACATAAGTATATATATTTATATAGATACTTGGGGCATATCTATGTACATATATATATATATATATATATATATATATTTATATATCACTCTTCCGTCTACAGGTGTTATCCGCAAAATATTCTATTTACATTTGCAAATGTTTACTAATTTGTTTTTGTTTTGAATTTACATTTCTCAACTCAAGATTACCTTTATAATATTAGCTCTATTCTTTTTTTGGTAACTGTAAAAAACACAAGATATTCATGCATTTGTACATTATTGTGTACCTAACCCTGACCCATGGGCATACATATGTACCCTAACGTTAGAGGGGTCAAGGGGCACAGATAAGGTTGGCTACTTAATTTGGGTAGAACCAGTCCTCCTGGACGGGGTTCAGGGTATGGCTGTGTCTCTTCTTGGATGCTGTCATAGAAAGAACTGTTTACGCTCTTGATGTTGATATGTGTCAATAAAATGTCAATCCTATAGTTAAAGCTAAAAATAACTGAACATCTATGCTTGAGACTTCAAAAGAGAATGTCATATTTTTGTATAGTCCTGACATATTCCGTAGCGTTGTACAGAAATTGTCATCTTATCACTTACATTGTTTCCTGTTTCCAATGGGACTCACAATCTAAATTCCATGAACCTATCAGGATGTTTTAGAATGATGGAAAACATACAAACTCCATGGAGATGTTTCATTTTGTGGGATTTAAACCCAGG
Source organism: Bufotes viridis (assembly GCA_033119425.1). NCBI lineage: Eukaryota > Metazoa > Chordata > Amphibia > Anura > Bufonidae > Bufotes > Bufotes viridis. The sequence continues at coordinate 341,626,781 of CM065593.1, read as the reverse complement.
ACCCTAGCTCTGCAACGAAACAGTGCTAACCATAGATCCTGCTGCAATTAAAAAACAAAAGAAAGCAGGCAACTATCATAAATGAAACTCTAACCAACAGCATGACCTCCAAGTGATTAAAATCTCAAGTGGAAAACCACAAAAAAAGTTAATTGGCCCTGTCGTAGACTGATACACTATGCAAAAACCCACAATGATTATTAACATATAATCTCTGGTTCTTCTTGGAAACAATCACTGGTCCACATACGGCATTGAAAATGGGAACATCAAAGGAATCACTTAAGAAAAAACACATTGCAATTTGAGCATTGGCTAAACATTTATTAGAGACATATGCACCGTGCACGAGTCACAAGAGAATGTCAGAAAAAAAAAGAATTATTAGCATTTTAAGTGATATATGGTAACACTGATTTATTAGGAATAATATATACGGTATAGTCAGAAGAAGGAACTTCAAGCCTGTAATGCCCATCGACTACTATCTTCTGAATTTACTATATGGGGCTTATTTATCAACTGACATACTTCACTTTTGTGGCGTATATTGGTCGCTTTCCATTTTCCGACAAAATCTGAAACTTTTGCCCACTCACACCACTTTTCCGATAGGTCGAGAAAAGGGGGCAAGTTCTGGGCGGGGAATAGGCAGCCCACTTCTATCGTCATTTTCTATACCAGTTTTTGGGGAACAGAATGGCTGAAATCTATGCCAACAAGGAATCTGGTGTAGATTTAAGTTTGCACCTTTACATAACTTTGGCACTGCTTCCAGCAGTACAGAGACACTTAAGACCGGTGTGTAAGTAGATGTTCTTAATAAATGAGCCCCTATATGTATAAGAGAATTTAGTTACATAAGGAGACTTTAATACACAGAATAACAGGTAATATAAAAGAGACAGAATTAAAGGAGGCAGAACCAATCAGTTCTTCAAAATACTCTTACAATACATCACTATCCCACACTGTATTTTAACAATGCTTTTATGCAAAGAGTTGTTCTAATTGGATTTGAATTGGACCATTTCCCCCAATAACATTTTGCCTGATTTTGCTTTCTTCACCCCTCGAGTTTTAATTGGCCACAACATAAGTTAGTCTCCAAGCTTCACCTACTACCATGAGACAGCAAGAATTACCACTGTGCTTGTAATTCAATCCTAATTTGCATATATATTTTTCTTACACTCCAAGAGTACATGAAAACTACACGCACCAGTAATTATGTAGTACAAACAATTACTATTGCTGCGTAGAGCTTTTAATTAATTAGCGCTATAACGACAACTTTTAAATTTGATTGTAAAGTGATGGTATGTATGTGCGAAGGAGCCATGAAATTGCCCTGGCACAGTATGGTGTTTACTACATAATTAAATTGTCTATAATTGCAAAGAGATTAGATAGAATATCTAGTTTCTAAATTATAGTGATGCTGTTTTATTTAATGTAGTGAAGTCATAATGAAGAGTTTAAAGATACTTTCAAATTGAACTTTTCCTCTATATAAAAATAGATATGTAATTATGGACAGTACTGCTAAGTGGAATATGAAATAAGGGATTCAACTGGCAAATTTCTAAACAATTTTCACAATTCTATGTCATTGTTGTATTCATTTTAGCTTTTACTAAGGGTCCTTACTCCGTCTACAAAAGAAGAGAAAAGATATTATATCTGTGGTGCTGGGGCTGTTAGTAAACCCAGTAATATACTCAATTGGCTAACTGTAGATATGGTTCAAGATAAGTTAAATAAGGTATAAGGCTCCAGGTCCAGCTGGATTACACCCAAGAGTACTGTAAAGGGGGAATATTAATTATTAATATTTATGCAAATATCAATAATTAATATTCATAAATAGGCGGGGCATCTGTATATGACTCCGCCTATTTATATCTTAAATAAGGATCTAGTTACCTCCTTTTGCCTTGCACTATCCACTGAACCCAACTACGTACGACTTACACTGCTACTATATACTGTGGCGCCTACGATAACAAAAGACTACACGCTGTGCTTAGATAATAAAAGGTATTTATTAACACAATACACGTCTATAGTCTATAATTATATATATTCATATACAAGGAATATGAATATATATATTTATAGCCACAAAGTAATACAGTCAGTCAATTACAACACTACAACACTACTTCACATACAATATTTCTAACTATTCTACATACAATTCCAATTCCACCCCACAAACTAGCTATACAATTACATATACACTTTCTTACATTATATCAGTAACCCACCTGCCTAGTTACTCGCACTGTCCCTACGGGGTACAAGGGGAACCGCCGTACAGCAGAAGAGGGGTTACGGCTGCAGGGTGCAGTGAGGAGGTTACAGCTACAGGAGTATCAGCAGTGAAGCGGTTAACCCAGGGAATGCTCCCGACATCCAAGGAGACAAGAGGTTACTGCTGCAGGGGTTCAGGGCAGCAGGGGTCAGGAGATAGCTCTGCTTAGTAGTGGCAGAGCAGGGGTCAGGAGATTGCTCTGCTTAGTAGTGGCAGAGCAGGGGTCAGGAGATTGCTCTGCTTAGTAGTGGCAGAGCAGGGGTTAAATACAGCAGGGCAGCTGGGCATTGAAGGGGTTCACTGCAGGGGTTAGCCGGCTGCTGGGGTTCAGAGCAGCAGCAGAGTTTGCAATCTGGGGCTGAGGCAGCAGGGTCAGAAGGGGTTAATGCTACTTACCCATCCAGGGTCACATGGGCTGCTCGGTCTCTGCCTCTCTCCTTCCTGCCATTCCTCATCTGTGGCAGGTCCCCGACTTCTCCTGTCCTGTGCACAGAGCAGTGCTGTCTGTGCTCTTCCTCCTGTGGTAAGACAGATCAGGTGTCGGGGTTCTGCCTTCCTGGAAGGGGGGTGGCTGGGCTCCTTCTGACTTCCCAGCGCAGTGGAGGCTCAGGGAAGCGGCTTGAGGTGGGGACTCTTCTCTGAGCGCAGGATGTGCGCTGAGCAGAGCGGCAGGGGCTCTTTTGCTTGCAGGCGGCAGCCTGCACTCTCTTAGCGCCGATGCGCTCCTTCTGTTCTAGGTGAGGGGGGGCCTTTGGAGCACCAGTTGCGCTCTCCTTCAGGGAGTTGGGTAGTGGGGAAGAAGAACTATGGAGCGCAGTGCTGCTGGGGTATTTAAACCCCCCCGCGCTCGCTCCCGTCTTCCACGTGGGCTGGCGCGGTGATATGACATCACCACACCAGCCTGCGCATCCTGGCGCGCTCCCAAGTGGGGGAAGATTTGAATCTCCTGCCTATGAAGCGCCCGCATACCCATTGGCGGATCCAGGGGGGGGGGGCAAAGGGGCAATTGCCCCCCCCCCCCGAGAATGTGGGCACTGGGCAGCAGCGGCAGGGCACATGGAGATGAACGCTTCCATTGTGGAAGCGTTCATTTCCATTGTCATCTGTATCGCTGTCCTCAGGACAGCGATACAGATGGCTGCGCTGTGGGGCAGGGAGGGAGAGGCGTCTCCCTTCCCTGCTCCTCTGATAGGCTGCCGGCACTAGACCCGCAGCCTATCAGATGTTGGTGCAGGCGGCGCGATGACGTGAGCTGTACAGAGCGGGACACAGGCCGGAAGAGGCCTGCATCGCATCGCTGTGAAGGATGGAGGTAAGTATTAGTGTCTTGTTTTGTGTTTTTTTTTATTTTTTAAAGATACTGGCACTGGGTCGGGGGTGATTTGGCACATGATACTACTGGCACTGGGTCGGGGGATTTGGCACATGATACTACTGGCACTGGGGGATTTGGCACATGATACTACTGGCACTGGGGGATTTGGCACATGATACTTCTGGCACTGGGGGATTTGGCACATGATACTACTGGCACTGGGGGATTTGGCACATGATACTACTGGCACTGGGGGGATTTGGCACATGATACTACTGGCACTGGGTTGGGGGATTTGGCACATGATACTACTGGCACTGGGGGGATTTGGCACATGATACTACTGGCACTGGGGGATTTGGCACATGATACTACTGGCACTGGGGGATTTGGCACGATACTACTGGCACTGGGGGATTTGGCACATGATACTGGCACTGGGGGATTTGGCACATGATACTGGCACTGGGGAGGGGATTTGGCACATGATACTGGCACTGGGTCGGGGGGCTCTGTGTGGCACATGATACTGGCACTGGGGGTGGGATTTGTTGGCACATGATACTGGCATTGGGGAGGGGATTTGGCACATGATACTGGCACTGGGGGGGGATTTGGCACATGATACTGACACTGGGTCGGGGGGCTCTGTGTGGCACATGATACTGGCACATGGGGGGGATTGTTTGGCACATAATACAGGCACATGGGAGGGGATTGTTTGGCACATGACCCTACTGGCACATGGGGGGGGGTTTGTTGGCACATGATAAAGGCACATGGGGGGGGGGTTGTCACTGGCACATGATGATGGGGGCAGAGGCACTAATTATTGGGGGCACTATTGGGGACCACAGCGGCACAGTATTGGAGGTAGTGGGATGTTTTGTCCAGAAGATGGGAGGATGATGGAAAAGTAGTAAACTAAGATTTATTTTTTGTTAAACTGCAGAGACGGAAAATGACAGAGAAATGGTGGCCTGGTCTGAAAGGAGATGATGAGGAAAGAGAACAACTACATCAAAGGAGAAGTCACTGGAAGTAAGAGGTATGGGCGCAATATATGGGTGGGGCTGTGTGTGGGTGTGGCTTGAGGGTGGGCGGGGACACAGGGGCCCCATAAGTTCCAATTGCCTGGGGAAGTGCCCCTCCCGAGACCAGGCTCTGGATCCGCCACTGAGCATACCTCCTGGTGCTGTAATTACAGCAACAGAGGTATGTGACCTACAGGGGCGGGGGAGCAATTCGTTCCCCCACCTTTGTAGTGTAAAACATCTCCGGCCCTGCCGGAGATGCTATCAAAGGGCAGAAGATCTTATTGATCCTCTGTCCTTTGAAGTGAAAGAGACTGGACATAATTGTCCAGCTGCTTGGGGTGGGGGGTACCTGCGCTGGGGGACATACTTTGGCCACATTTAAATATATATATATATGTATATATATATATATATATATATATATATATATGCACAGATGCTTGGGGCACATCCATGCAAATATATTCATATTCAATATAAACCTGGGCACAAATGGGCCGCTATAAGCCCACATATATACCCATATACTGGGCCCACATACAGGGGCCCCATATATACATGGCCATACAGGGAATATATATCCCTATTGGCCATATAAGGGGCCAATATATATATATATACAGATATACACATATATCAATGAAGGGGCAGATATATATCTATATCTATATACGCCCACCTGACTTCCCTCTACAAGTACTTAACCCCTTAAGGACACGGCCATATTACACCTTAAGGACCAGGCCATTTTTTGCAAATCTGACCAGTGTCACTTTATGTGGTGTTAACTTTAAAACGCTTTTACTTATCCAGGCCATTCTGAGACTGTTTTTTCGTCACATATTGTACTTCATGACACTGGTAAAATGGAGTCAAAAATGTATTTTTATTTATAAAACAATGCCAAATTTACCAAAAATTTGGTTCCATGTAAAGTGCCCTCAAAAGACAACGGGACACTGCCTCCAACTGGAGAAGAAAAAGTTCAGTCTCCAGAAGCGTCAAAGCTTCTTTACTGTAAGAACTGTGAATTTGTGGAATGGACTTCCTCAGGACGTGGTCACAGCAGGAACAGTGGACAGTTTAAAAAAGGGTTCAGATGAATTCTTAAAAGTAAACAACATTAACTTACTTGTAACTATGTAACTATGGCCTGAAACAGAGCTGTAAACAGAGCCAATCAACCTTATTACTAGTCGATCTGTGCTTGACTAAAGGGTCTTTCCATGCAAACTCAGCAGGGGATGAGTGAATATTAATGCGAATATTTAGCCCACAAGAGTTTGCCCTTTTGTCTCTTTTACATGGGAAGATGTGCTGCCCTCAAACAATGATTTTGCAGCTCTATCCACATTTGACCATTTGTTGGCTGATCGCTGACATGTTTAAACGGGCCATTGATTGGCTGGAAGTTTTTTTCTGGTCATCAGCCCGTGTAAAACAGCCTTAAAGGGGTATTCCGGTAAAGTAACTTAATTTTTGAAAAACTGCATTCAGGCTGCAAGCTGTGACCCAACCAGAACCCATATCTATACATATAACCAGAGTTTCAGTTTACCTTGCAATCCATTTGTCTAGCTCCTGTGTGAGCCTGCAACACACTGAGAGTATCATGGTGCCTTATCTTACCTCATAGACTACAATCCCCACAATCCCTAGCTTTCGTGCTGTGAGTGCTGATGTTTATTGATTGGCTACCTTATATAGAGTCCGGTCACGCCCCCTCTACTTAGTAATCACTAGTGATGAGCGGTAGGGGCAATATTCGAATTTGCGATATTTCGCGAATATTCGGTAGAATATTTGTCATATATTCGAAGAATATTTGTATTTGAGATTATTCTCTAAATTGCGAAAAATCAGCAATGTAAAAATCGCATAATGCGAATTCGTAACGCGAAATACAGGCGTGGGTCACTTTGGCTACATTTTTCAATCTGCTAGAAGTTTCCTGAGTTTATCACGACTGAATCAGAATATTCTTCATTATTTAATTTATTTTAGCTTATGCGAAAAATCGGCAATGTAATATGCGTGTTAATCGAGTAGGGGTGGGTTATAGGCAACTTTCCTATTGGGTTGACTTGCTAGACTTCGCGAATATGTAGACTATAGTGTAAAATATATTCGTAAAAAATCCATTTTTACTAGTACTCTAATGGGTTGTCTTACTTCAGCAAGTGGCATTTATCCTGTAGAGAATGTTAATACAAGGTACTTACTAATGTATTGTGATTGTCCATATCGCCTCTTTTGTTGGCTGGACTCATTTTTCCATCACATTATACACTGCTCATTTCCATGGTTGTAACTAGGCTTGAACAAATTGACCTTTAGATAATAGATCCAAAGTTGACTTGTTCAAATACTTACATTTTAATGCTGTTTCCGTACAGCAAAAAAATTCATTGGCTCCCTGAAGCTCCGTGAAGCTAAAGTTCGAGTCGTTAGAAGTCACGCAAGACTTTGGTGAATTCCTACTGTATGCATATCTGCGTATTGAAAAACAATTTAAAATGACAATCGGAACTGGCCTTTGGTACTGGCTTTTATATTGGTGCCAAAGCCCAGTTTGCTATTTTAAATTGTTTTTCTATACGCAGAAATGTATATAGTAGGAATTAACTGAAGTCTCATGCAACTTTGGGCAACAACAACTTTGGCTCCATGGAGCCAATACATTTTAACGTTATACGGATACACCATTTAAATGTAAGTATTTGCACAAATTGACTTCAGATCTATGATATCAGGCTACTGGTGGCTAATCTCTCATTTATATTACCTATTAACCTATTCCGTATATGTACTGTGGATTTTGAGTCTTTAGCCCATTGACAACCAATGCCGTACATGTACGATGGAAGTTGTTACTCTAAATATGGCACCCTTTCACGATAACGCCAATCGCAGACTTTTCACCCCCATTTGGCATCTGAGTGGTGAAATTCAGTAGCATTGTTCTCCAGTACCTGGAATAGCTTCCCCTTGCTGAGGTCTAATGCCTATCACAGGTATATTCCACTGCAGGCCTGCAGTTGGCAGCACTGTATTGGAATATACATAATTTTCTTTTCAGCAGTGCTTTAAATCCTATTGCTAAATAGAAATGACATTCTGATGATTGCATGTTGGTAGGCTCTTGGGATGTCTAAAAAAAGTAAAAAAAATAGTTTTTAAAAATCAAAAAAAGTAAACATAAAAAAAAACAATAAAGAAAATAATTGGCGTCACTGCATCCCAAAATATAATAAAATGGACGATTTTCAGTTTTTCGCAGCTTCTCCTCCCCAGAAAAGTGGAAAAAAAGTGATCAAAAAGTCATGCACACTCCAAAATGCCAACAATAAAAAGTACAGTTTGCACCACAAAAAATGAGCCTTCATACAACTCCGTAGACTTAACTATAAAAAAGCTATGGGGCTCAGAATATGGCGGTGCAAAGAAAAAAAGTTTTTCCAAAGTTTTTATTTTTATTAAAACACAAGAAAAACTATACACATTTTTTATCTCTGTCATCGTACTGACCTGGTGAATGAAGTTAACAAGTCAGTTTTACCACATGGGGAACGCTGTAAAAACAATACCCATGAAACTGTGATGGAGATGCGTTTTGGGATTTTTTTTTCCAGCTTTCCACAACATTGTATGCAACAGTAAATGTTGCCATTTTAAAGTACAACTTGTCCTGCAATAAACACATACATAAATACATCTTTATGAATGGAAAAATAAAAAAGGTATGGCTCAGGAAAGGCAAGGAGGAAAAATTAAGAAGCAAAAATGAAAAAGTGCTAGTTCCTCCAAGGGTTAAAGATGGGGTCCGGTCAAGAGGTGAGCAGGCACCATAGCCAGTGGGTGGCTGCTGTTTTACATAGAGTAGAAGACATCTGCCAGCAGAGTCTGTGATACTGACTTTTAACTCCTTAGATATCCATGGGTCAAGTGCGACCACATCACCTGAGTGGCCATTTACTAGGAGCAGCATGAGACTGCAGGAGCCATTTGGTTGTCATGGCAGTGAGAAGCCTTCAGAAGGCTCCCAGGCCTACGACGTCAAATTCCTGTTAAGCCCTGCCCCTCGATGCACCTCAGTTCCTCAGCTTTCTCAGTGCACTCAAGCCCTCATTTGCATGAAGAATAAAAGTAATTTTTCTCTAGTGCACCACAACCAAGACAGGTATCATTTTACTCAGTTGGATTAGTATACCTGGTTTCAAAGGGTTGATCCTGCAGACAAGTACTCTTTAAAGAGACAGCCTCACAAGTATTTCAATTATTTCCTTCATGTGAATGGAATACCATTTCTACGAAGAATTAAAAAATCCTATCAGTAGAACCTGTGCAGCGCTCCACATAGGAAATTTCCAGCTGTTTTCCATAGTAGCACTAGTGTGGTTGTTAGCATACAATATGCTAGACAGATTCTTCATTGTCTCGAGGGCTCATCAAAGGTCTCATCACTGATCATATTGGACCACTTACCTGTGTCTCTATGATCAGGATTGCTAATACTAACCTATGTAACAATATCAACTCCTTACTAAAACATAGAAGATACACAACTTAAAATAAAAAAGACCACAATTCATATCATTCTGTACCTCCCCTGTTTATATAATTTTTCTATAGAATTTCTTTTCACCCTGATTATGGTCTGTACAAGACAGTGAGAGGCTTCCTTCCTTATATCTGTATCCTTTTCAGCTCTTGAAATAGACAGCTTATTAATATTACAGAGACTGATGATAAGGTTCCCCGCAGTATCTGGTACATTATTTAAGGCTGCCCTATTTTTCTGTGTTTATTGTGCATCTATAAATGGAAGGTCTCAAGGGCACCGTGCACAAAGGTAATTATGAGGCAATATTGACACTAATACATTTATTTTCAGTTTACGCATCACACTCGCCCATGTCTGCTTACTCGCATCAGTAGATCAAAATCTTAGTTTTTATAAGTAATGTATCATGGGCAGGGTAAACCTAATTTAATCTCACAAGGGAGTTCCTCCTTATACTGAAATTAAATGTTTTCAAATTTAAATGATATCTTAATTAGAGATGAGTGAATTGAAGGTGACGAAGTGGAATTCGTTTAGAATTTCAGGAAAAATTAAATTCGCAACGAATGCGAATTTCCTCACGATTCGTAGTAACTAATCGCACTGCCGTACAGCCCAGTATCAAAGAATGTGGCTGCGCCGCTCTCAGCGCAGCCATGTTCTCCTCGGCAGCACAGGGGAGAAGGAGCCAGTTTCTCCCTCCCCTGTGCTGCAACCAATAGAGGGAGAGGGGTGGAGGAGGGGCAGGAGCACTGGCCACCAATGACAAGTAACCATTCATATACAAACGCAGGCAGCGGGAATACATTGCCGGCACATGCCTGTCACTGTGTGCTGCGATCCGTGGCAGTTAACCCCTCAGGTGCCGCATCTGAGGGGTTAATTGCCACGGATCGCAGCGCTCGGTCACAGGCAGGTGCCGGCAGTGTATTCCTGCTGCCTGCGTTTGTATATGAATGGTTACTTGTCATTCAAAATTTGGGTATCGAAACAACTCTAATACAGACATGTTAGATTTCTCAGTTTTTCCATCAACGTCCCCATCCTGGTGTCCCCACAGTGTCATCCTGCTGCCACCCCCAATACTGTGCCCGTTGTGCTCCCTAATGTGCCAGGTACTATACTGTTGAAAAAAATAGTGATCCTAATAGACATTATTGGGGTAATTTATCAAACTGGTGTAAAGTAGAGCTGGATTTACAAAAGAAATGTCAAATATGAAAGGTGGAATCTGACTGCTATCGACAACTAACCCAGTTCTACATTACACCAGTTTGATGAATTACCCCAAATATCCCTATAGTGTCCACAGCAGCTATAATGTCCACTAGAGTGCCCCCAATAATAAAAATAACACCATATATTGTGCTCCAGGCAATAATCCCTGTGTAGTGTCCCCAAAAATAATAGAATTGCCCCTACAGTGCCTCCCCAATAGCAACGCCCCTCACGCAGCCCCCATATAGTTATTTGCAGCACACAGTAGTTTGCCCCAAACAGTAGTTTCCCCCACACTGCCCCCATACAGTAGTATCCCCCACACTGCCCCCATACAGTAATGTCCCCCACACTGCCCCCACACAATAGAGTACCCCACACTGCCCCCTACAGTAGTTTCCCCCACACAGTAGTGTACCCCACACTGCCCACCACACAGGAGTGTACTGTACCCCACACTGCCCTCACACAGTAATTTCACACACACAGTAGTTTCATCCACACAGTAGTGTCCCCCACACAGTAGTGTCCCCCACAGTGCCCCTGACACAGTAATGTCCCCCACACTGCCCCCAACACAGCAGTGTCCTCCACACTGCCCCCCACACAGTAGTGTCCTCCACACAGTAGTGTCCCCCACACAGTAGTGTCCCCCACACAGTAGTGTCCCCCACGCTGCCCCCACACAGTAGTGTCCCCCACACTGCCCCCCTACAGTAGTTTCCCCCATACAGTAGTGTAACCCACACTGCCCGTCACACAGTAGTGTACCCCACACAGTAGTGTACTGTACTCCACACTGCCACCACACAGTAATTTCCCCCTCACAATAATTTCCCCCACACAGTAATTTCCCCCACTCTGCCCCCCACACAGTAGTGTCCCCCACACTGCCCCCACACAGTAGAGTACCCCACACTGCTCCGACACAGTAGTTTTCCCCACACTGTAATTGCCCCCATATAGTAATTTGCCCCACACAGTAGTTTCCCCCATATTGCCCTCATTTAGTAATTTGCCTTCCACATAGTAATCCCTCCCATAATTATTTGCCCTACAAAGTATCCCACCATAATATTTTCCCCCAACATGTCCTCCTGTTTCCCCAAAAGTTACTTGGCACATAAAAGAAAAAAAAACTAAAAGCTAAATACTCACCTATGTCCAGGCGCTTGCTCGCACACTTCACTGTGCTGCTGCGTCCAGGCAAAGGAGCGCGCGATGACGTCATTTCACTACGGCATAGGCCTCAGGCCTGAAGCCTATGGTGAGCAGTGATCGGCGGCGGGGCAGGGAGCTATGCACTCCTGTGCCTGGCCGCAGTCTGTGGGCCGCAGGCATCAGCACTCCAGCAATAAGCGCTTCCATCTGTATTGATGGAAGCAGTCATTGGTTCTCTGGCAAGCGGTGGTGGAGGAGTAGGAGATAGCCAACACTATTTTTGTAGTTTATTTATTTATTTATTTATTTATTGATAAATTTGGGAAGGCCCCAAAACATTGGGAAATATAAAAAAGAAAACAACAGAAAGTGCGCTTGAGTAAAACAATGGCTGGGTGCGGCTGGTATACTTGTCTATTCTAGACAAGGTACGGACAAGTCCTGTGGGATTCATGCCTGGTTCATTTTAATGAACGTGAGCTTGTCCACATTGGCTGTAGACAGGCAGCTGCGCTTGTCTGTGATCACCCCCACTGCCATGCTGAACACATATTCGGACAATACACTGGCCGCAGGGCCATTTGCCCAATTTGAAGACCCAGAAGTTGAATGGGGCAGACCCATCAGTCAGTACGTGTAGGCATGTGCACATGTACTGTTCCAGAACAGTGCTGAAATGCTGCCTCCTGCTAAGACGTTCCATTTAAGCTGGTGGTGCTGGTTGTTGTGGCATGCTGACAAAGCTTTTCCACACTTCGGCCATGCTAACCCTGCCTTCTGAGGTGCTGGCAGTGCCCCAGCTGCGTTGGCGACTTCTTCCTCCTCCTCTGCCTTCGCCTTGTGCTTCCACAGAGCCCCCGGTGTCAGGTGGGAATGCCATCAGCAGCATGTCCACCAGCGTGCAATTGTAATCGCTCATCTTCTGATCGCGCTCCAGTGACGGAACTAAGGACATCACGTTGTCCTTGTAGCGGGGATCCACCAGAGTGGCCACCCAGTGATCAGCACTGGTTGGAATGTGGGCAACTCAGCGGTCTTTGCGCAGACAATGAAGCATGTAGTCGCTCATGTGTGCCAGGTTGCCCAGAGGCAACAACAAGCTGTCCTCTGTTGGAGGTGTATCGTCTGTGTCCTCTGTATCCCCCTAGCCACGCACTAGTGATGCCCATGAGCTGCTTTGGGTGCCATCCTGCTATGAACACATCCTCTGTGCCGTGGCTGGACAATTGTGTACCTGGCCTCTGTTGGTGCAGGATCCCACCCTCCGAGCTACTTGTGAATGACTGCCCTGATAACCATGGAAATGATCCCTCTTCCTACTGTGCCACATCCTCTTCCATTATTGCCCGAAGCATTTTTTCAAGGAGACATAAAAGTGGGATAGTAACGCTCAGGACTGTGTCATCGGCACTGGTCATGCTGGTGAAGTACTCGAAACAGTGCAACACAGCACACACGTCCTGCATGGAGGCCCACTCGTTGGTGGTGAAGTGGTGCTGTTCCGCAGAGAGACTCACCCATGCATGTTGCAGCTGAAACTCCACTATCGCCTGCTGCTGCTTGCACAGTCTCTCCAGCATGTGCACGGTGGAGTTCCACCTTGTGGGCACGTCAAATATGAGGCAGTGAGTGGGAAGGTTGAAATTACGCTGCAGCACAGACAGACGAGCAGCAGCAGGGTGAGAATGCCGAAAGCATGCGCCAACGGACCGTACTTTCTGCAGCAGCTCTAACATATTGGGATAGTTTTTCAGAAACCTCTGCACCACCAATTTCAGCACATGCACCAGGCAAGCGATGTGCGTCAAACCAGCTAGGCCCAGAGCTGCTGTGAGATTTCGCACATTATCGCATACCAACAGGCCGGGCATGAGGTGGCACCAACCCCTCATCGGTCTGTTGTTCCATACCCGTCTACAGCTCCTGCGCGGTTTGGGGTTTTTCCCCCAAACACATGAGTTCCAAAACAGCCTGCTGTCGTTTCCCCCTGGCTGTGCTAACGTTGGTGGTGAATGTGTTACGCTGACGAGATGAGGAGGCGGTAGAAAAGGAAGCAGAGCAGGAGGCAACAGTAGGCAAAGAGAAACGTCCTGCAATCCTCGGTGGCGGAAGGACATATGCCAAACTGCTATCCGCCTCTGGCCCAGCCGCCACTGCATTTACCCAGTGTGCAGTTAGGTAGATATATACGTCCCTGCCGGGCTTACTGGTCCATGTTTCGGTGGTTCTGTGGACCATGACACAGATGGCGTTGCACAGTGCACACCTAATGTCCGTCACTTGGTTGTGCAGGGCGGGGATGGCTCGTCTGGAAAAGTAGTGGCAGCTGGGAACCATGCACTGTGGGAGAGCCACCGCCATAAGTGTTTTAAAAGTCTCCATTTTCACCAAACGGATTGACAACATTTCAAAGGCCAGGAATTTTGAAATGCTGGCATTCAGGGCCAGGGATCATGGTTGGGTAGGGGGATACTTCCTATTTCTCTCCAGTGTTTGGTAGATGGACAGCTGAACTCTTTAATGGGACATTGTGGAAATGCTTGGTGACGGACATGGTGGTATTGCTGCCACATCCTCTCTTTGCGGGATGGCAGGTGCTACTGTCAGTCCAGAGGGGGAGCAAGAGGCCGAAACTGCAGCAGAAGAGGGACCAGGAGGAGCCTGAGATCTTTCTTGGTTTTTGAGGTGTTTACTCCACTGCAGCTCGTGCTTTGCATTTATATGCCTGGTCATGCAGGTGGTGTTCAGGGGATGGCTTTTGCACACTGCTCCCTCTTTTGCTGTGTGACCACTACCTCTTCTTCCGAACTGCACATGTCACTCGCATGGTATTCGGGCCAACAAAATAACGCTGAACGTTCTGTCGTCTACGTGCACCTGAGGAAGGTGTTTCATTTGGGTGTGTAGCTGGCACAGATTGACCATCTCCTCTCCATGCCACAGGAGCTCCACAAGCCCCAGTAGCACGACGACCAGGGCCACGTCCCTTATTTGATGCTCTCCTCATTCTTTGAGGTCACCCACTGAACTAACAGACAGATTAACTATATTTATTTCCCTGTCAGATATGCAGTGCAGGTGTACCTTACACCAAGAATGGGAATATGTCACCCACCAATCTAACAGATGGATTAACTATATTTATTTCTGTGTCAGGTATGCAGTGTAGGTGTATCTCACAACAAGAATGGGAATATGTCACCCACCAATCTAACAGACGGATTAACTATATTAATTTCCCTGTCACATATGCAATGCAGGTATACCTCACACAAAAAATGGGTATATGTCACCCACCTAACTAACAGACAGATTAACTATATCAATTTCCCTGTCACGTATGCAGTGCAGGTGTACTTCACGCAATAAATGGGGGAAAAAAGAAAAATATATACGCACTGCACTGTTGCATTTATTTCTGGCTAAAGCTTATAGGGACGTATTTCAGTACTACAAGAAAAATATATACACACTGAATTGTTGCAGTTATTTCTGTTGAAAGCGTATAGGGGCGTATTTCAGTAAAAAAAAAGAAAAATATATATGCACTGCAATGTTGCAGTTATTTCTGGTGAAAGCGTATAGAGGTGTATTTCAGTAAAAACAGAAAAATGTATACGTACTGCACTATTGCAGTTATTTATGTTGAAAGCGTATAGGGGCGTATTTCAGTAAAAAAAGAAAAACATATAGGCACTGCACTGTTGCAGTTATTTCTGTTGAAAGTGTATAGGGGCGTATTTTAGTATAAAAAGAAAAATATATACGCACTGCACTGTTGTATTTATTTTTGATGAAAGTGTATAGGGGCGTATTTCAGCTAAAAAATAAAAATATATACGCACTGCACTGTTGCAGTTATTTGTGGTGAAAGCATATCGGGTCGTATTTCAGTACATCAAGAAATATATATACGCACTTCAATCTTAAAATTTTTCTGGTCAAAGCGTATAGTGGCCAATTTCAACGCAAAAAACAAATCTATATTCTTAGTGCACTGCTGCAGTGATTTCTGTTGAAAGCGTATCGGGGAGTATTTCAGTACTTCAAGATATATATATGCACTTCACTCTTTAATTTCTTTCTGGTCAAAACATATAGGGTCGTATTTTAGTACAACAAGAAAAATATATTCTCAGTGCATTTCCGCAGTTAATTGTGGTGAAAGCATTTAGTGACCTATTTCAGTACAAAAAGAGAAATATAATCGTCGCTTTTAAGGGTGTTTAAATTTCCGTTTAATTTGTATTAGTTCAGCTAAAAGTATGTCAGGCAGAGAGGTGCCAGGCCATGCACAGAGGAGTGGCAGAGGCCTGAATGCTTCTGGCATAAACAGAGGTGGCAGCAAAGTAAGGGGTCGTGGCAGCAGTAGTCACAGCGTGAGGCTTGTGCTCCCAGTGTCATCTAGCGATCCTGTCTTCACCAGCAACCCAGCGGTTCTTGATTGGTTAACTAGGTAATCCACCTCATCCCAAGTGACATCAGATACCCCTAGCCAACAGTCGGTGGTTTCGTCAGACAAAACCCTTAGTTGGCATGGCCTGGGAGCTGGCCCTGTGCCCTCACCTGTCCTCAACCTGCCTTTGTCCTTTTCTGTTCCCTCACCGCGAGAAGTACTACAGGGGGGTGGCTCAGTTTCACTTTTCAGCGAGGAAGAGCTACTAGAGGACAGTCAGCAGCTACTGCCCAGCCAAGATGTGGAAGAGACATCCACTGCTTCATCTGCTAGGTGGGCAAGTTGTGATGAGGAGAGTGGCACAGGATCTTGTGTTGCAAGTGGTCAGGCTACTGACCCAGAGGCCATTGAGAAGGACATCAGTGATGTGCAGACACTACTCGATGATGATGAAGCCAATCGCACTTGGGAAGTGGGTGAAGAAGGGGCTTCATCATCATCAGGAGAAGAGTGTGGCAGCTTGTCCATCAGGCAGCGGCTGAGCCAGCAAGTCACTAGCAAGGCAGCAGGGTGGCAGCAGTGGGAGGTCGGGTGCCAAATGGGCACGGGTAGACCACCCGCTTTGCAGCAGCCTACTTGCCTGGAAAGGAGTGGTGCATGGGTAGTAGTCAGCCAGTAAGTACTGTTGGGGGCAAAATCAGGTACTCGGCGGTGTGGCAGTTTTTTGTGAAGCCGCCGAAGGAGGTCAACATGGCCATATGTAGAATATGTGGGCAGAAGTTTAAGCGTGTCACCATGTTGGCACCATGGCCCTGCGTCTACATATTCAGCGTCACCATAAAGTGGCCTAGGAGAACCGTGGCCGTGGTGGTCCAACCTGCTGCAGCTACCGCTACATCATCCAGTGGCACGCACCCAGTTTCATCCAGTCAAGGTTCCACCACCTCAGCCAAAGGGAGCTGTCTGTCAATCCCATCTTCTGCTGGTCCAGATGCTCCTGCTCTTACACCTTGTCAGTCATTAAGTCAGCAATCGATCACTGAAGTGATTGCCAAGAGACAAAAGTATGCGTGCACGCATCCAACAGCGCAGAAGCTGAACATGCTCCTGTCCAAGTTGCTGGTGCATCAGTCCCTCCCTTTCCAAGTGGTGGACTCTGCACCTTTCAGAGAACTGATGTCTTGTGCCTAGCCGAGGTGGAGAGTCCCAAGTCGTAATTTACTTGCCTATAAGGCAGTACCAGCCCTGCACACACATGTAGAACAGAAGGTGGGCTAGTCCTTGAGCCTGTCGGTGTCTGGCAAAGTGCACGGCAGCGCCGATGTGTGGAGCTGTAACGACGGTCAGGGACAATACATGTCCTTTACGGCTCACTGGTCACGCTGCTTGCGCCTCCACGTTGTCACACTGTTGGTCCTGAGACAATGTCTGCCTCTACCTCCTCATGCTCCACCATGTCCTCAGCCTCCACAACAGGGACAAGTCACAGTGCCAGCATACCACATGCGCAGGGCTTGGCGGTGTCACGCTGTTCAGCACCTGGTTTGCCTTGGTGAACGCAGTCACACAGGGGAGGAACTGCTCCATGTGATGCATCAGGAAATCGAAACCTGGCTTTCTCCGAGACAACTTGAAATCGGTACCATGCTGACCGACAACGAGAAGTACTTGGTGTCGGTGCTTCGTCAAGGAAGGCTGAGCTATGCGTCCTGCATGGCACACGTGTTGTCAAGTGGTTCCTGCAGTCTTCCAACCAACTGCAAGACATCCTAAAAATGGGCAGGAAACTTTTCATGCACTTCAGCCACTCGTACACCGCAAAGCACACCCTCCTTGAGCTGCAGCGGCAGAACAGCATTCCCTAACATAGGCTGATATGCAATGTTTCCAGGCATTGGAATTCCACCCTCCATATGTTGGACCGACTATACAAACAGAGAAAGGCCATCAACGATTTCTTGATAATGCAGTGTTACGTCGATGTCAGCCGGTGGCAGCTCATGTGTGACACGTGCCGTTTGCTCAGGCCCTTTGAGGACTCCATGTTATTTGTCAGTTGCCAGGACTACGGGATGAACAATGTCATTCCACTGCTTCATGCCCTGGAACAGATCGTAGTAACAATGGCTGTTCAGGGGACAGGATATGTGGCGCCTAAATCTTATGGCCACATGGAAGAGGAGGAGGAGGGGGAAGAGGACATTAGAGCACAGGTAATGTGTAGCCAAATTGGTGGTTCATCTACTCAGCTGAGAGGACAGGAGGAGCCGGAGCAGCTAGAGGAGCTAAAGGGCGATGAGGAAGACGAGACAAAGGGCCCAGACACACTGTGGCAGTATGCAGATGAAGATGGAGGCAGGGAGTCCCTTCGAGTCACTTTTTACTAATGGCCTGATGCATGCTCACTTGCTTGTGTAGTGATAGCCGAATTGTCACCATTCAGCAGAGGGATGACTTCTGGCTCTCCATCTTATTGGACCCTCGCGACTGGTCAAGAATGGGGGCCTTTTTTACCCCCACCGAGAGGGAGGACAAACAGAACTATTACAGAGACATCCTATGTTGTCAATTGGCTGCATCCTATCTGCGCCATCATCCATCCTCTCGCGCTCACGTTCCACTGCCATGTCTGCTGGGCTGGGGTGGCAGGAGCAGTACCAACTCCATCAGCAGCAGCCTGAGTCTACAGTTGCTCATGAGTAGCTTTCTTCACCCGCATAGTGAACAAACTGCTCACCAGCAGCAGCAGCTAGACCTGGAGCAGGACCTGAACAAGCAGGTGGTAGCATACTTGGACTGCACCCTGCCACCCTACATTGAAGATCCGCTGGACTACTGGGTAGCCAAACTGGACTAGCAGAGTTTGTCCTGGAAAAGCTGTTCTTCCCAGCCAGTAGTGTGGCATCAGAGTGGGTATTTAGGGCGGCAGGGACCATAGTTACCCCATGAAGAACTCGCCTGTCCACCCAAAATATTGAGAGACTGTCCTTTGTCAAGATTAATCTGGCTTGAATCAGCCAGGATTTCCAACCACCAATTCCTGATGCATCAGACTAGATCATCCATGGTGCCACACCAACACTTTGATGCAAGAGACTGGTTTCTTCTGACTACCTGCCTCAGCTACTACTTTGAGGCTGCAACCCGCCTGATGCCACACATCTGATGCCAAGTGCTCCTTATTCCACCCACCTTCTTCAGCGGGTACTGGTATTGCCCCCACCGCTCCACTCTATTACCGGGTCACTTTGTGGTCTCTTGATGCAGCTGCTGCTGACATCTCCAAACTATGTCAACTTGCCACTCTGGTTATCTCCTGATGCTGCTACTGCTATCTCCACATTATGTCACCTAGCCACTCTGTGGTCTCCTGATGCTACCGCCACCTGCAAACTATGTCACCTTGCCACTCTTTGGTCTCCTTCTGCTGCTGCCATATCCACACTATGTCACCTTGCCACTCTGTGGCCTTCTGCTGCTACTGCCATCTCCACACTATGTCACCTTGCCACTCTGTGGTATCCTGCTGCTGCTGCCATCTCCACACTATGTCAACTTGGCACTCTGTGGTATCCTTCTGATGCTGCTGCTGTTACTGCCATCACCACACTTTGTCACCTTGCCACCCTGTGGTATCCTCCTGATGGTGCTGCTGCTACTGCCATTTCCACACTATGTTACCTGGCCACTTTTTGGTATCCTCCTGATGCTGCTGCTACTGGAATATCCACAATATGTCACCTGGCCACTCTGTGGTATCCTGCTGCTGCCGTCTACACACTGTGTCAACTTGTCACTATGTGGTATCCTCCTGATGCTGCTGTTTTACTGCCATCTCCACACTATGTCACCTTGCCACCCTGTGGTAATCTCCTGCTGCTGCTAACATCTCCACAACATGTCAGCTTGGCATTCCTTGGTCTTCTCATGCTACCGCCACCTTCAAACTCGGTAATTGTGCAACTTCATGGCCTCCGTATACTGCCGCCACCTGCAGACTCTATCATTATGCCGCTCCGTGGTCTCCTCATGCTGCTGCCACCTCCAGACTTTGTTATTGAGCTGCTCTGTGGCCTACTTATGCTGCTGCCACTTCCAGACTCTGTTATTGTGCCGCTCTATAGTCTCCTCAAGCTGCTGTAACCTCCAGATTCTGTCATTATGCTGTTCTGTGGCCTACTTATGCTGCCATCACCTCCAGACTCGGTCATTGTGCCACTCGGTGGCCTCCTCATACTGCTGCCATCTCCTGACTCTGTCATTGTGCCGCTCTGACGTCTTCTCATGCTGCTTCCACCCCTAGAATCTGTCATTGAGCAGCTCTCTGGTCTCCTCATGCTGCCGCAACCTCCAGAATCTGTCTTTGGTCAGCTCTGTGATATCCTCATACTGCTGCCACCTCCAGACTCGGTCATTGTTTCATTTGGTGGCCTCCTCCTACTGCCGCCATCTCCAGACTCTGTCATTGTGCCGCTCTTTGGTCTCTTCATGCTGCTGCCACCCCTAGAATCTGTCATTGTGCCGCTCTGTGGTCTCCTAATGCTGCCGCCACCTCCAGAATTTGTCATTGTGCCACTCCTTGGTATCCTTATGCTGCTGCCACCTCCAGACTCTGTCATTGTGCCCCTTTGTGGTATCCTCATGCTGCCGCCACCTGCAGACTCTGTTATTGTGTTATTGTGCCTCTTTGTGGTCTCCTCATGCTGCTTTCACCTCCAGACTCGGTCATTTTTCTACTCTCTGGCCTTCTCATGCTGCTGCCATCTCCACACTCTGTCAATGTGCCACTCTGTGGTCTCCTCATGCTGCCGCCACCTTCAGACTCGGTCAGTGTGCCACTCGGTGGGCTCCTCATGCTGCTACCACCTCCAGACTCCGTCATTGTACCGCTCTATGGCCTAATCATGCTGCCACCACCTCCAGGCTCTGTCATTGTGCCGCTCTGTGGTCTCCTCATGCGGCTGCCTCCTCCAGACTCTGTTATGGTGCCGCTCATTGGTCTCCTCATGCTGCTATAACCTTCAGACTCTGTCATTGTGCCACTCTGTGGTCTCCTCATGCATCCACCACCTACAGACTCGGTCATTGTGCCACTCGGTGGCCTCCTCATACTACTGTCATCTCCAGACTCTTTCATTGTGCCACTCCTTGGTATCCTTATGCTGCTGCCACCTCCAGACTCTGTCATTGTGCCCCTTTGTGGTATCCTCATGCTGCTGCCACCTGCAGACTCGGTCAGTGTTTCACTCGGTGGTCTCCTCCTACTGCCGCCACCTCCAGACTCTGTCATTGTGCCGCTCTGTGATCTCCTCATGCTGCTGCCACCTCCAGACTCTGTCATTGTGCCAATCTTTGGTCTCCTCATGCTGCTGCCTCCTACAGACTCAGTCATTGTGCCACTCGGTGGCCTCTTCATTCAGCCGCCACCTCCAGACTCTGTCATTGTGCCTCTTTGTGGTCTCCTCATGCTGCTGCCACCTCCAGACTCGGCCATTGTTCCGCTCTGTGGTCTCCTCACGCTGCTTCCACCTCCAGACTCGGTCATTTTTCTACTCTCTGGCCTTCTCATGCTGCTGCCATCTCCACACTCTGTCATTGTGCCGCTCTGTGGTCTCCTCATGCTGCTGCCACCTACAGACTCGGTCAGTGTGCCACTCGGTGGGCTCCTCATGCTTCTACCACCTCCAGACTCCGTCATTATGCCGCTCTATGGCCTAATCATACTGCCACCACCTCCGGGCTCTGTCATTGTGCCGCTCTGTGGTCTCCTCGTGCGGCTGCCTTTTCCAGACTCTGTCATTGTGCTGCTCTGTGGCCTACTCATGCTGCTACCTCCTCCAGACTCTGTCATGGTGCTGCTCTTTGGTCTCCTCATGCAGACTCTGTCATTGTGCCACTCGGTGGCCTCCTCATACTGCTGTCATCTCCAGACTCTTTCATTGTGCCACTCCTTGGTATCCTTATGCTGCTGCTACCTCCAGACTCTGTCATTGTGCCCCTTTGTGGTATCCTCATGCTGTCGCCACATGCAGACTCGGTCAGTGTGCCACTCGGTGGCCTCCTCATACTGCCGCCACCTCCAGACTCTATCATTGTGCTGCTCTGTGGTCTCTTCATGCATCTGTAACCTCCAGACTCTGTCATTGTGGCACTCTGTGGTCTCCTCATGCTGCCGCCACCTGCAGACTTGGTAATTGTGCCACTCAGTGGCCTCCTTATACTGCTGCCACCTCCAGACTCTGTCATTGTGCTGCTCTGTGGTCTCCTCGTGCGGCTGCCTTTTCCAGACTGTCATTGTGCTGCTCTGTGGCCTACTCATGTTGCTGCCCCCTCCAGACTCTGTCGATGTGCCGCTCTTTGGTCTCCTCATGCTGCTATAACCTCCAGACTCTGTCATTGTGCCACTCTGTGGTCTCCTCATGCATCCACCACCTACAGACTCGGTCATTGTGCCACTCGGTGGCCTCCTCATACTGTTGTCATCTCCAGACTCTTTCATTGTCCCACTCCTTGGTATCCTTATGCTGCTGCCACCTCCAGACTCTTTCATTGTGCCCCTTTGTGGTATCCTCATGCTGCCGCCACCTGCAGACTCGGTCAGTGTGCCACTCGGTGGCCTCCTCATACTGCCGCCACCTCCAGACTCTGTCATTTTGCTGCTCTGTGGTCTCCTCATGCATCTGTAACCTCCAGACTCTGTCACTGTGGCACTCTGTGGTCTCCTCATGCTGCCGCCACCTGCAGACTTGGTAATTGTGCCACTCAGTGGCCTCCTTATACTGCTGCCACCTCCAGACTCTGTCATTGTGCCGCTCTGTGGTCTCCTCATGCTGCTGCCACCTCCAGAATCTGTCATTGTGTCACTCTGTGGTATCTTCATGCAGCCGCCACCTCCAGACGCAGTCATTGTGCCACTTGGTGGCCTCCTCCTACTGCTGTCACCTCCAGAATCTGTCATTGTGCCCCTTTGTGGTATTCTCATGCTGCCACCACCTGCATATTCGGTCAGTGTGCCACTCGGTGGCCTCCTCATACTGCCGCCACCTCCAGACTATGTCATTGTGCTGCTCTGTGGCCTACTCATGCTGCCTCCACCTACAGACTATGTCATTGTGCTACTCTGTAGAATCCTCATACTGATGCCACCTCCAGACTCTGTCATTGTGCCGCTCTGTGACCTACTCATGCTGCCCCACCTCCAGAATCTGTCATTGTGCCACTCTTTGGTATCCTTATTCTGCTGCCACCTCCCGACTAAATCATTGTCCTTCTCTGTTGTCTCCTCAGGCTGCTGCCACCTCCAGAATCTCTCATTGTGCCCCTTTGTGGTATCCTCATGCTGCTGCCACCTGAAGACTCGGTCAGTGTGCCACTCGGTGGCCTCCTCATACTGCCGCCACCTCCAGACTCTGTCATTGTGCTGCTCTGTGGTCTCCTCATGCATCTGTAACCTCCAGACTCTGTCATTGTGCCGCTCTGTGGCCTTCTCATGCTGCCGCCACTTCCAGTCTCTGTCAGTGTGCCGCTCTGTGGTATCCTCATAGTGCTGTAACCTCCAGACTCTGTCACTCATGCATGCTGCTGCCACCTCCACACTCTGTTATTGGGCCACTCTGTGTCCTACACATGCTACTGCCACCTCCAGACTCTGTTATTGTGCCACTCTGTGGTATCCTCATGCAGCCACCACCTCCAAACTCGGTCATTGTGCCACCTGGTGGCCTCCTCCTACTGCTGCAACCTCCAGACTCTGTCATTGTGCCACTCTTTGGTCTCCTCATGCTGTTGCCACCTCCGGACTCTGTCACTGTGGTGCTCTGTGGTCTCCTCATGCTGCTGCCACCTCCAGACTCTGTCATTGTACCACTCGGTGGCCTCCTCATACTGCTTCCACCTCTAGACCCGTTCATTGGGCCACTTTGTGGTCTCCTCATGCTGCTTTCACCTCACCACTATGTCATAGGTGGACTTCTCATGCACTTCATGACTGGTCCACTATTTTGGCTTTTGGCCATCACTGACATCATTTATTTGAAACTTCTTCTGATCTGTCAGAAGGAAGGAAAAACTAGAAGCACAATGGATCCTGTCTGTGTTGCAGCTTTAAGGCCTGTATGGTCCCATCAGAATTGGCTTATGATTTGGTATCCAAAAGCAGGAGTGGGTAGAAAACACAGAAGACATGCAAGTATTCCATTCAAGTGTCATCTCTGTTTTAGAGCCACTTCTTATGTTTTTCCTTTAGCAATTCTGATGGATTATTGAGCAAATGCTGACCGAGTGAAGGATCTGTTTTTTCTGGGTAATTGTTCTGACGGATCAGAGAATGGGGAAAATTAATCAGTGATGTCAACACAAACTTACTGCTGACACCCTCTCCACTCTGTCGGGGGGGCTCTACTTGTATAAGCGTTTAACAGAACAGGTTCTGTAGATATCTATGTGAAATTATCTGACAAGGGTGAAAAAGGAGTGTGCTTCTTCTTGACGCTAACATCTACCTGTAAGGCTGAGTTGATATTTAAGTTATTTGGTCAGTTTTGGCCCCTTAACCACCCAAATAAGTGAAGTGTGCAGTGATTGAAATGTTAGCAAACAAGCGGGGGTGAGTAATTCTGCCTTCCTACAAGGGATGGGGTTTTTGGATACTAAAAATGTTTGTTTTTTGCTATTTGTTGAGTTATTTTTATTATTTGGAAATCATTGTGTTTATTGTATTGTGGTTATTTTACATTGTTTGATATTACTGTTCATTGTTATTTTACTTAAATTTATTGGTTTTGATTTTTTACATCTCTAAATCCAGTTAGAGGACTTTTATTTTATAGGGAACCTGTAACCTGTACAATGCTGCCCTCACTGAGTATAGTATAGTGACAGATGCGTTGATTCCAGCAGGCTTTTGCATTTGAGCTGGCAGTCACTACCTTTATAGTACTGACATGCCAAACCTCACAGTGCATGCCTGAGCTGAGAGGGAACTGAGTCCAGTGAGACTTGCTGGCCCTGACCTCCCCCCCCGTTTCCTGACCATGGCTGGAAGGTTTCATTCCTATGCTTACCAGGAAAAAAAACTGCAAGTCATGGTCAGGGAGTGGGGGAAGTGGGACCATTGACTCTCATCTGACTCATCTCCATCGCAGCACTGGTATGTGCTTCAAGGTTCATCATGTCAGTACTCTAAGTACTGACTGTCAGCTCAAAAGTGACAGCCCACTGAAATCCGCACATCTGTCACTATAGTAAGGGCAGAATTGTACATGTGACATTTAACAATAACTTTTGCTGTAATGTAATATCATATTAATATTAATATTATATTAATGCCTGTGGGTGCAAAAAGCACAGGCAACTAGTGGAGCATAGTAACAGGGAATAATACTAGAGAGCTGTTATAACTTAGAGATGAGCGAACTTCTATATTTAGTTTGGCGTCCAAAGTTCGGGTTCGGGTTATCCTAGCATCCCGTTACGGATTCCGCTACCGCGGACCATAACGGCATTTGGAATCCATGAGGGGCTGCTTCATTGAACCCGAACCTTGGACAACCCTAAGGACCTGGGGTGATGTCATCGTTATGTGATCAGTGTAGGGGGCGTGGCTCAGTACTGGATCACCTCTTATCCAATCCAGTGCTGAGCCACGCCCCCTGCACTGATCTCATGATGGTGATGTCACCCCAGGTCCTTAGGCTTGTCCAAGGTTCGGGTTCAATGAAGCAGCCCCTTATGGATTCCAAATGCCGTTATGGTCCGCGATAGCGGAATCCATAATGGGATGCTACGATTAACCGAACCCAAACTTTGGACGCCGAACTAAAAATAGAAGTTCGCTCAACTCTAGTTATAACAGAAAATAATAAAGTAAAGTTCGGGCCCCATTGACTTTAATTGGGTTCGGGGTCAAGTTCGGGTCTCGAATGCGAACTTTGACCTCAATTTCGGCCGAACCCAGCGAACCCAAACTTCCACAGGTCCACTCATCCCTACTTTTGAATTACTTCATCGTGAATTGCATTCAATTGTATGTAGCAGGTCCAATTACG
This sequence comes from Bufotes viridis, assembly GCA_033119425.1. Lineage (NCBI taxonomy): Eukaryota > Metazoa > Chordata > Amphibia > Anura > Bufonidae > Bufotes > Bufotes viridis. The sequence goes on along the minus strand of CM065593.1, from coordinate 341,600,727 downwards.
GAGAACGGTGATCGGGCCACCCCTGTCATTGAACCCCTCAGATGCCATGTTCATCACTGATCCCTGCATCTTCGTACGAGCGCTGTCTTCTTTGCTCTGTTTATTTGCTTGTGGCAGCAACTGCATTAGTGAGCAGGTGTAATTACAGTATGGCGCCCCATTCATTTCTATGGGACGGCTTTGTAGTATTGGCTGAACAGATGGAGCCGTCCCATAGAAGTGAATAGGGACGCCATACTTGCAATTACACCTGCAACTGCTGTGATAAGCAGAGCAGAGAAGTCAGTGCTCATATAAGTGCTGCCTTCTCTTTAAACAGCTGAACAGTGGGGGTGTCGTGAGTTGGGACCCCCGCGGATATTCATGACTTATCCTGTGGATGGGTGATCACTATGAATAAAACAGACAACCCCTTTAATGCACTGTCCTATACACCTGTCAAAAAGCAATCCTGCCTCCCTCATCTTCATTGTGTAATGCTGTATTGGTGGCAAATACACAGCAAACAATTATGAAAATCTCTCACCCACCATAGAATGCGGTAGCGTCACAAGTGACAACATAATGATTATATAAATGACAATCATATTATGCTTGCATAGCACAGGAGAGATTTTAGTTCAGAACACTCAAACTGTTTGCAGATTGCAGCTCCTATTACCTTACCGTAGAACATTTAGTGCCAAATCAATGGTACCACATCATTTAGAGCAGTTCAACATTTTCTATATAAAGTAGCTTTCATCCCAGCACAATGAAAATTTAAAAAGTTCTAGTTTTAAAGTTTCAATGTATAATATAATAGTTTCATTAAAATAATGTAATAATGGAGCATATATGACCTTGCATGTGTGGTGAAGTCAGCCAGGGTTTCCTTCACCCAGGGTAAAAACAGAGTTATACTGCATATTTAAACACCGTCATCTGGGCAAAGTGGCTTGTTGGCTCCCGGTACCTGGGCCACATTTCCTACTATCGTTCCCCCAAGATACCTCAGACCTCAGCATTCAGTACCCTTCACTTAACTAATTTCTCCTATTTCAAAGGCTATTTATCTTTTTTTTTTTTTTATTATTAATATGGGACTCCTTTTTCTGGCAGACCAGACCAATGGCAACATCTGCATGGAGTTGGTATATTCTCCCTCCTAAATCTCTTATTGTTCCCCACACTCCAAAAAGATATCATTAAGCTATTAGGTTTCTACAAAAAGCTCTTAAAGTAACAATAAACCTAGAAATTATTGCTAAAAGCACACTAAACAAGAAATATAGTCATCCTCAGGATTGTTCAGTCTGAAGCACTTTGCACTTCGCAGTCTTGTAGAAATCCTCCAAGCCAACAAAAGAGTTATTCTCCTGCTCAGCTGCTCCATCTTAGGATGGAAACATACAGAAGGGGAGGAGCTCACCCAAGGGGTGGGCCGTATTAACTAGTGTTGAGCGAACAGTTCGAGCATAGTTCGGGTCCGTACCGAATTTTGGGGTGTTCGTGACACGGACCCGAACCCGAACTTTTTCGTAAAAGTTCGGGTTCGGGTTCGTCGTTCGGCATGTATTTTGGCGCATTTTGAAAGGCTGCAAAGCAGCCAATCAGCATGCATCATACTACTTGCCCTAAGATGCCATCGCAGCCATGCCTACTATTGGCAAGGCTGTGATTGGCCAAGTGCAGCATGTGACTCAGCCTCTTTATAAGCTTGTGCGCACGTCGGGACGTGCTCACTCCCGATGTGAATAGAACAGGGATAGACGCAGCTGATGCTAGGGCGAGAATAGGCAGGGATAATTGAATAACTGGAAGCAAATTTCTCTCCTCCACCTGTGATTCATCTGAACAACTGCAGCTGAGCTGCTTTTTTGATAGGGATTGGCTATTTTTAGAGTGGCCAGAGTGATTTTTCCATCCACATGTACCTGGGCTGACCGCGGCCGCCATTTTGCGACTTGTAGTGCTGCAGCAGAAGCTGCCACAGTGTGCATTCCAAAGCTCCAAACAAGTCAGACATCTACACCTGGGATTCAGACCAATAGCGATTTAGCAGCACAGTCCAAGGCTATTTTTTTAAAGGTTGTGCAGACCATTTTGTGGCACATGTTACTGGGCTGATAGGCGGCGGCCATCTTGGGACTAGTGCTGCAGCACAATCTCTCCCAACGTCCATTAATCACTTGTAATAGTGGTCTGTGCCATAGAAATCCTACATCAGGGACTTGGGTGTGCTTGTGTCACCCCTACTAATACCAGTCCACCTGTAATCCATACAGTGAAAAGCCATAAAGTATTCCAGTGAGGGAATTTTTTTTATTTAAAAAGGCCAAGTTAGTTTATCTGGCGTTCAATATACTAGATACAGTTAGGCCTGCGTTTCATACATCTGGAATTAGCAAACTAATGTGCTGGGGTTGGGAAAACATATATGTACCCATACTAGAATCTGTCAAAGAAAGCGGTACTCACATATAACAGTCATTCCATCTGTAATCCATACAGTCAAAAGACTGAAAGTATTCCAGTGAGGGAATTTTTTTATTTAAAAAGGCCAAGTTAGTTTATCTGGCGTTCAATATACTAGATACAGTTAGGCCTGCGTTTCATACATCTGGAATTAGCAAACTAATGTGCTGGGGTTGGGAAAACATATATGTACCCATACTAGAATCTGTCAAAGAAAGCGGTACTCACATATAACAGTCATTCCATCTGTAATCCATACAGTCAAAAGACTGAAAGTATTCCAGTGAGGGAATTTTTTTATTTAAAAAAGGCCAAGTTAGTTTATCTGGCGTTCAATATACTAGATACAGTTAGGCCTGCGTTTCATACATCTGGAATTAGCAAACTAATGTGCTGGGGTTGGGAAAACATATATGTACCCATACTAGAATCTGTCAAAGAAAGCGGTACTCACATATAACAGTCATTCCATCTGTAATCCATACAGTCAAAAGACTGAAAGTATTCCAGTGAGGGAATTTTTTTATTTAAAAAGGCCAAGTTAGTTTATCTGGCGTTCAATATACTAGATACAGTTAGGCCTGCGTTTCATACATCTGGAATTAGCAAACTAATGTGCTGGGGTTGGGAAAACATATATGTACCCATACTAGAATCTGTCAAAGAAAGCGGTACTCACATATAACAGTCATTCCATCTGTAATCCATACAGTCAAAAGACTGAAAGTATTCCAGTGAGGGGATTTTGCTTATAAAAATAATATATTTCATTGTGGTGCGAGTTGAATCGCAACAATGAAGAAAAATACTATTAAGGGACGAGGACGCGGTCGTGGTGGTGTCCGTGGAGCCTCTGTTGCTGGTAGAGGACGTGGCCGTTCGGCCCCAGGCGCACACAGTAGGGAACGAACTCCCTCAACTAGCCGGCAGAATGTACCGCAATATCTCGTGGGGCCCAATGCCGCTCTTAGGATGGTAAGGCCTGAGCAGGTACAGGCATTAATCGATTGGGTGGCCGACAGTGCTTCCAGCACGTTCACCACATGGTCTTCCACCCAGTCTTCTGCGGAAGCGCACAGGTGGCACCTGAAAACCAAGCCCATCAGTCTGTCACATCACCCCAAGCATATCAGGGAAACGGTCTGAGCCACAAGTTATGCAGCAGTCTCTTCTTCTGTTTGAAGACTCTGCTTCCAGGGTTTCCCAGGGGCGTCCACCTAGCCCTTCCCCAGTGGAGGAAGACATACCATGCACTGACGCACAACCACTTATGTCTCCAGATGAAGAGGACATGGGAATACCACCACAGCAGAGTCACCGACTCTCTGATGATGACGAAACACAGGTGCCCACTGCCGCGTCTTTTTGCAGTGTGCAGACTGAACAGGAGGAGGTCAGGGAGGGAGACTGGGTGGAAGACGATGCAGAGGACGATGAGGTCTTAGACCCCACATGGACTGAAGGTCGTGGCGATGACTTTCACAGTTCAGAGGAAGAGGTAGTGGTGAGACCGAGACAACAGCGAAGCCAAAGAGGGAGCAGGGGGCCAAAGCAGGCGAGCCGCCGCCTCCAGAGTTCGCCTGCTACTGGACATCGCCAACAGGGACCCAGCCCCACAAAGGCAGCTTCAAAGAGTTCCCTGGCATGGCACTTCTTTAAACAATGTCCTACCGACAAGACCCGAGTGACTTGCACGCTCTGCCATCAGAGCCTGAGGCGAGGCATTAACGTTCTGAACCTCAGCACAACCTGCATGACCAGGCATCTACATGCAAAGCATGAACTGCAGTGGGGTACACACCTTAAAAACCAGGCACTCGCTGAGGCTCCCCTGCTCCCTCTACCGCTGCTGCCTCGGCTTCCGCCTCGAGAGGAATGTTGCCACCTGCCGAGCAGCAAACAGAGGATGTGCCACCGACACCACCACCACCGCCACCGTCAACTAGCGTCTCCACTATATCACACAGCAGCGTTCAGCTCTCAATATCTCAAACCTTAGAGAGGAAGCGCAAATTCCCCGAGTCACCCTCGAGCCCTTGGCCTGAACGCCAGCATTTCTAAACTGCTGGCCTTTGAAATGCTGTCATTCCGGCTGGTGGACACAGACAGCTTCAAACAGCTGATGGCCATGGCTGTCCCGCAGTATGTGGTTCCCAGCCGCCACTACTTCTCCAAGACAGCCGTGCCTTCCCTGCACATGCAAGTGTCCGATAAAATCAAGTGTGCACTGCGCAACGCCATTTGTGGCAAGGTCCACCTAACCACAGATACGTGGACCAGTAAGCACGGCCAGGGACGCTATATCTCACTAACTGCACACTGGATGAATGTAGTGGCGGCTGGGCCCCGGCGGACAGTTCCTTGGCGCACGTCCTTCCGCCCCCTAGGATCGCAGGGCATCATTCTCTGCCTCCTGTAGCCTCCTCCTCCTACTCGGCTTCCTCCTCCACTGCTTCCACCAGCTCATCCGGTCAGCCACACACCTTCACCACCAACTTCAGCACAGCCCGGGGTAAACGTCAGCAGGCCATTCTGAAACTCATATGTTTGGGGGACAGGCCCCACAGCGCAAAGGAGTTGTGGCGGGGTATTGAACAACAGACCGACGAGTGGTTTCTGCCGGTGGGCCTCAAGCCAGGCCTGGTGGTATGCGATAATGGGCGAAATCTCGTGGCAGCTCTGGGACTAGCCGGTTTGACGCACATCTCTTGCCTGGCGCATGTGCTGAACTTGGTGGTGCAGAGGTTCATTCACCACTACCCCAACATGTCAGAGCTGCTGCATAAAGTGCGGGCCGTCTGTGCGCGCTTCCGCCGTTCACATCCTGCCGCTGCTCGCCTGTCTGCGCTACAGCGGAACTTCGGCCTTCCCGCTCACCGCCTCATATGCGACGTGCCCACCCGGTGGAACTCCACCTTGCACATGCTGGAGAGACTGTGCGAGCAGCAGCAGGCCATAGTGGAGTTTCAGCTGCAGCACGCTCGCGTCAGTCGTACTGCCGAACAGCACCACTTCACCACCAATGATTGGGCCTCCATGCGAGACCTGTGTGCCCTGCTGCGCTGTTTCGAGTACTCCACCAACATGGCCAGTGGCGATGACACTGTTATCAGCGTTACAATACCACTTCTATGTCTCCTTGAGAAAACACTTAGGGCAATGATGTTAGAGGAGGTGGCCCAGGTGGAGGAGGAGGAGGAGGAGGATGAGGGCTCGTTTCTAACACTTTCGGGCCAGTCTGTTCGAATTGGCTCAGAGGGAGGTTTGTTTAAGCAGCAGAGGACAGGTTCACAAGTCGCCAGCCAAGGCACTGTACTGGAGGACGAGGAGGATGAGGAGGAGGAGGTGGAGGGGACGAGGATGACGCAAGTTCACAGCGGGGTGGCAGCCCAGGCCCATCACTGGTGCGTGGCTGGGGGATACGGTGGACGATGACGATACGCCTCCCACAGAGGACAGCTTGTCCTTATCCATGGGTAGCCTGGCCCACATGAGCGAATATATGCTCCAATGCCTGCGCAACGACAGCAGAGTTGCCCACGTTTTAACGTGTGCAGACTACTGGGTGGCCACCCTGCTGGATCCCCGGTATAAAGACAATGTGCCCACTTTAATTCCTGAACAGGTGCGCGACCGTAAGATGCGCGAGTACAAGCGCACGCTGATAGAGGCGCTCTTGAGAGCATTCCCACATGTCACAGGGGAACAGGTGGAAGGTGAAGGCAGAGGAGTGGCAAGAGGTCGCCAACGCAGCTGTGTCACGGCCAGCTCATCTGAGGGCAGGGTTAGCATGGCAGAAATGTGGAAAAGTTTTGTCTCCACGCCACAGCTATCTGCACCGACACCTGATACGGAACGTGTTAGCAGGAGGCAGCATTTCACTAACATGGTTGAACAGTATGTCTGCACACCCCTCCACATCCTGACGGATGGTTATGCCCCATTCAACTACTGGGTTTCGAAATTGTCCACGTGGCCAAAGTTAGCATGTTATGCCTTGGAGGTGCTTTCCTGCCCGGCGGCCAGCGTTTTATCTGAACGCGTATTCAGCATGGCAGGGGGCGTCATTACTGACAAGCGCAGCCGCCTGTCCACAGCCAACGTGGACAAGCTGACCTTCATAAAGATGAACCAGGCATGGATCCCACAGGACCTGTCCCTCCCTTGTGCAGAGTAGTCCTTATTAACTGCCTAAAACATGTCTTGTTGTGCTACGGGCCACTTCTTTATTTGATACAAATTTTATGAAACCCACAGTTGAATGAAACACTTCTCTGTCTGGGCGCCGGGGCCTAACCAGATGAAAGTGGCCGGTTAAACTAACGGGTGACATGAAGCCATAACCTCTGCCATGCTACCTCTGTCTTCTGTCTGGGTGCTGAGGCCTAAGTCAAATAAAGCGGTCTTCTGCTGTGCTGGGGGATATGAAGCTAATCTCTGACCTCTCTCCTCTGTCTGGGTCCAAAGGCCTAAATCACTGAAAGAGGCCTTCTCCTGTGGTGTGTGATATGATGCCAGAATATGTGCTGTGGGGCCTCTCTCCTCTTCCTGGGTGCAGGGGTCAAATAAACTAAATTGTGGCCTACTCCTGTGGTGGTTGATATGATGCCTGATTCTCTGATGTGGAACCTCTCTCCTCTGTTTGGGTGAAGGGGTCAAAGTAACTCAATGGTGGCTTCTCCTGTGGTGGTTAGTATGATGCCAGAATATGTGCTGTGGGGCCTCTCTCCTCTTCCTGGGTGCAGGGGTCAAAGTAACTCAATGGTGGCTTCTCCTGTGGTGGCTGATATGATGCCAGAATATGTGCTGTGGTGCCTCTCTCCTCTTCCTGGGTGCGGGGGTCAAAGTAACTCAATGGTGGCTTCTCCTGTGGTGGCTGATATGATGCCAGAATATGTGCTGTGGGGCCTCTCTCCTCTTCCTGGGTGCAGGGGTCAAAGTAACTCAATGGTGGCTTCTCCTGTGGTGGTTAGTATAATGCCAGAATATGTGCTGTGGGGCCTCTCTCCTCTTCCTGGGTGCAGGGGTCAAAGTAACTCAATGGTGGCTTCTCCTGTGGTGGCTGATATGATGCCAGAATATGTGCTGTGGTGCCTCTCTCCTCTTCCTGGGTGCAGGGGTCAAAGTAACTAAATGGTGGCTTCTCCTGTGGTGGTTGATATGATGCCTGATTCTCTGCTGTGAAACCTCTCTCCTCCATCTGGGTGTAGGGGTCAAAGTCTTTCAAAGTCGCCTTCTCCTGTGCTGATTGATATGAAGCTGATGGTTGTGCCATCTGACATGGTTGCCGGGGTCCCATTAAATTGGGGCCTACTCCTGTGGTGGTTGATATGATGCCTGATTCTCTGATGTGGAACCTCTCTCCTCTGTTTGGGTGAAGGGGTCAAAGTAACTCAATGGTGGCTTCTCCTGTGGTGGCTGATATGATGCCAGAATATGTGCTGTGGGGCCTCTCTCCTCTTCCTGGGTGCAGGGGTCAAAGTAACTCAATGGTGGCTTCTCCTGTGGTGGCTGATATGATGCCAGAATATGTGCTGTGGTGCCTCTCTCCTCTTCCTGGGTGCGGGGTCAAAGTAACTCAATGGTGGCTTCTCCTGTGGTGGCTGATATGATGCCAGAATATGTGCTGTGGGGCCTCTCTCCTCTTCCTGGGTGCAGGGTCAAAGTAACTCAATGGTGGCTTCTCCTGTGGTGGTTAGTATGATGCCAGAATATGTGCTGTGGTGCCTCTCCTCTTCCTGGGTGCAGGGGTCAAAGTAACTAAATGGTGGCTTCTCCTGTGGTGGTTGATATGATGCCTGATTCTCTGCTGTGAAACCTCTCTCCTCCATCTGGGTGTAGGGTCAAAGTCTTTCAAAGTCGCCTTCTCCTGTGCTGATTGATATAAAGCTGATGGTTGTGCCATCTGACATGGTTGCCAGGGTCTGATTCAATGGGGGCCTACTCCTGTGGTGGGTGATCTAAATGCCTGATTCTCTGCTGTGAAACCTCTCTCCTCCGTCTGGGTGTAGGGGTCAAAGTCTTTCAAAGTCGCCTTCTCCTGTGCTGATTGATATGAAGCTGATGGTTGTGCCATCTGACATGGTTGCCGGGGTCCCATTAAATTGGGGCCTACTCCTGTGGTGGGTGATCTAAATGCCTGATTCTCTGCTTTGAAACCTCTCTCCTCCGTCCGGGTGTAGGGGTCAAAGTCTGTCAAAGTCGCCTTCTCCTGTGCTGATTGATATAAAGCTTATGCTTGTGCCATCTGACATGGTTGCCGGGGTCTGATTCAATGGTGGCCTACTCCTGTGGTGGGTGATCTAAATGCCTGATTCTCTGCTGTGTAACCTCTCTCCTCCGTCTGGGTGTAGGGGTCAAAGTAACTAAATGGTGGCCTACTCCTGTGGTGGGTGATATGATGCCTGGTTCTCTGCTGTGGGACCTCTCTCCTTTGTCTGGGTGCTGTGGTCAAAATAATAGTAAGTGACCTTCTCCATTGGTGGGTGACTTGAAGCCTGATTCTGTGCTATGGGACCTCACTCCAATTAATATTGTTTAATTTTTATTTATTTTATGTTAACTCATCATTTCCCTATCTACATTTGTTTGCAGGGGATTTAACTACATTTTGCTGCCTTTTGCAGCCCTCTAGCCCTTTCCGGGTGTGTTTTACAGCCTTTTTAGTGCCCAAAAGTTCGGGTCCCCATTGACTTCTATGGGGTTCGGGTTCGGGTTCGGGATGAAGTTCGGGTCGAGTTCGGATCACGAACCCGAACATTTTTCAAAAGTTCGGCCGAACTCGTCGAACCCGAACATCCAGGTGTTCGCTCATCTCTAGTATTAACCTATTTGCCCTACTGCAGATCGTGCAGCGAAGGAAGGGCCTTGCTGTAGCCAAATACAGGACAATAAGGAGAAGAGAGGACATAGCTGATCTCTAGAGACAGAGAGAAAATTTCTTGATATATTTCTCGGTTTTACAATCAGTTCGGAAAGTCTTTAAACCCTTTCACTTTTTTCATGTTTTGTCATGTTTAGCCTTGTCCTAAAATTAAAACAAATCAAGTGTTGCTACATCATCATTCTGCACTCAATACCACAGAATGAGACAGTGAAAACAGAATTTCAGAAATGTTTGCTAATTTATAAAAAATAAAAAAATAATCTTTAAGATGTTTCTACGCTTTGATTGGCGTCCACCTATGGTAAATTCAGTTGACTAGACATGATTTGGAAAGACACAACCTGGTGTATATAAGGTCTCACAGCTGCCAATGCATATCAGAGTAAAAACCAAGTCATGAGGAGGAAAGAATTGCTTGTAGAGCTCATGGACAGGATTGTGTGGAGGCACAAATCTAGGGAAAGATACAAAAGCGATTTTACTGCAATGAAAATTCCGATGAGCACAGTGGCCTCCATAATTTTTAAATTGATGATTTGATCAACCAGGGCTCGTCCTAGATCTGGCCACCCATCCAAACTAAGTAATTGTGGGAGAAAGGCCTTGGTAAGAGAGGTGACCAAGATCCCAATGGTCCCTCTGACTAAGCTTCAAAGATCGTGTGTGTAGATGGTCAACAATCACTGCAGCTTTCTGCAGCTCTGAAAGGAGAAAGAACACACCTGAAAGACTGCCTGGAGTTTGTAAAAAAAAAAAAAAAAAACATCTAAAGGACTATCATACTGAGATACAACATTCTCTAGTCTGTTGAAACCAAGACTGAACTTTTTGCCTCAATTTCAAGTGTAATTTTGGGAATAAACCAGGCACTATCCCATACCACCAGTACAATGAACTATGGTGATGGCAGCGTTTTTTAGCGTCTGAGAGACAGAAACTGGTCAGGATTGAGGCAAAGCTGAATGGAGTGGGTTATAAAGATATTTGTGATAAAAACTTGATCCAGAGTGCTCTGGACCACAGACTGGACCGAAGGTTACCATCCATAAACAAAATGACCATAAGCACACAGCTAAGACACAGCTTGAGTGGCCAAGCAAAGAGCCCTGACTTCTGGAGACCTGAAAATTAGAGTGGAAAGAAGTTATCAAAAATTTGGCTACTTCGCCAAAGTTCACAAGGAAATTTTATTTATTATAAATTACTTTGTCACAAATTGCATTCCATTATATGTAGCGGGTGCAATGATGGGGAATGGCGATTGCGTCGCTCCGATTATTGAACCCCTCATATGCCACGTTCAATGCTAAGCAGGGTATTTGACGGTCACATTCAGGCCTTTCAGGGGTTAAAAAAATATATACATACTCACCTTATCCATTTGAATGCAAAGAGGCTGTTGAGGCCATCTTGTTATAAGAAAACGCGTCAAATCTCACACACGCTGACGTGATGCCATTACTGATTACCGATGAAGTCACCGCCCAGCCAGAGTGATGACATGGTGATGTCACATGTCAGCGAGCATGAGATTTGAAGTGTTTTCTTCAATCAAGATCTCCTTGAGCAAATGGATGAGCTGAGTATGTTTTTTTTATTTTTTATTTTTTTACCACCATTTCAGGAAAAGATTCACCAAAAATTCACCTTTGCGGCGAATCAAATTTTACCTGAAATTCGGATCGAAGTCAAGTTGTTCGCTCAACACCATTTAAAATGGCTGTCCATTAATAGTCGACTCGTCATCCAACTTGACAGAAAGGAATGGCAGAAAATTCCCAATTCTAGGTGTGCAAACCATGTAGCATCATACTCAAAAAGACTGACAGCTGCCAAAGATGCTTCAGCTAAATACTGTCCGAATACTTATGTCAACCAACACAAGATTTTTGTTTTTCCTTTTCAAAAAACTGGTGAAGATTTAGAACATTCTGTTTTTAATTTGTCATTATGATATTGAGTGCAGAACTTTAATGTTTTTGTTTTAGCACAAGGCCTCAACATGACCAAATGTGAAAAAATGCATTGTTTCTGTAATATGGGACAAAATAGGATGAAGATGAAGAGCCTGAATTTTTTTGTTTGTGATTTTTTGTGTGGCTATAGGGAAATTAATGTAAGAACTAGGGATGCCAGAGGCAGAGGTTTAAGAACACGTTTTCAATCCAGCCCCCAGTGCCTAAACTATGTTTTTCTCTACGGAGCATGCATGTTGTGTCTGTGCATGCCACATTCATGGGTACATGTACAATTGTGTCTTATCACTTGCGTCTTCTACCCAAATCATCATCATCTTCAGGGTGAGGGTGCTGGCGGGGTGTCATGAAACTGTCCCATGCCTTGGAGAGTGTTGCCCTAACTCTGTTGGAACTGCTGCGTGTTCCCCTCGTCTCCCCTCCTCGGTTGCCCAAGGAACTATGTACTCTGCACCATTTTGCTAGTCCTCTCCACCACAGGAATGAGAGATGAGAAGTTGACTTTGTAGCGGGGGCCGAGAAGGGTGAACAACAAGTAATCGGTGTTGGCCAAAATACGTAAAACGCAAGGGCCTCATCAGGAGGATGACTCTCAATCTCTTCATCCTCTTCATCCTCTTCTGCCCATCCACGCTGAACAGATGGAATAAACCTGCTATGGGTACTACCCTCTGTAGCGGAGGCATCCGTCTCCTGCTCCTCCTCCTCATCATCATTCAATTCGCTCCCGGCCTTCACAGCGTTTACCCAGTGTTGAGTCAGGGAAATGTAGCGTCCCTGGCCACAAACACTTGTCCATGTGTCGTTAAGTGGACCTTCCCAATAACTGCATTGGTCAGGGCACGGGTGATGTTACGGGACACATGCTGGTGTAAGGCATTAACGGCACACCGGTTAAAATAGTGGCGACTGGGGACTGAATAATGAGGGACGGCCACTGCCATCAGGCTGCAGAAAGCCTCTGTGTCCACAAGCCTAAATGGCAACATTTCCAAGGCCAGCAATTTGGAAAGGTGAGCATTTAGTGCTATGGCCTGTGGGTGGGTGGCTGGGTATTTGCGCTTTCGTTCAAAGGCTTGGGGTGTGGATCTCTGTACTCTGCGCTGGGACACAGAAGTGGATGTGCTAGCTGATGGTGTTTGCGAAGGTTCAGGTGCAGGATGGAAGGCATCCGGTCCTGTGTCTTGGACAGGGGATTGGCCAGCACGTAACACAGGCGAAGAGGAGGCAGTGGTGTGACCCTCAGACACTGATTGTGGACCCAGGCGTTCAGCCCACCTATTAGGGTGCTTTGATGCCATGTGGCGGATCATGCTGGTGGTGGCGAGGTTGCTAGTGTTCACGCCCCTGCTCATTTTGGTACGGCAAATGACTATTCTTTTATCGTCCGCACTTTCCTCCAAAAAGCATCAGACTGTGGAACACCTACCCCTTGGCAAGGGAGATTGCCGCAATTGGTTGCTCCAGGGAACAGTTGCGGGCCTGTTTGGTGTGGCCCGCCTTCTCCCTTTTGCCACCCCACTGCCTCTTCCAGTCTGTTGCGGTGCTGAGGATCCCTCCCCCTCTGTACTACTGTCCCTACTCGGCTTGCCCCCTTCCCAGGTTGGTTCAGTGATGTCATTGTCCACCACCTCCTGTTCCACTTCCTCACTATGGTCATCCTCCTGACTTGTTGACCTAACAAGAACCTCACTTATTGACAACTGTGTCTAATCTTCATCATGAACCTCTTTAGACACTAATTGCGGTTGACTTATTGGTAACTGTTTCTTATCATCCACCTCATGACACACTTATTGCCGTTCCCCACCATCATCTTTTTCCGACTGTGAATGCTCAAGAGTTTGGGAATCAGTGCACAAGATCTCCTCATGTCCCTCTTCAAGCGGGCTTGACGAGAGGGCCAAATCAAGGAATGGCGATGAAAAGAGCTCCTCAGAATATCCGAGTGTGGGATCACTTGTTTGCCAAGACTCTCCATGGTGGGAGGAAGGAGGATCAGGGTGAGGATTCTGTTGACCAGACTCTTGGCTACAGAGACTGGACTTTGTGGAAGACAGTGTGGTGCTTAACCAACTGGAAGCATTATCTGCTAAAATCCAACCAACCACCTGGTCGCACTGGTGTGACTTCGAGAGTGGTGTCCGGCGCTGCCCTGCAAACTGGGACATGAAGCTAGGTATCGTGGATGAGTGTGTTTCTTGTGCTCTGGCAGCAGGCACAGTTTCACCGCGCCCATGGACATGGCCTCTGCATGCACTGATTAGCCACTTCTCCTTCCCTTACTGCTCGCCTTGAGCATATTAAATGTTATATATGCTTGCAAGTATGTCACATGTACAGTAGCGCAGGTTTTCTAAGTGTATGCGCAAATAAATTACACTAAATGTCACCCATATTTAAGATGTTCAAACGTTATACAGGAGATGTAGCGCAGGTAATGTCGCTGTCAACAGCGGCAAAAAATTTAACTGAATGTCACTGATATTTATGATGTGCAAACGTTATACAGGAGAGGTAGCGCAGGTAATGTCGCTGTCACCTGCCGCGAAAAAGTAAACTAATTGTCACTGATATGTATCTCTACAGGAGATCTCTAGCTTCCGATGACGCGTTTCGGCCAGCCAATCACTGTAATGCCAGTAACCAACATGGCTACGGCATTACAGTGAGTGGCAGTACTTCCTCGCACGTTTATTGGCTGTATAGCAGCCAACAAATGTGCAGGAAGGAGACTCGAGCATCGTGCTCGAGCACACGTGAAATTCGGCCCTATCAGGTACTTATCCAGGGATTTGGCGCACTGTTTAAATTCCTTTTTGGCCATACACCATTGCCAGTGATAGTCTTGTTTGGCTCAAAAGCTATGTTACTTGTTCCCTGTTCCTGCATTTGTTTATTGATTCCTCTGTGCTTCTGAACTCGCTTGTCTTCTGACCATCCTCTGTCTCTCATTTGGTACTGCGTAGCCTGTCTGGTTCTGACCTATTACCGTGTGACTCTGATTTGGTGTTTGTTTGTCTGTTGGTGTTTGTCCATCTCTGCACTTATTTAGAGCAGGGACCATCGTCTAGTTGCGGTTCTGCCAAGTAGGACTTATATAGCAAGTAGGTAGGGAAAGTGGGTTGGGTTCCAGGTTAGGGCTCACTGTCCTTGTCTGTCCCTACCTATAGACATTACAGATGTCCAATGCGGAGTATGCATGTCCTGTGAGTTAACCACTCTGGAATGTGGCCTGATGGTCATCTGTCACAGAACAATAGCTTTGTATATGTTTTCTAACTATCCCTAACTCACTACAGTACTAGGAATATAGAAGATACTATAATAATTAAAGAGGACAGAACCAATAAGCATTATTTATGTATTTAAAAATCCCTTCTTCACAACTGTCCATACAGTGAGACATGAAGAAAGCATAGACATGTAATCACAACAGGAATATTATCTCTTCAATGGGTTCAATGATAGATATTTTTTTGACCACTGATGATAGTGGAACATCGGGCAAGTTTGGCAAGACTAAAGATACCTCCGTAGTTGTCCTTTATGACTTAATTTCTCAACCCAGTTCAACCATAAGGCTGGGGCTACTGCTATAATAGGGTGGATAATAGCATTCTAATAATCAGAAATATTTGATTTCATGCAAAGAGGTTTTACCTACTATGAATGGACAGATGTTTCACTTTTACTTGTATGCCTTCATTTGAAATATATTCATTTTTATGTTCAGCTACTTAAAGGGCTTCTGTCACCCCCCAAAAACCATTTTTTTTTTTTTGCCTCACTAAAAAGCTGAGGAAGGAGCGGCCGAGCGAGAGTACTCCTCTCAGTGCGCCTGCGCCGACTGAAGAACGGTATGGTGCAGGCGCGAGATTTTAAACGGAGACAGGGCCAGCTGGAGGAGGAGAGCGCTCGCTGGCCCTGTCAATCAACCACAGGAGGGGCGTTTTTTTACAAGCGGGATGCAGCGGCTACCAGCAAGTAAACGCCCTACTTGCTGGTAGCAAGGTAATTTGCATATTATAAAATAACGTTTTATAGCTAAATTAACCTACCAGCAAGTAAACGCCCTACTTGCTGGTAGCAAGGTAATTTGCATATTATAAAATAACGTTTTATAGCAAAATTAACCTACAAAAACGGTTAACAAGAATATGTTTAGAATAATCGCCCTATAAGCTTTTTAGTGAGGCAAAAAAAAAAAAAAAAAGGCTTTTGGGGGGGTGACAGAAGCCCTTTAAAAAAACTAGTGAATTTTTAATAGCATCTCAGGGTGGAGCTAAGATATAACAATAGCACAGAGAGCAGACTTTAATTGGTGTCAAACAGAGAAAATGACAGAGGATCATGGCAGGTGTCATGGCAGAACATAAAAGAAGATGGGCTCATGTCAGTGTTGGTTTATGTGTTTAGATCTAAGTCAGCCTGTGGACCATTATGTCTGGTGAATAAATGGAATTCAAGTGAATGGGTTCACATCTGTGATGCGGAAAGCACACGGCCAGTGCCCGCATATTGCAGACCCGCTGTTTCCATGTTTATAAGGCCTGACTGGCAGATAAAAATTTTGACACATTCCCATTAATTACTTTTTTTTAATTCTATTCAGGGTGTATCCCATCATGATAACGACTTCCATCTTGGGAACATCATTTGTTGAATTTCAAACCTCCATATCTTCCATTATATCAATTAAGGAACTCATTACACGGAACCTTTATTAGATTAGAGTCTTGTATCTATTATATTTGCAGCTGTTCTAAATTTAAAAAGACCCTAGAACAGGGATCAGCAAACTTCAGCACTCCAGCTGTTGTGAAACTACAACTCCCAGTATGCTCCTTCCACTTGTGTGGGAGTTTAGAGAACAGCCAAGCAAGTGTGCATGATGGGAGATGTAGTTTCACAACACCTAGAGCGCCGGAGGTTGCTGACCCTTGCCCTAGAACAATCTTATTGGACTGGATCAATTTCTTTTTTTTTTTTTGTGCATAGAAATATTAATTTTAACATGTAAACTGACGAACCGTGACTAATTTATATACTGCGGGGCAAACAGACTAAACTGAAATGAAGTTGTTTTTAGACGTAAAATATATGTATGTATATCACACATGCTTTTATTTTACGGAGCTGAATTATTGGCAGGTGTTGACCAGATGTACAGCCGAGGCCAAAATTCCAGTATGTGGGCTTGATAACTATGTGTTGCGGTTGACTGCACCGAGGCTTTAGTTTAGAAAGTAAAAATATCCACAAGTACACATATACTCTGCAGCCAAAATAAATAAAATATCAGCAACATGTCACAATTCACAAAAGGTCTATATTTATTTTCAGAAAAAAAGTGTTTAGAAATGTCATTGTTCACCTAAAGGGGACATGCCACTGGGTCAAATTTCTATTAGTTAGGGCACTTGGTTGATCAAACTCTTGACCTAGTGGACATATTTAGTCTGGCTTTACACGTAGTCTGGCTTAGTCTAGTGTTAAGGGAGTTATTAATTATTGATATTTATGCAAATATCCCTAATTAATATTCATAAATAGATGGGTTCATAAGCTAATGACTCCACCTATTTATACCTTAAAATCACGTTAACTATCGCCTAACATGGGTCACTGGCTATCTGCGGGCGCCTTACTGAACTAGGCTAACGTTAGTGAAAAACCACACACTACACAGTAGGTGTTGTCAACACACGGTATTTATTATCACCTATGATACAGTAATAATGACACATGCAATACAGTATATACACAGCACTAAAAGCACAGTACTAACTACTCTAAACAATCCCAAATTCCTCCCAAAACTCTAGCTAATACAAATTACACACACACACAATTGTAGTCACCCCTCCCCCTGCCTAGGCTTAACTATCCCTAGGGGAGCAATATAGCGTTACTGAACTGGCTGCAATCTGCGGTTACAGTCCAGTAAAGATAACCAGCGGAATGGATCCTGACTGTGGTATTGCAGTCAGGCTGGGGAAATACACAGGGGAGCTGGGATATTGCTGACCAGGGAGGTAGGGTATACAAGTTGGGTGGTTGTAGGGTGTAAAGGGAACGTAGGGTGAAAGGATAGTGGGCAGTGAAGGGTTAAGGGGGTATAATTGGTGGAGTGGGCAGTGAGCGTTGGTGGGGTAGTGGGCAGTGGGATTTTGAAGGGTTAAGGGGGTATATTCGTTGGTGGGATAGTGGGCAGTGAAGGGTTAAGGGGGTATATTCGTTGGTGGGATAGTGGCAGGGTTTTTAAGGGGTTAATCGTTGGTGGGTTAGTGGTAGGGAATAGAGATACTTAATATGCTCGTTGTCCAGGGGTTGCTCGTCTCTAGGGGGTCCTTCTTGTCCGGGCGGCAGGCTCCTACTCCCCAGTGCCGGGCTGCTGGATATTTATATCCAGCAGCCCGCACTCCCGCGCCGGCCGCGCTGAGGCGCGCGCATGCGCGTCACACGCAGGGACACGTGGGCCGGCGCGGCAATATGACGTCACCGCGCCAGCCCGCGCGTCCCAGCACGCGCACAGCGGGGCCGCGCTATGTGCTAGCAGGCGGGAGAATCCTTTGATCTCCCGCCTGTAGCACTTTGCATTCCAGGCAGCGCGATAGTAATCGCGCTGCCGGAATGTGTATAATAGGAGGAGGGGAGGTTTCTCCCCTCTTCCTATCATGCATAATTATCTCCAGCAGCGCTGGAGATAATTACTACAAAGGACTCCGATTCTATTGAATCGGAGCTCTTTGAAGCATCCAGGATGACCGGACTCTTGTCCAGTCATCCTGATGCAATTAACCAGATGGTATCCGTGTGAATGCTTGGGGCACATTCACACCAATACCTCTGGTTTCAGGTGAATCAGGGGGCATCATATACAGTATACATGTATATGGATGCTTAGGGCACATCCATATATATGCATACATCAAATATATATTTGGGGCTATAATATATATATATATATATATATATATATATACATGCATATGGATGCTTGGGGCACATCCATATACATGCATACATCAAATATACATTTGGGGCTATATATATGTATATACATGCACATGGATGCTTGGGGCACATCCAAATACATGCATATATCCATATGCCACTTTCTGGGAGCATACATCTGCATGGATGCCATGGGGCCCATCCACACACATGCATGCATCCCCTGTACGTGTGTACATGTGCATACACATTGTCACATAGTGAGAGGTTTGGTGGTAAAAAAAACAGGTATTTTCCTCTCAGCCTGTGCTGCTGGGTTGATTGCAGCCAGGTGAGGGCAAATACTGGACCGGATTTTAGGTGCCGGTCCGGGTTTTTTTTGGGATAATGCCTAGGTGCCTTTAAAAGACAGCTGGGTTTTATGCAAACTCTCTCTCTCTCTGTGTTTGGGATCTGAGCCCTGTGCTGGGCTGAAAAGCTGAGACCTGTGTGTCAGAAGAGCAGGCCATTTAAAGACGGTCAGTGGACTTTTTGTGTTGCTGAGCATTCAGCCAGGTGTGAACTAACACCTAGGATTTGAGGTGATTTAACCTGGAAACTGCTGGTGTTCCGTGGAGCTCTCAGGGCTGGAAGCAAGAGCTTGCAAAGAGGCGTGCAGTCTGCCTGGAAGCCTGAGGTTGGACTTTCCTGCGGCTGGGCTGACAGCCAGGTGTGAACACGCACCTAAACCACACAGGTGAATTTGATTCAGTCTTGGACTTTTGTTTTGCCTCAAGTTTTTGCTGTGTGTGTGAAGTAGCACTAAGTGACTGTTTTGAGTTTTGTTTGTGCAAGTGTGCAATAAAACACTGTTTGCTGCACTACCTGGACTCTCTTTGCCTCTATACTGCACCCGCACCGCTGTCTACCAGAGCAACTCCCCACAACATGCACACATATATACACATACACATACACCCACACATGCAGTGTACCCAGGCCAGCGGCCCATATATATATATCGGGGGCACTTCCCTCAACATCTAGCTAAGGCTGGTTCACATGTCCATTAAACCCGGACGTGAACAGTCCGTGGAAATGTGGACTAGATTTGATCTATAAAGCCGTAGTGCACGGCGTCATTGGTTGCTATAATGCCGTGCGCTCTCTGCCGCTGCTGCACTACATTAATACACTGGTATGATTTACCAGTGTATTACTATCCTGCAGTGGTGGCAGGGAGCGCACGACGTCATAGCAACCAATGACGATGTGCACTACAGCTGTAAAGAACAAATCAAGTCCACATTTCCACGGACTGTTCACATCCGGGTTTAACGGACGTGTAAAGCCAGCCTTAAACCCACAAAATGATCCATGAGTAGAAACCTGGTGCTAAAAAGAACTCAGCCCACTCTTTAATGGTTATACAAAATAACCTTATAAAATAGCAGTACTCTTGTTTTTGGGATTGTTCACTGTAGGTTCAGAATGAAATCTCGCAGAACGACGTTGTAATAAAAAGTTGATGACAAGTCTTTTTGACGCTAGATGTCTTCTGCTATTTTCATTGTTTGCAATTCTGCTTGCTTTAACCCCTTCCCGACCTCTCCATGTAAATTTATATCAGCGGTCAGGCATTTAAACAGCAGATACTCAGGACTAATGTCCGAGAACAGTGGTAAAAAATATTTTCAAAATAAATTAAAAAAATATATAAAAAAATTAAAATCACTCACCTTACCCCAAAATACAAATATGCAAACTATAAAAATATATACATCACAAGGATTGCCACATGCCAAACACCGTTACTGTTAAAATGTAAAAATATTTTTACCAGACGGCAAACGGCGAAATGGAAAAAAGTTAAAATGGACAATTCACCATTTTTTTGGTTGCTTCATTTCCCACAAATTTATTTTAGAAAAACGGATCAAAAAGTCATAGACACCAAAATAATGGAATCATTGAAAAGAACAAATTGCTTTTCAAAAAATGAGCCCACACACAGCTCTGCGCACGTAACTACAAAAAGTTATACGGGTGAGAATATGACCTTGAAATGAAAATATAATACATTTTAATTTCTTTTTCAGTATTAAAACACAAAAAAAAATTATGGTGGTAGCATCCCTGTAACTGTTCTGACCTGGAGAATAAAAGTAACAGGTCAGTTTTACCGCCTAGGAAACAGTGTAAAAAAAAAAAAGCCCTTTAAATCTGTGGTGAAATGGTGTTTTTTTTATAATTCCACCCTATTTCGACCGTACCTTTCCCCTGCAATGTCTGCTGCAGGGAAATTCTATGGCCCTTAGGCCCTTTTGCACACAAACGTTTTTTTTTTTCCGTTAACGTTCTGTATACGGATCGTATACAGAACCATTCATTTTAATGGATCCGCAAAAAAAACAAAATGTACTCCATATGCCTTCCGTTTTCGTATTTCCGTTTTTCTGTTGCTTTCAATGATAGAACATGTCCTATTATTGTCCGCATAATGGACAAGGATAGTACTGTTCCATCAGGGGCCAGCTGTTCCGTTCCACAAAAAAACGGAATGCACACGATTGTCATCCATATTTTTTGAGGATCCTTTTTTTGAGAACCGCAAAATACTGAAAAAGCCATACAGTCATGTGCAAGAGGCCTTAGTAGCAGAAGCTGAACTCACTGCAATAAATTACTCAATTACCATAAGATCCACCCAAAGTTTAGACAGTAGTAAATTAGAAAAAATATTTTCTACTTATTAATCCTTTGCTTTAATGAATTGGAGGGGTCAAGCTCAATAACTTAGATATAACCTAGCTTAGGCCTCTTTCACACTTGCGTTGTTAGGATGCGGCGTGCACTTCCGTCGCCGGAAATGCCCGCCGGATCCGTCACAACGCAAGTGACCTGAAAGCATTTGAAGACTGATCAGTCTTCAAAATGCTTTCAGTGTTACTATGGCAGCCAGGACGCTATTAAAGTCCTGGTTGCCATAGTAGTAGTGGGGAGCGGGGGAGCAGTATACTTACAGTCTGTGCGGCTCCCGGGGCGCTCCAGAATGACGTCAGAGCGCCCCATGCGCATGAATCACGTGATCCATGCGATCACGTGATCCATGCGCGTGGGGCGCCCTGACGCCACTCTGGAGCGCCCTGGGAGCCACACAGGCGGTAAGAATACTGCTCCCCCGCTCCCCACTACACTTTACCATGGCAACCAGGACTTTAGCGTCCTGGCTGCCATGGTAACCATTGAGAAAAAGCTAAACGTCGGATCCGGCGATGCGCTGAAGCGACGTTTAGCTTAAGGCCGGATCCGGATTAATGCCTTTCAATGGGCATTAATTCTGGATCCGGCCTTGCAGCAAGTGTTCAGGATTTTTGGCCTGAGCAAAAAGCACAGCATGCTGCGGTATTTTCTCCGGCCAAAAAACATTCCGGTCCTGAACTGAAGACATCCTGAACGGATTTCTCTCCATTCAGAATGCATGGGGACAAAAACTGATCAGGATTTTTCTGGCATAGAGCCCCGACGACGGAACTCTATGCCGGAAAACAAAAACGCCAGTGTGAAAGAGCCCTTAGATGGAGTTCATGGTTTTGGTCAGCTCCTGATAAACCTTAATGTGTCATCTGCTGATCATTGTAACACAGCAAAGCGGTATGTGGTCATCTCATTAAATGTATCCAAGTAAATGTGTCTCCTGTCATTGCTCTGTAGTGTCCTGCCATGCTTGTTCTACTAGATTATTTATTTTGTAGGTATTGTTTTTTACTTTACTCTCCAGGATTATGACATTGTACTCGCACACAGCTCTACAGGACACACGTTATACATGCACACAGCTCTGTGGTGTCCACATTATACACATGCACAGTAGTGCAGTACACACATTATACACACACAGTTCTGTGGTATGCACATTATACACACACAGCTCAGCAGTATGCACATTTTACATACACACTAATTTACTATAAACGCACAGACACAGCAATCATACATACACGCACCGCCCTGCTGCATACACATTAAAAAAATTATACAAATATACCTACTGTTACGCTGAGCGCTCCGGGCCCTCTGCTGGCCTCGGAGCGCTCACAGCGTGTGTCCCCAGGCAGCGCTACAGCGTCTCGGCGTGTGCGTCCCCGCTCTCTAGGGCGCACACGCACTGGGACTCTTAGATCTAAAGGACCAGTGCACAGGTGATTTGTGCCTGGTCCAAACTGGTTTATCAAGGGTTAAGCTTTGTGAGAGGCAGTACTGTTTGGCCTTAATTAGGCTTCACCTGTGCACTGCCTATAAGTACCATCCCCTTCCACAGTCTCCTGCCGGATCTTTGTTGCCTCTGTGCCTTAGAGAAAGCGTCTTCTGTGTACCCTTTGCCTGTTGCCATACCCGTTGCTACGACCACCGCCTCTGAACCTGTGCCGCCTGTCCTGACCTTTTGCTTCGTCCGACTACGCCTCTGCCTATTCCCTCTGTACTACGCCTGTCTCAGCAGTCAGTGAGCTTGCGCCGCTATCGGAGGACACGACCTGGTTGCTACCGCCGCAGCAAGACCATCCCGCTTTGCGGCGGGCTCTGGTGAAAACCAGTAGCAACTTAGAACCGGTCCCCCGGTACGGTCCACGCCTATCCCTCACTGACACAGAGGATCCACTTCCACTACCGCCTCCTGCTACCAGTCCGGATCCTGACAGTAAGATCCGGCCATGGATCCCGCTGAGGTGCCTCTGCCTAGTGTCGAGGACCTTACTACAGTTGTCGCCCAGCAAGGTCAACAGCTGGCGCAGTTGTCCGCCATGCTGCAGCAGCTTCTTTCTGCACGGCAGCAGCCGCTTCCTCCGTCTGCACCAGCTTCATCACCGCAGCCTGTGGCCGCCGCCACTTCTAGAGTCCGTCTGTCCATGCCGGCCAAGTACGCTGGAGATCCCAAGTTGTGCCGCGGATTCTTATCCCAATGCTCCCTTCACCTGGAGATGTCGGCTGACCTGTTCCCCTCGGAGCGAGCCAAGGTGGCGTTTGTCGTTAGCCTGCTTACTGGGAAGGCCCTGGCCTGGGCTACTCCGCTTTGGGACCGCAACGACCCTGCCACTGCAAGTGTCCAGAGTTTCTTTCTGGAATTCCGGAGTGTCTTTGAGGAGCCAGCCCGGGCTGCCTCTGCAGAGACTGCGTTATTGAACTTGTCCCAGGGGAGTTCTTCTGTCGGAGACTATGCTATCCGTTTCCGCACCCTTGCTTCAGAACTCTCCTGGAATAACGAGGCGCTCTGTGCTACCTTTAAGAAAGGCTTATCCAGCGCCATAAAGGATGTCCTGGCCGCACGAGAAGTCCCCACCAACCTGAGTGATCTCATCCATTTAGCCACCAGGATTGACCTGCGTTTTGCTGAGCGACGAGAGGAACTGTTCCAGGAAAAGGGTAGTGCTCGCCCCAGACGTTGTCCTCGTCTGGCTCCTATTTTCCTGCATCCACCGCAATCCTCTGCTGGCCCTCCCGCCGAGGAAGCCATGCAGGTGGATCGGTCACGCCTGACCACGCAAGAAAGGAACCGCCGTAGAGACGAGAACCTCTGTTTGTACTGTGCCAGTACAGAGCACTTTCTGAAAAACTGTCCTCTCCGACCTCCGCGTCAGGGAAACGCCCGCACCTAGTCAACGTGGGAGAGGCGTTGCTAGGTGTGAATATCTCCTCTCCACGCATTACTGTACCCGTGTGGATTTCCGTACCCGCCAAGACCCCCTTTGCTGCCACTGCTTTTCTGGATTCCGGTTCTGCCGGTAACTTCATCGGCGCCTCGCTGGTGAACAAGTATAACATCCCTGTGGTTCGTTTGCAGAAGTCCATCTTCATCTCCACTGTTAATGGAGAGAGACTCGACGGCATGGTGCAGTTCCGTACAGAGCCCCTCCAGATGGACATTGGAGTCCTGCATTCCGAGCGATCGGAGTTCTTTGTGTTACCCCATTGCACCTCAGAACTCCTCTTGGGTCTGCCCTGGCTCCAGCGCCATTGTCCCGTTCTGGACTGGACCACCGGAGAGGTTCGTAGCTGGGGTCCGGCTTGTTTTGGCAGATGTCTCAAGCCGGTACGAGCCAAGTCTGCACCTGTCATTTCCCCTCTTCCCGGTCTGCCTGAACCATATGCGGATTTTTCTGACGTCTTTTGCAAGAAACAAGCGGAAGTGTTGCCTCCACATAGGCCATATGACTGTCCCATTGATTTGCAACCTGGCACTACGCCGCCTAGGGGAAGAATCTATCCGCTCTCTCCGCCAGAGACTATAGCCATGTCGGAATATATCCAGGAGAACCTGCAGAGAGGGTTTATCAGGAAATCCTCTTCTCCTGCCGGAGCAGGATTCTTCTTTGTTGCAAAAAGGACGGTACCCTTAGGCCTTGCATAGACTTTCGGGGTCTCAACAGCATTACTGTAAAGAACCGTTACCCTCTTCCCCTGATTTCGGAACTCTTTGACCGCTTACAAGGCGCCAAGTACTTTACCAAGTTAGATCTCAGAGGGGCCTATAATCTTATTCGCATCCGAGAGGGTGATGAATGGAAGACAGCTTTTAATACCCGTGACGGGCATTTTGAGTACTTAGTCATGCCTTTCGGACTCTGTAATGCTCCAGCGGTCTTCCAGGAGTTCGTTAATGACATCTTCCGAGACCTGCTCTATACCTGTGTCGTGGTCTATTTGGATGACATCCTCATCTTCTCTTCTAACTTGGATCAACACCGTGCTCATGCCCACTTAGTACTCTCCCGTCTCAGGAAGAACCGCCTCTACGCTAAATTTGAAAAGTGCTTGTTCGACCGTACCAGTCTTCCCTTCCTGGGTTACATCATCTCCGCCAAGGGACTACAAATGGATCCTGCCAAGCTGTCTGCCATCTTGGACTGGCCTCGTCCTTCTGGCCTTAAGGCTATCCAGCGATTCCTCGGATTCGCAAACTATTTTAGGCAGTTCATCCCGCATTACTCCACCCTTGTGGCACCTATTGTGGCCCTAACCAAGAAGGGGGCTAACCCGAAATCTTGGCCTCCTCAGGCCGAACAGGCCTTCACCGCTCTCAAGTCTGCCTTTGCCACCGCTCCAGCTCTGTCCAGACCGGATTCTACCAAGCCTTTCTGCCTGGAAGTAGACGCCTCCTCCGTCGGTGCTGGTGCTTTGCTCATGCAAAGATCTCCGAGAGGCAAGTTGGTTACTTGCGGGTTTTTCTCTAAAACTTTCTCTCCCGCTGAAAGAAATTATTCTATTGGGGATAGAGAATTACTCGCCATCAAGCTGGCCTTGGAAGAATGGCGGCACTTGCTAGAAGGATCGGCACATCCCGTGAACATCTACACGGATCATAAAAATTTATCATACCTCCAGTCTGCTCAGAGACTAAATCCCCGCCAGGCTCGCTGGTCTCTATTCTTTGCCAGATTTAACTTCCGGATCCACTTTCGTCCAGCGAGCAAGAACTTCAGGGCCGATGCCCTCTCTCGTTCTTCCGATGTCACAGGAGTGGAAGTCAAGCCTCAGCACATTGTGCCTCCTGAATGTCTGGTCACCGTGGCACCTGTAGATTTGCGGAACCTCCCTCCCGGAAAGACCTATGTTTCTCCTCGCCTTCGCTTAAAAGTTCTTAAGTGGGGGCATTCTTCTCTTCTCGCAGGGCATCCTGGTGTCCGAAAGACTGTACAGCTTATCTCCAGGAGATATTGGTGGCCATCCTTGGAGAGGGACATCACTGAATTTGTGCAGTCCTGTTCTGTATGTGCCAGAGACAAAACCCCTCGCCAAAGACCCGCCGGATTTCTCCAGCCACTTCCCATACCAGAGACTCCTTGGTCCCATATCGCTATGGACTTCGTTACGGACCTACCACTGTCTCACGGGAAAACTGTAATTTGGGTCGTCGTGGATCGCTTCTCGAAGATGGCGCACTTCATCCCGTTGCCAGCCTTACCTTCTGCGCCTCAGTTGGCCAAGCATTTCCTCCGGCACATCTTCCGGTTACACGGCCTGCCTTCACATATTGTCTCCGATAGAGGGGTCCAGTTTGTGTCCAAATTCTGGAGAGCTCTTTGTGGACGACTTAAAATCAAGCTGGACTTCTCTTCTTCATACCACCCCCAAACCAACGGACAAGTGGAGCGGGTTAATCAAATTTTGGGCGACTACCTTCGCCACTTCGTTTCCTCCCGTCAAGACGATTGGGTCGACCTTCTCCCGTGGGCGGAGTTTTCCTATAACCACAAAGACTCTTCCGCCACCAATAAGTCTCCCTTCTTCGTGGTTTATGGTCGTCATCCTCTGCCTCCTCTGCCGTTATCCTCCTCCTCCGGTGTACCTGCAGTGGACGACCTTGTGCAAGACTTTTCTGCCATCTAGCGCGAGACGCGCCTGTCCCTCATGCAGGCCTCATCCCGCATGAAAGTCCAAGCGGACAAGAAACGTCGGCCTCCTCCTGTCCTGGTGCCTGGGGACAGAGTTTGGCTCTCCTCCAGGTACATCCGCTTCAGGGTTCCTAGTTACAAGCTTGGTCCTCGTTACTTGGGACCCTACAAGGTCAAGAAGAGGATCAACCCTGTGTGTTACCAACTCCATCTCCCTTCCTCCCTTAGAATTCCCAACTGCTTCCATGTCTCCCTCCTCAAGCCTGCGGTCTTTAATCGTTTTTCCCCCAAGAGTCTCCCTCCGACGCCGGTATCCGGTACCTCGGATGTCTTCTCCGTTAAGGAGATATTGGCCTCAAAATTGGTCAAGGGGAGAAGATATTTTCTGGTAGACTGGGAGGGCTGCGGTCCTGAGGAGAGATCCTGGGAGCCGGAGGAGAACATCCTGGACCGCAGCCTCATCCTTAAGTTCTTGAGGGAGGGGGGGGGTACTGTTACGCTGAGCGCTCCGGGCCCTCTGCTGGCCTCGGAGCGCTCACAGCGTGTGTCCCCAGGCAGCGCTCCAGCGTCTCGGCGTGTGCGTCCCCGCTCTCTAGGGCGCACACGCACCGGGACTCTTAGATCTAAAGGACCAGTGCACAGGTGATTTGTGCCTGGTCCAAACTGGTTTATCAAGGGTTAAGCTTTGTGAGAGGCAGTACTGTTTGGCCTTAATTAGGCTTCACCTGTGCACTGCCTATAAGTACCATCCCCTTCCACAGTCTCCTGCCGGATCTTTGTTGCCTCTGTGCCTTAGAGAAAGCGTCTTCTGTGTACCCTTTGCCTGTTGCCATACCCGTTGCTACGACCACCGCCTCTGAACCTGTGCCGCCTGTCCTGACCTTTTGCTTCGTCCGACTACGCCTCTGCCTATTCCCTCTGTACTACGCCTGTCTCAGCAGTCAGTGAGCTTGCGCCGCTATCGGAGGACACGACCTGGTTGCTACCGCCGCAGCAAGACCATCCCGCTTTGCGGCGGGCTCTGGTGAAAACCAGTAGCAACTTAGAACCGGTCCCCCGGTACGGTCCACGCCTATCCCTCACTGACACAGAGGATCCACTTCCACTACCGCCTCCTGCTACCAGTCCGGATCCTGACACCTACTACATACAAAGCTCTCTCTCTCACACACACACACACACACACACACTACTATCTTTAATAAACAAAAAACAAACTTATTTCTGTACACCTACAACCATAATATTCTTATTCTTGTTCTGGCCCCTCCCACTGGTGACATCATCTTCTTCGTATTCTAAGGGAATTAAGTGATGTCATAGCCAGACCTTTATTTCTGATATTTACGGACTCTATATTGACAGTGAATATTCCACAGGATTGGCGCATAGCAAAAGTGGTGCTAATATTCAAAAAGGGTCCAAAAACAGAGCCTGGAAATTATAGGCTGGTAAGTTTAACATCTGTTGTTGGTAAACTGTTTGAAGGGTTTCTAAGAGATGCTATCCTGGAGTATCTCAATGAAAATAAGCAAATAACGCCATATCAGCATGACTTCATCAGGGATCGGTCATGCCAAACAAATTTAATCAGTTTCTATGAGGAGGTAAGTTCTAGACTTGACAGCGGCGAATCAATAGATGTCGTATATCTGGACTTCTCCAAAACACTGTACCTCATAAAAGGTTAGTATATAAAATGAGAATGCTCGGACTGGGAGAAAATGTCTCATTAACACTGACATGGAAAAGTATCTAGGAATTTTAATAAACAGCAAACTAAGCTGTAAAAACCAGTGTCAGGCAGCTACTGCCAAGGCCAATAAGATAAGGGGTTGCATCAAAAGGGGCATATATGCCCGTGATGAGAACATAGTCCTACCACTTTACAAATCACTAGTCAGACCACACATGGAGTACTGTGTACAGTTCTGGGCTCCCGTGAACAAGGCAGACATAGCAGAGCTGGAGAGGGTTCAGAGGAGGGCAACTAAAGTAATAACTGGAATGGGGCAACTACAGTACCCTGAAAGGTTATCAAAAATAGAGTTATTCACTTTAGAAAAAAGACGACTGAGGGGAGATCTAATTACTATGTATAAATATATCAGGGGTCAGTACAGAGATCTGTTCCATCATCTATTTATCCCCAGGACTGTGACTGTGACGAGGGGACATCCTCTGTGTCGGGAGGAAAGAAGGTTTGTACACAAACATAGAAAAGGATTCTTCACTGTAAGAGCAGTGAGACTATGGAACTCTCTGCCTGAGGAGGTGGTGATGGAGAGTACAATAAAGGAATTCAAGAGGGGCCTGGATGTATTTCTGGAATGTAATAATATTACAGGTTATAGCTACTAGAGAGGGGTCATTGATCCAGGGAGTTATTTTGATTGCCTGATTGTAGTCGGGAAATAATTTTTTCCCCTTAAGTGGGGAAAATTGGTTTCTGCCTCACAGGTTTTTTTTGCCTTCTTCTGGATCAACTTGTAGGAAACAGGCCGAACTGGATGGACAAATGTCATTTTTCGGTTGTATATACTATGTTACTATGTAACATATGTATGTATGCAGCTTGGAGACCTTAGGGATGTAAAGCACTGTGTTTTTCACAGTCCTCTCCATGATCGCTCCTCTCCTGCTTGTACTGATCACACAGATCAAGGTCAAGCAGCGAGAGAACTGTGAAGACACACAGTTCTCTCTCAGAAGATTTTTTTCTTGATCATGAGATTTTTTCGTATTATAGTCCAAAAATATTGAAATCACTGGGCCAGCTTCTTTATTAAATGCGGCATTTGTGTTAAAGGCAACCCCTTTATGTGACATAAAGTTAAAGTGGTATGCAGTGCCAGTATATTGATAACTAGAGATTATCGAATTTCTCAAAAATTCAATTCGGCCAGTTCGGCCAATTTACTGGAAAAATTTGCTTTGATCCGAATTAATTCACAACAAATCGTATTAAAATGGCTATTTCCGGGCTGCATGGAGCCTTTAGGCTAGGGCTACACGACGACCTGTGTTGCGCGACAATAAGTCGCGCAACACATAGGACACAAATACACTGCAACATTTGTCGCACAACATTTTGTCTCACCAATGTCGCACGACAATTTTTATGATAGTCTATAGTGTCGCACTGCAACATGCGCCATGCTACGACTGTGACGCGAAAGTCGCAGAAAAAATCCATTTTGGATGGGTTTTTTGCGACTGTCGCATGTCTCTCTCTCTCTCACACACACACACTACTATCTGTAATAAACAAAAAACAATCCAATTTCTGTACACCTACAACCATAATATTCTTATTCTTGTTCTGGCCCCTCCAGCTTGTGACATCATCTTCTTCACTGCAGCTTGGAGACCTTAGGGATGTAAAGAACTGTGTTTTTTACAGTCCTCTCCATGATCGCTCAACCTCCTCTCCTGCCTGTACTGATCACACAGATCAGGGTCAGGCAGTGAGAGAACTGTGAAGACACACAGCTCTCTCTCCTGAGATTTTTTCTTCATCATGAGATTTTTTCGTATTATAATCCAAAAATATTGTAATCACTGGGCCAGCTTCTTTATTAAATGCGGCTTTTGTTATAAGGCAACCCCTTTATGTGACATAAAGTTAAAGGGGTTGTGCAGTGCTAGTATATTGATAAGTAGAGATGATCGAATATCTCAAAAATTCGATTCGGCAAGTTCGCCTAATTTTCCGGAAAAATTTGCTTTGATCCAAGACAAAATGTTGCAGTGTAGTTGTGTCCTATGTGTTGCGCGACCTATTGTCGTGCAACACATTGGACAAAACTACACTGCAACATTTGTTGTACGACATTTTGTCTTACCAATGTCGCGCGACAATTTTTATAATGATAGTCTATAGTGTCGCACTGCAACATGCAACATGCTGCGACTGCGACGCGACAGTCAAAGAAAATCCATTTTTGATGTTTATTTTGCGACTGTCGTGTTGCAGTCGCAGAATGTCGCATGTCGCAGTGCGACACTAGCATATCATTATAAAAATTTTCACTCGACATTGTCATCGTGTCACTCGACAATGTCATTGTGTAGCTCTAGACTTATATGGGTGTAAAAAACTGTGCTTTGCAGTAACACACATAGGGAGTCTGCTTTGGTAGTAAAATAATTCTGTGATTCAGTATGACATGGAGATGACAGGCGTCACTATTCGAATCACTGCATACTTTATTTATTTGGGCAGTCACGGGGCCAAAACTGACCAAATTACTTAAGTATTAACTCAGCCTTAGGCCCCTTTCACATCTGCGTTTTTCTTTTCCGTCCTAGAGTTCCATCCTCGGGGCTCTAGGACGGAAAGATACTGATCAGGATTATCCCAATGCATTCTGAATTGCTCCGGCCAAAAATTCTGAAGACATGCCGCAAGGATGGATCCGGAATTAATGCCCCTTGAAAAGCATTAATCCGGATCCGACTTTAGGCTAAAAGTTGTTTCGGCGCATCGCCGTATCCGACATTTAGCTTTTAGGAATAGTAACCATGCCAGCCAGGACACTACTAAAGTCCCGACTGCCATGGAAAAGCAGCAGGGTGCCGGGGGAGAAACTACTTACCTTCCGTGTGGAGGCCGGGGCGCTCCTCGATGTCCCTGGTCACAGGGTCCCTGCGTCACATGGTTCACATAGCTATGCTATGTGAGCAATGCGCCGTATGGATCGTTGGACCCGGTGATGTCATCGAGGAGCGCCCAGGAAGCTCCCTGAACCTGTTCTATTAATTGCTTATACAAGTAGACACAGTGAGGAGGTGGCAGCATCAGTAGGCCACAGAGTGGCAAGGTGACATAGTGTGGACATGGCAGCAACAGCAGCAGCATGATGCCACAGAGTGGCACGGTGACATTCTGTGGAGATGAATAATCTAATCTGATGCATCAGGCATTGGTGGGTGGAAATCTTGTCTGATCCACATCTGATTCATCTTGACAAAAGTAAGTTTCTACACATTTTGGGTGGATAGGCGAGTTCTTCTTGGGGTAACTATGGCCCCCGCCACACTAAACACTCGCTATGATGCCACACTACTGGCTGGGCAGGACAGCTTTTCCAGGGCAAACTCGGCCAGTTGCGGCCACAAATCCGGTTTGGCTGGCCAGTAGTCCAGCGGATCTTCTATGATGGCTGGCAGGGTGCTGTCAAAGTATGCCACCACCTGCTGGTTCAGGTGCTGCTCCAGGTCTACCTGCTACTGCTGGTGAGTAGTTTCTTCACTATGCAGGTGAAGAAAGCTGCTCATCAGCGACTCTAGACTGAGGCTGCTGATGCTGCTGTCACTTGCGACGAAGTCAAAGAACGAGTCAACCAATCAAGGGTTGCTGGTCAAGACACGACCGCTAGCTGACATGTGGATCTGAGGCCTCGGGAAGAAACCCCTGCTGCCATGCCCCCTTATCCCTGTGCCTGCGCCAGAATCATTTACGCCTCTGCCACTCCCCTGTGTAGGGCCTGGTACTTCTCTGTCTGACATACTTTTAGTTAAACTAAATAAATTGAAAGCAAATTAAAACACCCCTAAAAGCACCAAATATATTTTTCTTTTTTTACTGAGATAGGCAACTAAAGGATATGAAATTGGTAACAAAACGATTTCAGCGTAAATAACAGAAAAGTGAACTGCATCTATTTTTCTCGTATTGTAGAGAAATATGACAAGAAACGCTTTTAGCGCAAATAACAGCAAATATAATCTTAGTCCATTTTTCTCTAGAAATATGGCAATAAACACTTTTAGTGCAAATAACAACAAAGGTGACCTGCATATAGATTTATCATTTTCCACAGATAAAAGGCTTTTCAACATTGCATTTGCACCTCAATAGCGAATCGCTGGAATGACAGAGCTGCATTATGAAACTATCTGGATGCCCAAGTAATGTTTGCCTGAACTTGTAAATCATTTTTTTTCACAATGAGGATTTTCCTATGACTCTCCCTAGCATCTGCACATGTCTCTCCCTGCCTGTGAAATGATTCCTTTCACTATCCTTTCCCTGCACTAGTAAATAACTTTTTTCCTTTTTTTTTTTTTTAGTTTACCACGAAGCACGAGGAAATTTGCATTTAGTCAGAATCTAATTTTTCCTGAATTTCAGAACTAATTTTACTTCGTCAGCTATATTCGCTCATCTCTATTGATAGCCTATCCTCAGGATAGGTCATCATGAGTATCAGATTGGTGGAGGTCCAACTTCCAGAACTCCCAAACGATCAGCTGATCAAAATCTTGGACAACTCCCTTTAAAGGATTCAATATTTTGTTCTGTTACATGAATAACAGTTAAAAAAAAAATGCCATATATTTAATAATAATAACCTTATTTCTATAGCACCAAAATATTCTGCGGCACTTTACAATTCAGAGGATACATGTACAAACCAAATTAGACATCACAGAGTTACACATTAATACACAAATCAATCACCAGGTGTGAGGGCTAAAAATCAATGAAGGAATAGGGGTGACAGAAATGGTAAATATAGCTTGTCTTCTAAGGTGGTGCAGCCATCTTTCTAATAAATAGAGTAGCACAGATAAAGTGCATTGAGTGTGGGGATTCCTGTTAGATGACGGCATGTGGTTAGGAAGAATGAGGGGCAGGGGTAAACAGGGAAGGGTCATATTAGGGATTATGATAAATCTGCCTAAAAACTAAGGAAGTTAGGAATGAACCTGATTCGCTGGGGAAACGCATTCAAGAGAACTGGTGCAGCTCAAGAAAAGTCTTAAGTGAAAGGTATGAATTATGGAGAATGTTAATTTTAGATCATTGGCAGAACATAAAGGGTGGGTGGGGTGGTATACTGGAATAAAGAAGGATATGTCGGGAGGTGTAGCTCTGTGAAGAGTTTTGTGGGTGAGAATAACATTTGTAAACTGTATTCTGTGGTGGATAGGCTTTATTGAAGAGACTGGTCCAGGATGGAGGCACTGGTGTAGCAGTTGGACAGAAGGATGAGCCTGCATGCTGCATTTAAGTTGGGAGAGTTTTGTGAGGATAAAAAGACCAATTAATAATGAGTTACAATAGTCAAGACAAGAATGAATCAACAGTAAGAGTTTCACCTATTTCCACATTGAAAAAAGGGTGAGTTTTGGAGATGTTCAACATAACGTGAAGACGGTAGGCATGCTGCCCAGGAGTTATACTACCAGGGGCTGAAATTGAAATACTTACTCAAGATATAAATATCAATAACTAACTGTAATAAGAAACAATCAGCATTTAGAACCAAATCAAAAAGCTACATATGGAAATGAGAAAGTCTCCCAAAATTTGATCCATATTTGATGTTTAATTTGATTCTACCTGAATCAAAAGTGCTCCAATTGGTCTAAGAATTTGCATATGACACCCTGAGGTCTAAAAGGACTCATATTTATTTATCTAAGAATTTGGATTCAGATCCACCTTGAATTTTTTCAAATTTGGGTAAGTCAAAGTCAATTATTGTATTTTTTGCCCTAGAAGACTCACCTGCCCATAAGATGCACCTAGGTTTTAGAGGAGGAAAATAAGAAAAATAAGAAAATCAGACCTCCCATGTTAATCAGACCTTAGATCAGACCCCCAAAGTTAATAAAACCCCTAATCAGACCTTAGATCAGACCCTTAATGTTAATAAGCTAAATAAATGTGGAGCCCCAGTTATGGGTCTACAACACAATGAAAGCCAGATATCCCTCAAAGGAAGGAAAACCGAGCAAAGGGGTGTCTCCATTACAGAGATCACCAAATCCACCATATTAATGTTAATAAGACTCCCAGTCAGACCTCAGATCAGACCCCCAATGTTAGGAAGACCCTCATGCAGACCTCAGATTAGACCCCCATTCAGACGTCAGATCAGATTCAATGTTAAGAAGAACCCCCCTTTAGAACTCAGATCAGACTCCCAATCAGACCTTAGATCAGAAAAAAAAAATCAACTCACTTTTCCTGCTCTGGTCATAGCCGCCATTCCTGAGATCGGTGCTCTTCCTTTCCCATTGTGCTGTGACCTGACGTTGCACAGTGTGAGGTCACACAGCATGCCGATATCCTCACACTGTGTGCAGTTCTCAGTACAGCGTGCAGAGCCCTGCAGGAAGCATTGAGTACAGAGCCACATTGGGAGTGCTGCATTCACCACTCTCCAATCCTACTGTACTAATAAGCGCTTACAAATCAAAGAGCTCATTAGTTTTCGCCCCATAAGGTGCACTGACATTTTACCCTATTATTATTATTTTTTTGTGGGGGATGTGCATCTTATAGGGCAAAAAATACAGTAGTTTAGAGTCAATTTGCTTATCTCTAGTTTTATAATAATTTTTATTTTATTTTTTGGAGGGGGGGGGGGCTAGATATTGTTGTAACTAGTAAAGTAAGCTTCCATTACACTATACTGTTGGAAAAAGTACATACATGTGTACCATTTAAAATAAATATAAATTTATGCCAGGAAACTAAATAGACAGGTCTTCCTGAACCCCTCCCAGGAGAACGGTAATATTCTAAAGGGAGGTAAAAGGCAACCATGTAAAACCACAGCAAGATTCATTATAGATGCCTGTGGAAAAAGCTGGCAGTGCAGTAATGTAATTCCCAGTAGGTGCATGGTCTGAACTTTTCAGGCGCTGTGTTTTAAATTGCTATACCACTACCTACCGGCACATCGGGTTCGTCCTCTTATAATAAACAATAAACACCAAGTAGTTTACAAGTTCATCGCTAAGAAAAAATGCAATAAATTGTATCCACACTTGTCAGTGACAGCTTTCTTTATCTACGAGGACTCTTTTATTTAAAGCGTTCCAGATTTAATGAGTTGAAACTCCAAAGAGTAATTAGCTTGATTGTGAAACTGCTCCCTTAACATTAGGGGCTCTCGTTTTCTATCTGTTTAATTAACTTTACTACTTGGGAAAAATGTTTCATTTTACTAAAAAATATATATCTTTTTTTTTTTTTTAGTTTATTTTGGTTTTAGCCACTGATGAGAACAGTTCTATCAAGGATGTTAATGATGTGTGCCATTCACTGCTGGAGTTGACTTGCTAAATCCAATCCCCAATGCACTGTAAGATATATGTGCTTTGTATTTTAACACATGGAGAAACAACATGCTGTCTGCTTACCGACCATGTACACTTGATTACACAAATTGTTTAAGACTGGGCTACTCTCCCAAAAAAGACGGAGACTCTAAATATAATTTGACTTGATGTGGGGGTCTTATGGCCTCTCCACTTAAATAGCATTAGCTGCCGCAAGTTGAAAGGAACAAGCCATGTCTCTTGGACTATGAAGATTTTCGGTCCACTTACATATGTTTTACAATCAAGAAATGTGTGTGAGCTGCACAAATCTATGTGATGCTGCTCAGTAGTTAGATATTACAAAGTCAAATTTAAAAGTAATAGATTATATGGTCAAAAATAGAGAATTCAGGGAGCATGCCATATCATATGTAATTTTTTGCAGAACCAGATGCAATGTTTCGGCTGTGAAGCCTTCCTTGAGCTTCACAACTGAAATGTTGCATCTGGTTCTGCAAAAAAAACATATCATCTTTTGGCATGGCATTCTCGCATGGCAAGCAATTAAACGAAATATAGGCCCCTGACACCCAGACAATTGGGCGGTCATTAGACAGTAAAAAGAGTTAAATGTCTGCCACCAAGACAGCAAGCAAGTACGTGAAAGTTAGGCCCCTGACACCCAGACAGAGGAGAGAGGTCCCATAGCAGCAAAAGAGGCATCATGTCACACACCAACGGAGAAGGCCACTTTCAGATATTTAGACCCCTGGCACCC
Source organism: Bufotes viridis (assembly GCA_033119425.1). Taxonomy (NCBI): domain Eukaryota; kingdom Metazoa; phylum Chordata; class Amphibia; order Anura; family Bufonidae; genus Bufotes; species Bufotes viridis. The sequence continues at coordinate 341,564,238 of CM065593.1, read as the reverse complement.
AGACGGAGGAGAGGTTCATTCAGCTTTGGGTTGCACCTCAAAATAATGGTAAAATTAAAAAAAGAGGATTCAATAAAGAAGTGCCCTGGAGTACAAGAATATATGGTTAAGGGGAGGTAGTTATAAATGTCTATTCTGCACAAGGGATGGACAGGTCCTGTGGGATCCATGCCTGGTTCATTTTTATGAACGTCAGCTTGTCCACGGCTGTGGACAGGCGGCTGCGTTTGTCAGTAATGACGCCACCTGCCGTGCTGAATACACGCTCAGACAAAATGCTGGCCGCCGGGCAGGCAGCACCTCCAAGGCATAAAAGGCTAGCTCTGGCCACGTGGACAATTTGGAGACCCAGAAGTTGAATGGGGCCAAACCATCAGTCAGTACATGGAGTGGTGTGCAAACGTACTGTTCCACCAGGTTAGTAATATAGCGGCCTCCTGCTAACACGTTCCATATCTGGTGGTGGTGCAGTTAGCTGTGGCGTGGTGACAAAACTTTTCCACATCTCTGCTATGCTAACCCTGCCCTCAGAGGAGCTGGCCGTGACACAGCTGCGTTGGCGACCTCTCGCTCCTCCTCTGCCTTCGCCTTGGGCTTCCACTTGTTCCCCTGTGACATTTGGGAATGCTCTCAGTAGCGAGCCTACCAACGTGCGCTTGTACTCGCGCATCTTCCTATCAAGCTCCAGTGCAGAAAGTAGGCACATTGTCTTTGTACAGGGGATCCAGCAGGGTGGCAACCCAGTAGTCTGCACACGTTAAAATGTGGGCAACTCTGCTGTCGTTGCGCAGGCACTGCAGCATGTAGTCACTCATGTGTGCCAGCCTGCCCAGATATAAGGACAAGCTGTCCTCTGTGAGAGGCGTATTGTCATCGTCCTCCGTTTCCCCCCAGCCATGCACCAGTGATGGGCCCGATCTGCGTTGAGTGCCATCCCGCTGTGAACATGCTTCATCCTCATCCTCCTCCACGTCCTCCTCATCCTCCTCGTCCTCCAGTTGTGGGCCCTGGCTGGCCATATTTGTACCTGGCCTCTGCTTTTGCAAAAAAACTCCCTCTGAGCCACTTCTATGAGACTGGCCTAAAAGTGCTAAAAATTACCCCTCTTCCTCCCCTCCTCCTCCTGGGCCACCTCCTCTTCCATCATCGCCCTAAGTGTTTTCTCAAGGAGACATAGAAGTGGTATTGTAATGCTGATAACGGCGTCATCGCCACTGGCCATGTTGGTGGAGTACTCGAAACAGGGCACACAGGTCTCGCATGGAGGCCCAGTCATTGGTGGTGAAGTGGTGCTGTTCCACAGTGAGACTGACGCGTGGGTGCTGCAGCTGAAACTCCACTATGGCCTGCTGCTGCTCGCACAGTCTCTCCAGCATGTGCAAGGTGGAGTTCCACCTGGTGGGCACGTCGCATATGAGGCGGTGAGCGGGAAGGACGAAGTTATGCTGTAGCGCAGACAGGCGAGCAGCTGCAGGATGTGAGCGCCGGAAGCGCGCACATACGTCCTGCACTTTATGCAGCAGCTCTGACATGTCGGGGTAGTTGTGAATGAACTTCTGCACCACCAAATTCAGCACATGCGCCAGGCAAGGGATGTGCGTCAAACCGGCTAGTCCCAGAGCTGCGATGAGATTTCGCTTGAGGCCCACCGGCAGCAACCACTCGTCCGTCTGTTGTTCAATACCCCGCCACAACTCCTGCGCGGTGTGGGGCCTGTCCCCAAACATATTAGTTTCAGAACGGTCTGCTGACGTTTAGACCGGGCTGTGCTGAAGTTAGTGGTGAAGGTGTGTGGCTGACTGAATGAGCAGGTGGAAGAAGAGGAGGAGGAAGCCGAGTAGGAGGAGAAGGCTACAGAAGGCAAAGAATGATGCCCTGCGATCCTTGGCGGCGGAAGGACGTGCACCAAAGAAGTCTCCACCTGGGGCCCAGCCACCACTACATTTACCCAGTGTGCAGTTAGAGGGATATAGCGTCCCTGGCCGTGCTTACTGGTCCACGTATCTGTGGTTAGGTGGACCTTGCCACAGATGGTGTTACGCAGTGCACACTTAATTTTATCAGATACTTGGTTATGCAGGGAAGGCAAAGCTCTCTTGGAGAAGTAGTGGCGGCTGTGAACAACATACTGTGGGACAGCCATCATCAGCTGTTTGAAGCTGTCTGTGTCCACCAGCCTGAATGACAGCATTTCAAAGGCCAGTAGTTTAGAAATGCTGGCATTAAGGCCCAGGGCTCAAGGATGGGTAGGTGGGAATTTACGTCAGTGGCACGACCTTCATTCCATGTGGGGTCTAGTACCTCATCGTCCCCTGCATGGTCATCCACACAGTCTTCCTCCCTGACCTCCTGTTCGGTCTGCACACTGCAAAAAGAAGCAGCAGTTGTCACCTGTGTTTCTTCATCATCAGCAGAGATGTGTGGACTCCGATGAGGTGGTATTCCCATGTCCTCATCATCAGGAAACATCAGTGGTTGTGCATCAGTGCATTCTATGTCTTCCACCACTGGGGAAGGGCTAGGTGGATTCCCTTGGGAAATCCTGCCAGCAGAGTCTTCAAACAGCATAAGAGACTGCTGCATAACTTGAGGCTCAGACAGTTTCCCTGATATGTATGGGAGTGATGTGACAGACTGATGGGCTTGGTTTTCAAGCACCACCTGTGCGCTTTCTGCAGAAGTCTGGGTGTGAGATAATGTTGTAAACGTGCTGGATCCACTGTCGGCCACCCAATTGACTAGCGCCTGTACTTGCTCAGGCCTTATCATCCTTAGAACGGCATTGGGCCCCACCAAATATCGCTGTAAATTCTGGCGGGTACTGGAACCTGAGGTAGTTGGTTCACTAGGACATGTGGCTGTGGCAGAACAGCCATGTCCTCTCCCTGCACCAGATGGTCCACTAACAACACCACAACCATGTCTGCGTCCCTTACTAGATGTTTTCCTCATTGTTACCGTTCACCACAATAAAAAAAAATAATTTGGCCCAATGTATTGAATTCAAATTCAGCCCTTTTTTACAGGCACCTAACACTATCTGGCTATCTATTTATGTACCGTATTACACTAATCCAGGCACAGCAGTAACAACAGATATAGGGGAATATCAATTGTAGTACTAGAATTTAGGTTGTGGATGAAAGGAATCCTTTTACGGACAGATTTACACTTGGAGATGCACAGTAGTGTGTGAAAAAATATATAGGATTATGCTTTCAGCACTTGTATTTTAACACTTTGTGTAATATACCCTTTAACGGAAAGAAATACACTTAGAGATGCAAAACAGTGTGTGCAAATGTAGAGGATTATGCTGTATTTAACACTTACTGTAATATACCCTTTAACGGAAAGAAATACACTTGGAGATGCACGCTGAGTGTAATATACCCTTTTATGGACAGATTTACACTTGGCCTGCAACAGCTGGAACACCAGATTTTGGGTATTGCTATTTTGGCAATTGAATTTCACCCCAGAAAATAATATATCCTTTGACGGACACTATAAAACTTGTCCAGTCACAGCTAGGACTACAGATTTACGGTATTTCCATTTTTGCAACTGAATTTCACCCCAGAAAAAAAAACATCCTTTGACGGACACTATGAAACTTGTCCAGTCACAGCTGAAACACCAGATTCACGGTATTGCTATTTTTGAAACTGAAATTCATCCCAGAAAATAATATATCCTTTGACAGACACTATGAAACTTGCCCAGTCACAGCTGGAACACCAGATTTACGGCATTGCTATTTTTGCAACTGAATTTCACCCCAGAAAATAATATATCCTTTGATGGACACTACGAAACTTGTCCAGCCACAGCCTAAACAACTGATTTATGGTATTGCTAATTTGGCCATTGAATTTCACCCCAGAAAAATTGGCCAGCCACAGCTGAAACCACTGATTTATGGTATTACTATTTTTGCAACTGAATTTCACCCCAGAAAAAAATATATCCTTTGCCAGACACTATTAAACTTGGCCAGCCACTGCTGGGACACCAGATTTAGTGGATTGCTATTTTGGCAATAGAATTTCACCCCAGAACAAAATCTATCCTTTGCCAGACACTATTAAACTTGGCCAGCCACAGCTGAAACCACTGATTTACGGTATTGCTATTTTGGCAATTGAATTTCACCCTAGAACAAAATATATCCTTTGCGGACACTATTCAACTTGGCCAGCCACAGCTGAAACCACTGATTTATGTTATTGCTATTTTGGCAATAGAATTTCACCCCAGAAAAAAATATATCCTTTGCCGGACACTATTAAACTTGGCAAGCCACTGCTGGAACACCAGATTTAGGGGATTGCTATTTTGGCAATTGAATTTCACCCCTCAATAAAATATAGAAATTTCTATCCTGAGTTTCTAGGGGTGACAATAAGCACAGCCAAGCCCCTGATGTAGGATATAGCAAAAAAAAAAAAAAAAACTAGTATTGATGGATTGATGGACTTGATGGCAGCTTGTGCTGGTGCACCACAAGTCACAAAATGGCTGCCGATCACCCCAGAAAAAAGTGACACAAAAACGCTCTGTGCAGCCTAAAAACCAGTGAGGAATTAACTAGCAGAAGTTGAATGATTCACAGCTGTAGATCGATTACTTCATTAGGTGTTTTTGCAGAGTTTTCCCTGCCTAATCTCGCCCTCACAGCAGCTGCATCCTATCACTACACTAATCAGAGCAGAGTGACATGCGGCGCTACGTGACTCCAGCTTAAATAGAGGCTGGGTCACATGCTGCACTTGGCCTAGCACAGCCATGCCATTAGTAGGCATGGCTGTGATGGCTTCTTTGTGCAAGAAGTAAAACGCTAGCTGATTGGCTGCTGTGCAGCCCTTCAGAAAGCAGGAAGAAATCGCCGAACAACGGACTCGAACCCGAACTTTTTTGAAAATGTTCGGGTCCGGATCCTGAACACTCCAAAATTCGGTCCGAACCCGAGCTATATAGTTCAGGTTCGCTCAACTCTACTCACGAGCAATCATGCGAATGCCTGTTAGCGATTATCTGCAGGTCTAATAGGGCCTTAGAGGGGTTCTCTGGGGATTAAGAAAATGAAAATACTTAAATATTACATATATATTCCCAAATACCCTTCATTATTTAAAACTGCTCATTTTGTATGGAGAGCAATCATCAGGGGAAACAAAATGGCTGCCATCCTATTAGTACGCACAAAACCTGTCCTAATCACACAACAGGACATGTTGCTTCACAACACTGAGGTAAAGAGCTGCCTCATCCTCATCTCTGTCCTACTTGTCAATGATTATGATCCTGAATACAGCAGATAAGAACTTTAGCCGAATCTCTGGGGAATTTAGTACTGAGAGGATGACTGTGGCTGTGGTAATGGAGACTGCATACAAGTGCTGCTGCTCATTAGCCACACCCCACAATCCTCTTGTGTCTCCTTATTATCTTCGTTCCCACAGAGTTTCACCTGTATTCAGAATCATAATCCCTGACAAGTAGAGCAGAGAGGAAGATCAGGCAGTTCTTCAGCTTAGTGTTGTCAAGGAACTTGTCCTTATTAACTTGTGATTAGAACAGGTTTTGTGGGTACTAATAGAACAGTGGCCATTTTATTTCTCCTAATGATTGCTCCCTAGACAAATCGAGTCATTATAACTAATGAAAGGTATTTGGGAATATATTTATAATAAAGTAATATTTAAGTATTTTTATTTTCTTAATTCCCAGAGAACCCTGTTAAGTGTATGGGTCATTATCGTACTTCAATATCGTTTCTAGGGGAGGGTGGGGCTGTCTTCCCCAGGGGCCAGCTCTCAGTGGGGTGCCAGATGCAATGAACGCTTCCATCAATACAGATAGAAGCACTCATTGCTAGAAAGCTTGGGAGCAGGCGGTCCGTTCACTTACTGACTGCTCAGCATCCAGCACTCCTTTCTTCCTCCAGGCTGCCACACTGAATGGTGAAGCAAGGAGCTGTCTGCTGTCTGCTTCACCATTTAGACCTGCAGGCATAGATCGCACTGCCAGACTGTGTAGGTGGAGCCCAGGAATCTGTCTGTGCTCTTCCCACACAGTGCTGAAGCGTGATCTGTTCCTGCAAGGGAGTGCTAGAGGCGATGTGATCATCAGGATAAGGTGAGTAGTTACAGTTTTTTTTTCATTAACATTAGAGGGCATTACTACTGTGAAGTGGGCACAGAGAGGGCATTTATACTGTGAAGGGGTACAATATGGGCTTAACTATTGTAAAGAGATGCAATGAGGGCATTAATACTGTCGGAGAGCACCATGTGGGCATCACTACCATGATGTGGCACAATGTGGGCATAACTACTGTAAAAGTTCACATTGTGAGCAGATCTGCTGAGAGTGGTGTATTGAGGGCATAACTAATGTGATGGGGCACAATGAGAGAATACCTACTGTGAGGGGGGCACAATGGGGGCATAACTACTGTGAGGGGGCACAATGTTTTAAAGAGGGTGAGGTGCCAGAAAAAGGACTCATTCCGGGTGCAAAACACCTTAGGCGCGCCACTAATAGGCATCCATCTGAAACAACACTCTTTCAAAAATTTTGCTCCGATAGGTGGCACTAGAAATTACCCTTTTGTTCCTTCTTGAGGAGAATTATTTTATATAACTTTTAAAGATAGCATTGCACGAAAAACTTTTCACATAAATAGAGTGTGACAATTATTTGGCATGGACGTGAATGAGGATCGTCCTACTTTATCTAATCCAAACTCCTTTCACAGTAGACTTTTTGTTGGAATTTCACAAAGGACACAATTTCCTATTACAGAGTTATATTTTTATATAAGACTATGGAGTCTGAAGTGTTTTACTACAGATCCCTATTTCAGCTTAGATTGTCTTATATGTGTGAAATACCGCTCTATAATAAAAAAAAAATTGCCATTCAGTGAAATGCCAAGATTTTCTCATCTTGACCTTAGCAGTCATAGTTAGCTGGGTTACTACCGTATATACACGATCAAATGTGAAGTGCTAACTGTGCAAAAGATTTATATGCGGGTTTCTCAGACATATCAAGTCCATGGACAGCCTAAATATGAATGGATCATCATGTATTTACAGGGGTTGTAAACTTTTGGACAATCCCTACTTTTTGGAAGGGTACCTTGACAATAAACTGATCATAAATAGAAATGAGAGAATTATTGGAAAATTCAATTCAGCTGCTTCCCCTAATTTTACAAACAAATTCGCTTTGTGACTAATTACTTTGTCACGAAGCTCATTTCTTTGTAAGTAATGTTTGCAATGACAGGGAGTGGAGACTGGAACACCCCCACCCTCGGTCATTGAACCCCTCAGATGCTGCGTTCATACATGATCACGGCATCTGATATAAATAACAGAGTGTAAAATAAAAAATAAAAAAATCATACTTACATGATCGATTTGCTCACTGAAATCTTGCATAGCCCAAGATGACATCATCATGCAAGCCCGGGTGGTGACATCATACATCACCGCGCACGGGATTTCGTGTGAGATCTTCAAGCAAGATAGCTGGCAGCTAATGGATCAGGTAAGTATTACTTTTTTTTTTTTTTTACACTATTTCAGATTAAATCGATTCACTACCAGGAAGCACAAGGAAATTCGGCTTCGCTGCAAATCAAATTTATCCTGAAATTCGCCATCCTGAGATTTGCTCAAGACAATCCTGATATTCACTCAACACTAATCATAAAGTATTTCCCTTTAATGGGACTCCAAGCAATCAGCTGTAATTGGTAAGGACGAAAGCATGGAAATAAGCATTCACTTTCCCTGCAGCGCCACCACAGGGGAAGTTAAGTATTACAAAGTGCCTTTTAAGTCAAAGGGGTGTCTGTGTAATGAAGGAGAGAAAAGTTCTCCAGAGTGAGAGATACTCTTTGTAGCAGTTTTCTACTCCTGCACCTTCTTAATGATTTAAAAATTATAAATGATAAATGAAAATGTGTTTTCTAAACTCCACAACCCTCTAATAACACTTTCCTTTTTTCTATATATCTACCTTACAGTGATATTAAAGACTGAGCTGTGTTCTTTTCACCTTTTGCATTACTAGTACATTTTCTCTTCCCTTTGTAATTTACACATAAATTCTAATTCTCACCTAAACCTTTCACCAAGCCCATTCGGGGGACCTCTGCATTAACATTTGGCACCGGAGATAGGTTTAATACATCAGCTACTTATAATGGAAGTTTAACATAAGTGCGAGAAATGTGGTTTGTATTATGAGTAACTTTTTAGTACATCAGTAATGGCTTCACAGCTTGAAGAAAGAACAGATATTATTGTAATGCACTGTTTATTGCCTCGGTCTGCTGTTTTAAAGGGGCACTAATAGCATTATATGTATTATCTATTGTCTGACCCCGGAACACATTCATCAGCCTGTGACTGCGCCTACTGTAATACTAAGCCACCCTTAGATATCTTCACCGCTTCATTATACATTTTGTAACATAGAGGGCAACAAAGAGGAATTCACAAAGGAAGAGGGGTTTTAAAAATGATTTTTTTCTTACATTTAGAAGCATTCAGAAAGAAGGTAATGCAAGTCATTTTTGTATACCTGTATATATGGAAACTGAACGAATACATATTAGTGCTATATTGCTCACAATTTTATTTGAAACCATAGAAGACGACGCAGTATATACCAGCTAGAGGCGATAGGAGAGATGAATACAGCTTTAAAGTGCAACTGTCATTTCAATCTTTTAGAATAAGCTGCTGTGTGTTCATGAGGAATAACGCTTCTTCTGGCTTGTATCTGGCATTTTTAGCAATTTTTCTCTGCAATTTGTCTGTAATTCTGCCCATACAGAGGAGATGGAGAAACAAAGGATCTTGCTCCCTAACTCAAAGAATAGATCATTTTTGTGATGCCGGCTGTCCGTACCCACCGGCATCTCCTCCCACTTGGTGGGCATGGTTGTCAGAATACTCATCCTTTATCCTGCTCTACACTGCAGGCCACTGAGGGCTTTCTCAGCCTTCTTTCTGGTTCTCTCTCTCTTAAAATAGCACCCCCATTGTTTTTTTTTTCTTTTCTCTAAACCTAAAGATGTCAAAACAGTTTTCCTATTTCTTCAACCCTTCTACAAGTCTCCTTTATGCTTTCTGGTTTTCCTGTTCTGGTCTTCCATTTTTATCTGTCCTTTCACTCTACTATATTCCTTAAAATGGCTGTCAAAATTCCTTCCAATGTAGCTGCAGTCTTGCCTACAAGTACCAGAATGCTGCTCTCCTAAGGGGAAGAGTGTAAATGAAGGTGGGCGTTTCCTCCGTAATAATATTTTCCACCTACTGATCCTCCTCCTGGCAGTCTGTATTCTCATCATCCTGACAGTACCTTGATGTCACTCGGTCATATGACACCTGTTTTTAGACTTCCAAACATCAAAACCCTTTTTTTGATTACATTATTATTTTTAATTTCCTAATATAAAGAGGCTTAGAGAAAAGCTAACATAGATCTATGCACTGGTTGTTTTATTTATTTACTAAGTGTAGCCTATATGACTTGATTTGGTTACAAGACCATGTGATGTCAAAAGGTCCTTACAGCTTAGGCTGGGTTCACATCATGTTTTTGTCGTAAGTTTAACATACACAAAAACATATACATTAACGGATTCCTCAGCAGATATAATACTGTGACATGCGTCACCATAGAGTTCTATTGTGAAAAAAAAAGTATACGTGAACATATACTTTTTTTTTATTCAATTATTTTTATTGGGTTTTGATAAACATCAATACAGATATGTATAGGGTTATACAAATATGTTAGAGTTCATAGTACAACAATACATTTCACATCATAAACATCTCTGTTAATAAGCACAATTAGTATAATCACATGAAATTATAGTTTAATTAAGCAGTTTTAGCGATATATCGTTATGCTGACAGCAAAAAAATCATAGTCTTTGTACAAATGCACCTGTATAAAAGGCAGGAACCCATTTAACCTAATATAAACTTGAATTAAGTTGAATTAGAACATAGAAAAGACAAGTTTCCCAGATTATGCTCATAAATTTAAAGAAACAGAGATGGTGTTATCCCCATGACCAATGATGACCTGGTTATGCTGTGTATCCAAGCTATAGTATCTACGCCCGGCAGTAGGACTTATAAACAAAAATAAGTGGAATAAGGTACCTTAAGGTCAGGGTGTAACCCTATCCATTGGGACCACTTAGAATGGAAGGTATTTAAGAAACCGCTTTGGCGAGATAGGACCCCTTCACATATATAGCTATCGGGTACAACAGATTAAACTTCTGTTATAGTGGGTATTGACTGGGACTTCCAATATCTGGCAATAGCGAGTTTTGAGGAATGTAATAAATGTCACATGATGGTTCTGACCTGGCGTGGAAAGGACTCAAAATTGATTAACATAAGGGCTGTTTCTGGAGGGAAACAAATCACGGAACATAGATATAAAACATCCTGCACGATAATGATAGTAATTGTTGCGGATGTACATTCCTACATTTATAAAGTCACAGAAAATAATGCACTATAATAATAGATGCAAACATAACATGTGGACCAAGCCCTCACTCTAATGTAAAAATATGAGACTCCTAACCAACACATTTTGATCAAAACACATCTGTGCCCACCTACCCAGCGCCAAGGTGGTTTCAGTTCAGGCAGGTCCTACGCTAAACCTCCCTATGCCGTTATGCATTTATATTCAGGAGCGCAGACCCTGCACATATAGTGTGTTGCTCCCAGTTATGGGCCTTATTGCCGTTCTGCGGTGCAGTGATCTATTCTGAAGCCCTGTTTGCCGTGTATTAGTGGTAAAATTAAGGTATATTCTACATTCAGCATTGCACTTATCGTTTGAAAAGCCTTTTGTGTAAAAGTTGAAAAAAATTAGGGCCTAATTGCCATTCTGGGGTGCAGTGATATATTCTAAAGCCCAGTGTGCAGTGTATTAGTGGCGAAATAAAAAATATTTGATCTAACATTTGATTATTTGATATAACACTATGTCAGACATAGAAGTGCCAATCCCTGCACAGGGGAGTGGCAAAAGCCTAAATGTTTCTGGAGCAGGCATGGGTCGCAGCAGACAAAGGGGGCATGGGAGCAGGGGTCGCAGCAAAAGCCCTGAGCTCCCATTGTCATCTAGCGGTCGTGTCTTGACCAGCAACCCAGCGGTTATTGAATGGTTGACTCGGTCATCCACTTCGTCCCGAGTGACATCAGACACCCTGAGTCAAGAGACAGTGGGTTCCTCTGACATGATGCTTAGTTGGCATGGCCCGGGAGCAGGCCCTCTGCCCCCACCTGTCCTGAACCTTTCTCTGTCATTTTCTGTTCCCTCAGCGCGAGAAGTATTATATTCCCTTGGCTCGGCTCCACTTTTCAGTGATGACGAGCTACTAGAGGACAGTCAGCAGCTACTGCCCAGCTAAGATGTGTAGGAGACATCCGCCACTTTTCCACAAGGTGGGCAAGTAGTGATGAGAAGAGTGGCGTGGGAGCTGGTGTCGCGAGCGGTCAGGCTCCGGACCCAGAGACTGTTGAGGAGGACATCAGTCACGTGATGATAATGATGTAGCTGATTGCACTTGGGAGCCAGGTGACGAACTGGCATCATCATCATCATTGGGAGAAGAGGGTGGCAGCTTGCCCGTGAGCCAGTGGTGGAGCCAGCAAGTGACTAGCTTGGCCCGGAGTCAGCAGGGTGGCAGCAGTGGGAGGTCGGGAGTTAAACATGCCCGGGGTAGACCACCCGCTTCACAGGAGCCTACCTGCCCAGGAAGTAGCGGTGCATGGGTTCATGGAGGCAGTGGCGGTAGCAGTCAGTAAGAGCATAGTGTTGTGGGCACAATCACTTACTCTGCGGTGTGGCAGTTTTTTGTTAAGCCGCCAGAGGAGGTGAACATGGCCATATGTAGAATATGTGGGCAGAAGGTGAAGCGTGGCCAGGGTGCCAATGTTGACACCATGGCCCTGCATCAACATATGCATTACTATAAGTGGCCTGGAAGAACTGTGGCTCCGATGTGGAGGTCCAGCCTGCACTCACGTTCCACTGCCATGGCTGCTGGGGACGGGTGAGGTGGCAGGAGCAGTACCAGCTCCATCAGCAGCAGCCCGAGTCTACAGTCGCTGATGAGTAGCTTTCTTCACGTGCATAGTGAAGAAACTACTCACCAGCAGCTAGATCTGGAGCAGGACCTAAACCAGCAGGTGGTGGCATACTTGGATAGCACCCTGCCATCCCACATTGAAGTTGCGTTGGACTACTGGGCAGCCAAACTGGATTTGTGGCCATAACTAGTAGAGTTTTCCCTGGAAAAGCTGTCCTGCCCGGCCAGTAGTGTTGTATCAGGGCGGGTGTTTACTGCGGCGGGGCAATAGTTACCCCAATAAGAACTCGCCTGTCCACCCAAAATGTGGAGAGACTGACCTTTGTCAAGATGAATCAGGCGTGGATCAGCCAGGATTTCCACCCACCAATGCCTGATGCATCAGATTAGATTATCCACGCAGCCTCACCCAAATCTTGACAAAAGAGACTGATTTCTTCTGGCTACCTTCCTCAGCTACTATTCTGATGCTGCCACCTATCTGATGCCACACATCTGATGCCAAGCACTCCTTCTTACACCCACCATCATCAGTGGGTACTGTTATTGCCATCCACTTCCACACTCTGTCATTGTGCCACTCTTTGACCTCCTGATGCTGCTGCTGCCTCCTCCACACTCTGTTGTCTTGCCACTGTGTGGCCTCCTCAAGCTTCCGCCACCTCTAGACTCTGTCATTGTGCCACTCTGTGGCCTCCTGATGATGCTGCCGCCACCTTCACAATCTTTCGTCGTCATGCCACTCTGTGGCTTTCTGATGCTGCTGCCACCTCCACATTATGTCACCTTGACACTCTGTGGTCTCCTGATGCTGTCGCCACCTCCACACTCTCTCATTGTGCCACGTTGTGGCCTCTTCATGCTGCCACCACTTCCAGACTCTGTCATTGGTCCACTCTGTGGTGTCCTCATGCTGCTTCCACCTCACCCCTATGTCATAGGGCCACTGTGTGGAATTCTCATGCTTTTTTCAACTTCCCCACTTCATGACTGGGCCACTATTTACCTTTTTTGGCTTGGCTGACATCATCTTTTACTTTTTCTGATCAGTCAGAAGGAAGGAAAAATGAGAAGCACAACGGATCCTCTCTGTGTAGCCTGTATGGTCCCAACATAATTGGCTTTTGATTTGGTAGCCAAAAGCAGAAGTGGGTAGAAAACACATAAGACATGCAAGTATTCTGTTCAGGTGTCTTCTCTTTTTTGAATCCACTTTTTGGCATTAGCAATACTTATGGATTACTGACCAAATGTTGACCGAGTGAAGGTGGATGCTCCACAGACAGGGTCCGTTTTTTTGTGGGTTATTATTCTGATGGATCAGAAGAATGGCAAAATAACCAGTGATGTCAACACAAATTCAAACTTACTGCTGACACCCTCTCAACTCTGTCGCGGGGGCTCTACTTGCTTAAGCGTTTAATAGAACAGGATCTGTAGACATCTATGTGGAATCTTCTTGGCGCTAACATTGACCTGTAAGGCTGAGTTCATACTTGAGTTAGGTCAATTTTGGCCCCATGACTGCCCAAATAAGTGAAGTGTGTAGTGATTCTAAGAGTGACGCCTGTCATCTGCATGTCATACAGAGTCACGGTATTATTTCACTACCAAAGCAGACTCCATGTTACTGCAAGGCACAGTGTTCTTCACGACTATAAAGGCTCTCAGCAGCCAGGAAATAGGCGTTTTTTAACAAAATTTGCTGCATATATATATTCGGATTGAATCAAATTTTTTCCCAAAAATTCAGCGACCCGGCAAATCCAACTTTTAAAATATTTGTTTGTCTCTAATATCTAGTCTGGTATATATTCCATGTGTAGAGGAGTAGAACGTATAGTCCCTCTCCTCCGCATGAGTGCATCTCCAAATTTTTGTCTTCCTGACCCAACCATGTCTTCAGTCCAGATGTAGGTCTCTTGCTCTTAGATGTAGTGTCCAAGAGGGGATCAGAAATTATATTAAAATCTCCACAAATGATAGGATGACCCACAATGAGGGGACAGAGATATTTCATTACAAAAGACAAGAAGGAGACCTGGGAGGTGCTAAGAGCATATACATTAATCAAAGTGAAATTGTTATCTTTAATAGTACATTGTAGCTCTAGATTTCTGCCCCTCTTGTCCTCCGTCACTTTATGGCATTGAAATGTGATTGAATCTTTAATAGCTATACAGACTCCTGCTTTCTTGGAAGGAGAGTTAGCGCAAAAAACATGGGGGGATTGTTTGTTCAGGAATTTAGGAGCTTTACCCTCAGCAAAATGGGTTTCCTGGATACACAGAATGTCAGCCTTGAGAAGCTTGGCTTCTTTCCAAAGCAAGGATTTTTTTATATGGGCTGTTTAAGCCCTTGGCATTAAGGGATACAAATCTGATAGACATGGTTGGTTGGGGGATCTACGCCGTGAATTGAGACACTTGTCTCTTGAACAACCTGGGAGTTAAGAACCATACAATGATCATTTAAATGGATCAACATATTAAAACAATAAAGTAAGAAAATAGAAACCAATAGAGAATAAGACGAGCAGTGGGTAAGACAGCTCAAACCTTGGGGTAGGTTTGTAGGAAACAATGCAGACACAGTGTCCTGCTATTAAATTGAGCTATATATAGAACTATGATCTCACTGTGTTTTCGCAGCAGTAGACCAATCCCTGATGACTTTCTTTGGGTTGGTTGTCTTGGTTGATCCGGGTGGCGATGAGGGAGATGTTATGCCCCATTGTTTCAGCAGTAAAGATGCCTTGTTCCAGGGTAGAGATTGTGTATTTAGTTCCAGTCATAGAAATCAGAATTCTTGTTGGAAATCCTCACTTATAAGCAGTACCTTGGTTGTGGAGGGCTTGTGTGATTGGAAGCATCTTTCTTCTAGCTTGCAGAGTTGTCTAAGAAAGATCCATAAATAAAGCGATGGCTTGAAAAGGCTCTGGTAGCTTCTGTAGTTTTCTTGCTGTTTTCATTAGTTGTTCTTTCACATGGAAAAAATGGATACGTGCTATAAAATCTCGTGGTACAGCATCAGGGAGGTTTTTTGGCTTCTGTAGCCTGTGGGCCTGATCTATGACCAATTCTGCTTCAGGTACATGTGGGAGAACCTTTTTGATTATTTTTGTTATGTATGCTGATAATTCTGATGGAGGGATTAATTCAGGAATGTCCCAAAACTTCACATTGTTGCGGTGGTTTCTGTCTTCTATATCCACCATCCTTACTTTGACTGCCTCCAGCTCTTCTGCGATAGAGTTATTGTGCATCTACTAGCTCGTTATGAGCAGATGAGAACTCTCCCATTTTATGTTCCACATGATCTATTCTACTGCTCAACTCCTCTACAGTGGATGTTATGGAAGTAATTGCTTGTGTAATGTCTTTTTGTATTGAGCGTCTTAAGGCCAACATAGCCTCCTTCATGATAGACTCAGAAGCTGCTTTACCACTTGGCTGTATAGCAGCTAATGCGTCTGCTTGTTCTGTGTGTGGATCAGATTCCGCTGAAGCGGCAGAACCTTCCAAATGAAAATTAAGTGTCCCACTTGGTTTTTTGCTTGACCGGGCTAGCTGTATTGGAGCACCTTGACTGTAAGACGGTCTCTGTGTGGTATGGTGGCTGAGTAGGTCCTTCCTTGGGACCTCTTGGTATCTCTTTAGCCTTTGTCCTACCTCTGAGCCCGTTGAAGAGGACGAGCGCTGCGACGGGTCTAGCGGGCTGGTGTCCTGCCGGTTAGTTGGAGAGTCTGGTGAGCTATGTGGAGATCCCCACAGTTCTCTTGCGCTGTTTTCTTTGGCGCCCTTTCTTTCCTACTGAGTCTGTGACATACTGGAATCACTTGGTTCAGGGCTTCTGCCATTACTGCCAGCCGGATGTGCTGGAAAAAACTCTGTAAGAAGCTTTGGTGCTTCTTTTATGTTCCTCTTCGACATTCTTTTATTTGTGATGGCTTTAGAGCTCTGTTTCAGGGTGCTTATGGCTATTTCGTCTAGCTGTAACCGCCGCTAAGCAGGTTGCCTGTGAGGAGCCAAGCTTTCAGGCAGCCATCACGCTCCCCTGCCAGGCCACGCCCCCCACATATACTTTTTTTTATTAGACTTTTCAGGATGGAAAAGTCTGCTATACTATGCTTTCTCATCCTGCAGAATCCTGCAAAAAATGTGTACATTAATGTATACTTTTTTTTACAATGGAACTCTATGGTGACAGATGCCACAGTATTGCAACCGTCTGAGGCATCTGTTAACATATACGTTTTTTTGTGTATATTAAATGTATGGCAAAAACATGGTGTGAACCCAGCCTTATTGATTATAAGCATTCTATGCCTGTGTGGAGAAGGAGGAGGTGGGGGCTGTAGTGGGAGGAATGAAGAGCTACTGAAGGATGGAAATACAGCAGAATTCCTTCAGACTCTGCTTGTAGTTTCCATCTGCACAGAAATGGGAGAAACTGGCTTCCTGGATAACAGATAAGTATAACGACAGAATGGTAACTGAAAAGAAGTTGTGAATTTCTGTATAAACTAAGCATCTAAAAATGTAACTTTATAATTAAAGGAGGTTTAGTATCTATTTGAAATGCAACTCTGAAAAAAAAACATGGGAGTGTTTTTTTAAGGTACGTTTAGATGGCAATTTTGGGCACAACATGTGTCACGCTCAAGTATTGCAGTGTAGAGGGCTGTCATAAGAATAAATGAGATCACAGACGACTTGCATGTTTGCTGTATCTGAAACAAGCGAATCACAAAATATCCAGCAGTGTTGAATTCTTTATGATTTGCATGTCAAGGTCGCACCAAACATGCATGTCATGCTGCAACCCCTCATTCATTTCTATGGCAGCCTGCTACACTACGTTCTTTGGTCACACAACAGCTGTTGCAGCCAAAATCGCTATGCACTTAGGGTGCACTTGTGTGCTTTTCCCTGCTCTTAAAAGACCCGCTCATACATTGGCTAATCTTTCTTCATCCAATTTCAGGTAAGGTGTCTGAACAAAGATTCCTATCTTGTCTAGTCCTTCAAAAGTGCATTATTGTATTGTTCTAATCTCCCATGCTTGACCTCTGGCTTATCACCATATTGATATTGACCCTGTGCCACCTGCCCTGATCTATTGCCTGTTTACTGTATTAAAAGAACTCTGCCTGTCCTGACCATGGCTTATTCTATGACCATGCTATTGCTTGTCCCCTTAATGCCATGCACTTGTGTCTCTTTACCTGCCTAGGTCAGCAGTTTCTGAATTGAGGCAACTCCTAGAGGTTGTGGCCTGGACTACTTTGAAATCCATATCACCGTATAAAAGTGAAAGGGTGAAAACTAGGGTTCTACCTTGACAACACCATCAAGAGCAATGCCAAGCCAATTCTTTTCAAAACAGGATGTTTGAACTGGATTCAATGAGTTGTGCATATCATACATAATGTGCCGTCTTTAAAATTGTTTATTACAATATCATGTCCATTGAATATATAAGTTTTTTTCCCCCTTAATTTTGTTCTAGATCAGGGCTGGCCAACCTGTGGCTCTCCAACTGTTGTAAAACTACAACTCCCACCATGCCCTGCTGTAGGCTGATAGCTGTAGGCGGACTGGGCATGCTGGGAGTTGTAGTTTCGCAACAGCTGGAGAGCCGCAGGTTGGCCATCTTTGTTCTAGATAATTTATCTCAGGGGAGAAATGATGCCCTATAGTTCTGATTGAGTATAGTTTTACACAATTAGTAGCCCTACCGGGATATGTTCTGTCTCTGGACAATGTCTAAGAATTTCCTGTTTTTTGTTTCTGACAATTTATGGGAAGTGCAATCTTGAAAAATAAATAATAGTTACTATAGGGAGTAATGGATGGAGGGAATGTGCCAAAGTCTTCAGTTTTCCAACAAGACAAAAACAAATAGTTACTTGTCCAACTATGCTCAAAATAGGAAACTATGCCAGATTCAAACTTCCTGGAGCAAAGTTCCTGGATGTGAAGTTTTCTACTTAAATGTCTGTTTTTGCTATTTCACAAGTGCACATACATGATATGCAAAACCGCATACCAAAATAGTGCACACCATATAGAGAGTGCAAGTCTCTATGTTCTCTAGTCCTTATATATGTATTTACTGAGACTGTGTAAATTGCAGAATAATAAAATTCTATAAATTAAATTAAAGGGGTTTTCCAGGTTCTTAATATTGATGAAATCCTCAGGATAGATCATTAATATTGATCAATGATAGTCCCACACCCCCACTAATCAGTTGTTACCTGCAGGCTCTGCCACTGAAACTAGCTCTTTGAATGAAACAGGAAGCATAGCTCCATTCAAAGTGTAGTGGTTGTGCTGGGTTACTGCAGCTCATCTTCCATTGAAATTGAAAGAACTGATCTGCAGTAACTTACCATGGCCACTACACTTTGAATGGAGGTTTGCTTTCAAAGCCTGCAGGAAGCAGCTGGTCAGTGGGATTATGGGAAGTCGGACCCTCACTGATTGGATATTAACCACATCAGCCCCCCTAGCTTAAACACCCTTAATGACCAGGCCACTTTTTACAATTCTGCACTACACTACTTTTACCATTTATTGCTCCTTTATACAACTTACCACCCAAATGAATTTTACCTCCTTTTCTTCTCACTAATAGAGCTTTCATTTGGTGGTATTTCATTGTTGTTGACATTTTACCTTTTTTTGCTATTAATAAAAATTTAACGACATTTTTGCAAAAAAATGACATTTTTCACTTTTGTGTTGTAAAATTTTTCTAAAAGAACTACATTTCTATATAAATTTTTCTCTAACCTTATTGTTCTACATGTGTTTGATAAAGAAAAATCCAATAAGTGTATATTTATTGGTTTGGGTAAAAGTTATAGCTTTTACAAACTATGGTGCAAAAAAAGTGAATTTCCGCATTTTGAAGCAGCTCTGACTTTCTGAGCACCTGTCATGTTTCTTCAGGTGCTAGAATGCCAGGATAGTATAAATACCCCTCAAATGACACAATTTTAGAAAGAAGATACCCCAAAGTATTCGAGGAGGGGCATGGTGAGTTCATGTATCATTTCATATTTTTTTTTACAAGTTAGCGGAAAATGACACTTTCTGAGGAAAAAAAAAATTATAAAGTTTCCATTTCTGCCAACTTCTGTCAAAAAAAAATAAAAAATCTCCCACGGACTCACTATGCCCCTCAGTGAATACCTTGGGGTGTCTACTTTCCGAAATGGGGTCATTTGTGGGGTGTGTTTACTGTTCTGGCATTTTGGGCGGGGCTAAATTGTGAGCAGCCCTGTAAAGCCTAAAGGTACTCGTTGGACTTTACGCCCCTTTACACACCTAGGCTGCAAAAAAGTGGCACACATGTGGTATTGCTGTACTCAGAAGAAGTAGAGCAATGTGTTTTGGGGTGTATTTTTACATATACCCATGCTGGGTGAGAGAAATATCTCTGTAAACTGACAACTTTATATAAAAAAAATTAAAAAGTTGTCATTTACAGAGATATTTCTCACACCCAGCATGGTTATATGTAAAAATACACCCCAAACACATTGCCCTACTTCTCATGAGTACAGCGATACCACATGAGTGACACTTTTTTGCAGCCAAGATGCTCAAAGGGGCCCAAATTCCAATGAGTACCTTTAGGATTTCACATGGCATTTTTACGCATTTAGATTCCAGACATCTTCTCACGCTTTAGAGACCCCTAAAATGCCAGGGCAGTATAAATACCCCACAAGTGACCCCATTTTAGAAAGTAGACACCCCAAGGTATTCCGTGAGGGGTATGGTGAGTGCATGTAAAATTTTATTTTTTGTCACAATTTAGTGGAATATGAGACTGTAAGAAAAAAAAAAAAAAAAAATTTCCGCGAACTTGAGCAAAAAAAAAAAATCTTCTATGAACTCACCATACCTCTCACGGAATACCCTGGGGTGTCTTCTTTCTAAAATGGGGTCACTTGTGGGGTATTTATACTGCCCTGGCATTTTAGGGGCCCCTAAAGCGTAAGAAGAAGTCTGTAATCCAAATGCGTAAAAATGCCCTGGAAATCCTAAAGGTACTCATTGGAATTCGGGCCCCTTTGCGCACCTAGGCTGCAAAAAAGTGTCACTCACGTGGTATCACCATACTCAGGAGAAGTAGGGCAATGTGTTTTGGGGTGTATTTTTACATATACCCATACTGAGTGTGAGAAATATCTCTGTAAATGACAACTTTTTAAAAATTTTTATACAAAGTTGTCAATTTACAGAGATATTTCTCTCACCCAGCATGGGTATATGTAAAAATGCACCCCAAAACACATTGCCCTACTTCGCCTGAGTATGGCGATACCACATGTGTGACACTTTTTTGCAGCCAAGAAGGGCCCTAATTCCAATGAGTACCTTTTATGGGGGCATTTTTACGCATTTGGATTCCAGACTTCTTCTCACGCTTTAAGACCCCTAAAATGCCAGGGCAGTATAAATACCCAACATGTGACCCCATTTTGGAAAGAAGACACCCCAAGGTATTCCGTGAGGGGCATGGTGAGTTCATAGAAGATTTTTTTTTGGCACAAGTTAGCGAAAATTGATTTTTTTATTGTTTTTTCTCACAAAGTCTCCCTTTCCGCTAACTAGTGACAAAAAGTTCAATTTTTATGTACTGAATATGCCCCTCAGCGAAAACCTTGGGGCGTCTACTTTCCAAAATGGGGTCATTTGTGGGGTGTTTGTACTGTTCTGGCATTTTGGGCGGGGCTAAATTGTGAGCAGCTGTGTAAAGCCTAAAGGTACTCGTTGGACTTTATGCCCCTTTACGCACATAGGCTGCAAAAAAGTGGCACACATGTGGTATCGCTGTACTCAGGAGAAGTAGGGCAATGTGTTTTGGGGTGTATTTTTACATATACCCATGCTCGGTAAGAGAAATATCTCTGTAAATTGACAACTTTGTATATAATTTTTTTAAAAGTTGTCGTTTACTGCGATATTTATCACACAAAGTATAGGTATATATAAA
The DNA here is from genome assembly GCA_033119425.1 of Bufotes viridis. Taxonomy (NCBI): domain Eukaryota; kingdom Metazoa; phylum Chordata; class Amphibia; order Anura; family Bufonidae; genus Bufotes; species Bufotes viridis. The sequence goes on along the minus strand of CM065593.1, from coordinate 341,543,066 downwards.
AATACACCCCAAAGCACATTGCCCTACTTCTCCTGAGTACGGCGATACCACATGTGTGCCACTTTTTTGCAGCCAAGATGCGCAAAGGGGCCCTAATTCCAATGAGTACCTTTAGGATTTCACAGGGCATTTTTACGCATTTGGATTCTCACGCTTTAGGGCCCCTAAAATGCCAGGGCAGTATAAATACCCCACATGTGAGCCCATTTTGGAAAGAAGACACCTCAAGGTATTTCGTGAGGGGCATGGCGAGTTCACAAAAAAAAAATTTTTTGACACAAGTTAGCGGAAATTGATATTTTTTTTTTGTTTTTTTTTTACAAAGTTTCATATTCCACTAACTTGTGACAAAAAATAAAATTTTACATGAACTCACCATACCCCTCACGGAGTACCTTGGGGTGTCTTCTTTCTAAAATGGGGTCACATGTGAGGTGTTTGTACTGCCCTGGCATTTGAGGGTCTCCGCAATCATTACATGTATGGCCAGCATTAGGAGTTTCTGCTATTCTCCTTATATTGAGCATACGGTTATTGAGATTTTTTTTTCCCGTTCAGCCTCTGGGCTGAAAAAAAAAAAAATGAACTGCACAGATTTCTTCATTCGCATCGATAAATGTGGATGAAAATCTTTTTTGCCAAAATCAGTGACTGCGGTGCGGTGGGCTGGGCGCTAACTACCTAACAAGTAGCTAACTAACTGGCGGTGATAAGGGACCCTTATGCCCCATTTACACGTCCGCAATTCTGTTTGTGGAACGGAATTGTGGACCCATTCATTTCTATGGGGACAGACTTTGTCCCGCTCGGATCCAGAATTGTGGATCCGCACTTCCGGGTCTGCACTTCCGCTCGGCAAAAATATAGAACATGTCTTATACTTGTCCGCAATTGCGGACAAGAAAAGGCATTTTTTATATAGTTCTGGCAATGTGTGGATCTGCAAAATGCAGAAAGCACATTGCCGGTGTCTGTGTTTTGCGGATCCGCAAAACACATATGGACGTCTGAATGGAGCCATACAGGGGGGTGATCAATGACAAGGGGTGATCAGGGAGTCTATATGGGGTGATCAGGGGTTAATAAGGGGTTAATAAGTGACAGGGGGGGGGGTGTAATGTGATGCTTGGTGCTACTTTACAGAGCTACCTGGTCCTCTGGTGGTCGATCCCAGCAAATGGGACCACCAGAGGACCAGGTAGCAGGTATATCAGACGCTCTTAACAAAACAGCGTCTGATATACCTGTTTGATGCGATTTATATTACATCTAAAGCCTGCCAGCAGGCTGTAGTATAACTGTCGAGCTGTGCGCCGCTGTGAACGCGCACACGCACGTGCGCGCGTTCACAGAGAATCTCGCGTCTCGCGAAATGACGCACTGATGCATCCAGGAGGAACAAACCTGCCGCCGCCTGGACGCATCCGTGCGTTAGGCGGTCGGCAGGCGGTTAATGACCTATCCTGAGGATAACCCATCAATATCAAAAGCCTGGAAAACCCCTTTAAAAAAATCACAGTAACATGTTTGAAGATGTCATCTGTAACTTGTGAAACCTTGGACTTGCACTACTAAATGTAGTTTTGTAAAGTTTTTGAATCCTTGGGAGCTGATCGAAGATGTTTGTCAGTGGAAATCTAAAGGCCCCCATAAATATTAGAGTATTGTCAGCCAAACCTGCTATTTTGGCCACATCAGCCTACAATTTGATGCGTATGGGGAGTAGAGATAAGAGAATTGACTCTAAAAATTCTACCCAACTTTGTCAAGAAAATCTTGACACTGAATTTTAAGTGATTTAATTTGGGAGAATCAAGTAGAGTGAGAGAGAATTTACTAGGCAAAATATTTCTTCGATTTGAGTAATAACGATACATATCAAAATCAAATCACAAGGTTGATTTGGACAAATCAAATCCAAGCTAAATGTTATAAAAATCTTTAATATCTAATAGTGAGCTCCCAACTCTCCCCCAACAGAAGATAGCAGCAAGGAAAAAAAGTGCTTTCAATTTTAAAACCAGATTTTGTTCTCCCAGGACAAAAGCCACCACCAGAGTTGTCAAGCAGCAGTATGTGCATATAACAGTCAGGTGAGATGAGTTATTAGCAGTGCATGGGCACCTTAAGCCACAACTCAAGCCATCTTGTCAGAAGAAGGTATTTTGTCTTTGACCTTCAAAGTCAATTTGAAAACAAATTTATAAAAACAGAAAAAAAACTATTTAGTGGTAGATGATAAAAATAATGTTGATAATGCTCGAGAATAATGGCAGTAGATTTGTGGCCCTATCCCACAGTTAGGGTTAAGTCAGTGTTGGGGTTATCACCTCCCATTCCATATAGAATTTTCCAGTATATGTTAATTCATAGGGATTTTTATATTCTGGTTCTTTTGAATAAGTTTATTGATAGAGAGTCTTAATGGGATCTTTGATCCACTTCATGACGAATTGTCCAAAGTTTAGAATATACACTGTAGGATTGAGGTGATTTATAGGACAAATGCCTTGTTTGATATATCTAGTGATAGCCCATTGTCAAGGATGGAGTACAGTTAGCAGGAACTGATAAATAACGACAGACTGGCTTGATCCCAAACTAAGGAAAATATAGGAGGGCCCTATAAATCCCTAAGAATTCTCCCAAACTACTTAGCACATGTACAGGTCCCAGTGGTAGACAAATACATGCCCTCGTACCTATAACTGAGTGACACCTGAATTCCCTATAGTAGTGGAAGGAGCGGCCACCGGCTCCCTGCACAGAATACAGAGGGAGTCAGGGTCACCTAGAATCAAGCCAGCAAACAAAACACAAAGTAAACGGAATGCACTTATCTTAGAGCAAAACAACTGCAGTACACTTTATCCAGGAAGTAATATAAACCGCAAGGAAACAGTAAGATAGAGAATATAAAGCAAACCAATTAATCAAGATAAGAGGCAGCTGAGGGAGAGACAGGAACTGAGCAAAGTGAAACCAAAACAAAGAACGTCATACACAAGACAGGGAGGAACCTTTGACCGACCGTCTCCCAGAACCGGCGGTGACACCCATACTGTAAATTGTGGATATAATATCTAGTGTTTGAGAAAAGAATAATTATTACTCAATTAGCAAATTGGACATGTTTAAAAAAATTTGGGGTTCATGTGTAGAGTTGAGCTAATCGATTCTACGCAAATTGAAAGTTTTGTGATTCGTCCATGATTAGAGATGAGCGAACACCTGGATGTTCGGGTTCGAGAGGTTCGGCCGAACTTCCGGAAAATGTCCGGGTTCGTGATCCGAACTCAACCCGAACGTCATCACGAACCCCATAGAAGTCAATGGGGACCCGAACTTTTGGGCACTAAAAAGTCTGTAAAAGACTCCCGGAAAGGGCTAGAGGGCTGCAAAAGGCAGCAAAATGTAGGTAAATCCCCTGCAAACAAATGTAGATAGGGAAATGAATTAAAATAATATAAAATAAATAAAAGTTAACCAATATCAATTGGAGAGAGGTCCCACAGCAAGGAATCATGCGTCATATCACCCACCACTGGAGAAGGCCACTCTCATTTATTTTGGACCAGCACCCAGACAGAGGATACAGGTCCCACAGCAAGGAATCATGCGTCATATCAACCACCACTGGAGAAGGCCACTCTCATGTATTTTGGACCAGCACCCAGACAGAGGAGAGAGGTCCCACAGCAAGGAATCATGCCTCATATCAACCACCACCGGAGAAGGCCACTCTCATTTATTTGGGACCAGCACCCAGAAAGAGGATACAGGTCCCACAGCAAGGAATCATGCGTCATATCAACCACCACCGGAGAAGGCCACTCTCATGTATTTTGGACCAGCACCCAGACAGAGGAGAGAGGTCCCACAGCAAGGAATCATGTGTCATATCAAACACCACCGGAGAAGGCCACTCTCATTTATTTGGGACCAGCACCCAGAAAGAGGATACAGGTCCCACAGCAAGGAATCATGCGTCATATCAACCACCACCGGAGAAGGCCACTCTCATTTATTTTGGACCAGCACCCAGACAGAGGAGAGAGGTCCCACAGCAAGGAATCATGTGTCATATCAACCACCACCGGAGAAGGCCACTCTCATTTATTTTGTACCAGCACCCAGACAGAGGATACAGGTCCCACAGCAAGGAATCATGCGTCATATCAACCCCCACCGGAGAAGGCCACTCTCATTTATTTTGGACCAGCACCCAGACAGAGGATACAGGTCCCACAGCAAGGAATCATGCGTCATATCAACTACCACCGGAGAAGGCCACTCTCATTTATTTTGGACCAGCACCCAGACAGAGGAGAGAGGTCCCACAGCAAGGAATCATGCGTCATATCAACCACCACCGGAGAAGGCCACTCTCATTTATTTTGTACCAGCACCCAGACAGAGGATACAGGTCCCACAGCAAGAAATCATGCGTCATATCAACCCCCACCGGAGAAGGCCACTCTCATTTATTTTGGACCAGCACCCAGACAGAGGAGAGAGGTCCCACATCAAGGAATCATGCGTCATATCAACCCCCACCGGAGACGGCCACTCTCATTTATTTTGGACCAGCACCCAGACAGAGGATACAGGTCCCACAGCAAGGAATCATGCCTCATATCAACCACCACCGGAGAAGGCCACTCTCATGTATTTTGGACCAGCACCCAGACAGAGGAGAGGGTCCCACATCAAGGAATCATGCGTCATATCAACCACCACCGGAGAAGGCCACTCTCATTTATTTTGGACCAGCACCCAGACAGAGGATACAGGTCCCACAGCAAGGAATCATGCGTCATATCAACCACCACCAGAGAAGGCCACTCTCATTTATTTTGTACCAGCACCCAGACAGAGGATACAGGTCCCACAGCAAGGAATCATGCGTCATATCAACCACCACCGGAGAAGGCCACTCTCATTTATTTTGTACCAGCACCCAGACAGAGGATACAGGTCCCACAGCAAGAAATCATGCGTCATATCAACCACCACCGGAGAAGGCCACTCTCATTTATTTTGGACCAGCACCCAGACAGAGGAGAGAGGTCCCACATCAAGGAATCATGCGTCATATCAACCACCACCGGAGAAGGCCACTCTCATTTATTTTGGACCAGCACCCAGACAGAGGATACAGGTCCCACAGCAAGGAATCATGCGTCATATCAACCACCACCGGAGAAGGCCACTCTCATGTATTTTGGACCAGCACCCAGACAGAGGAGAGAGGTCCCACATCAAGGAATCATGCGTCATATCAACCACCACCGGAGAAGGCCACTCTCATTTATTTTGGACCAGCACCCAGACAGAGGATACAGGTCCCACAGCAAGGAATCATGCGTCATATCAACCACCACCGGAGAAGGCCACTCTCATTTATTTTGTACCAGCACCCAGACAGAGGATACAGGTCCCACAGCAAGAAATCATGCGTCATATCAACCCCCCACCGGAGAAGGCCACTTCATTTATTTTGGACCAGCACCCAGACAGAGGATAGAGGTCCCACAGCAAGGAATCATGCGTCATATCAACCCCCACCGGAGAAGGCCACTCTCATTTATTTTGGACCAGCACCCAGACAGAGGATACAGGTCCCACAGCAAGGAATCATGCATCATATCAACCACCACCGGAGAAGGCCACTCTCATTTATTTTGTACCAGCACCCAGACAGAGGATACAGGTCCCACAGCAAGGAATCATGCGTCATATCAACCCCCACCGGAGAAGGCCACTCTCATTTATTTTGGACCAGCACCCAGACAGAGGAGAGAGGTCCCACATCAAGGAATCATGCGTCATATCAACCCCCACCGGAGAAGGCCACTCTCATTTATTTTGGACCAGCACCCAGACAGAGGATACAGGTCCCACAGCAAGGAATCATGCGTCATATCAACCACCACCGGAGAAGGCCACTCTCATGTATTTTGGACCAGCACCCAGACAGAGGAGAAAGGTCCCACATCAAGGAATCATGCATCATATCAACCACCACCGGAGAAGACCACTCTCATTTATTTCGGACCAGCACCAAGACAGAGGAGAGAGGTTTTCACAGCAGAGAATCAGGCATTTAGATCACCCACCACAGCAGTAGGCCATCATTTAATGGGACCCCGGCAACCATGTCATATGGCACAAACATCAGTTTCACATCACCCAGCACAAGAGAAGGCCACTTTGAGAGACTTTGACCCCTGCACCCAGACGGAGGAGAGAGGTTTCACAGCAGAGAATCAGGCATTTAGATCACCCACCACAGGAGAAGGCCGCTTTCAGTGACTTAAGCCTTAGCACCGACACAGAGGAGACAGGTCAGATAGCACAAGCATCAGTTTCACATCAACCACCACAGGAGAAGGGCACTTTTAGAGACTTTGACCCCAGCAGCCACACGGAGGAGAGAGGTCCCACAGCAGAGATTCAGGCATTTATATCAGCCAGCACAGGAGAAGGCCGCTTTCAGTGACTTAGGCCTTAGCACCGACACAGAGGAGACAGGTCAGATAGCACAAGCATCAGTTTCACATCAACCACCACAGGAGAAGGGCACTTTTAGAGACTTTGACCCCTGCACTCAGAAAGAGGAGAGTGGTCCCACAGCAGAGATTCAGGCATTTATATCAGCCAGCACAGGAGAAGGCCGCTTTCAGTGACTTAGGCCTTAGCACCGACACAGAGGAGACAGGTCAGATAGCACAAGCATCAGTTTCACATCAACCACCACTGGAGAAGGGCACTTTTAGAGACTTTGACCCCTGCACCCAGAAAGAGGAGAGAGGTCCCACAGCAGAGAATCAGGCATCATGTCAACCACCACAGGAGTAGGCCACCTTTTGTTTCTTTGACCCCTGCACCCAGAAAGAGGAGAGAGGTCCCACAGCAGAGAATCAGACATTTCGATCACCCACCACAGGAGAAGGCCGCTTTCAGTGACTTTGGCCCCTGCACCCACACAAAGGAGACATGTCAGACAGCACAAGTATAACATTCATATCACCCAGCACAGGAGAAGGACACTTTCATGTACTTTGGCCCGGCACCCAGACAGAGGGAAGGTTCATTCAACTCTGGGTTGCACTCCAAGATCCTTCTTAATTTCAAAATTGATTTTTCAATGAAGAAGTGGCCAGGAGTACAAGACAACATGGTTTAAGGCAGTTATTAAGGACTACTCTGCACAAGGGAGGGTCAGGTCTTGTGGGATCCATGCCTGGTTCATTTTTATAAACGTCAGCTTGTCCACGTTGGCTGCGGACAGGCGGCTGCATTTGTCAGTAATGACGCCCCCTGCCGTGCTGAATACACGTTCAGATAAAACGCTGGCCGCCGGGCATGCCAGCACCTCCAAGGCATAACATGCTAATTCTGGCCACGTGGACAATTTGGAAACCCAGAAGTTGAATGGGGCCGAACCATCCGTCAGTACGTGGAGTTGTGTGCAGACGTACTGTTCAACCATGTTAGTGAAATGTTGCCTCCTGCTAACACGTTCCGTATCAGGTGGTGGGGCAGTTAACTGTGGCGTGGAGACAAAACTTTTCCACATTTCTGCCATGCTAACCCTGCCCTCAGAGGAGCTGGCGTGACACTGCTGCGTGGGCGACCTCTAGCTCCTCCTCTGCCTTGGCCTTGGCCTTCCACCTGTTCCCCTGTGACAGTTGGGAATGCTCTCAGGAGCGCGTCTACCAGTGTGCGCTTGTACTCGCGCATCTTCCTATCACGCTCCAGTGCAGGAAGTAAAGTGGGCACATTGTCTTTGTACCGTGAATCCAGCAGGGTGGCCACCCAGTAGTCAGCACACGTTAAAATGTGGGCAACTCTGCTGGCATTGCGCAGGCACTGCAGCATGTAATCGCTCATGTGTGCCAGGCTCCCCAGAGGTAAGGACAAGCTGTCCTCTGTGGGAGGCGTATCGTCATCATCCTCTGTATCCCCCCAGCCACGCACCAGGGATGTGCCTGCGCTGTGCTGGGTGCCACCCCGCTGTGAACCTGCTTCATCCTCATCCTCCTCCACCTCCTCCTCATCCTCCTCGTCCTCCAGTAGTGGTCCCTGGCTGGCCACATTTGTATCTGCCCTCTGCTGTTGCAAAAAACCTCCCTCTGAGCCACTTCTAACAGACTGGCCTGAAAGTGCTAAAAACGACCTGTCATCCTCCTACTCCTCCAACTGGCCCTGGCCCACCTCCTCTTCCATCATCGCCCTAAGCATTTTCTCTAGGAGACATAGAAGTGGTATTGTCACGCTGATAACAGTGGCATCGCCACTGGCCATGTTGGTGGCGTACTCTAAACAGCGCAACAGGGCACACAGGTCTCGCATGGAGGTCCAATCATTGGTGGTGAAGTGGTGCTGTTCCGCAGTGCGACTGACCCGTGTGCTGCAGCTGAAACTCCACTATGGCCTGCTGCTGCTCGCACAGTCTCTCCAGCATGTGCAAGGTGGAGTTCCACCGGGTGGGCACGTTGCATATTAGGTGGTGAGCGGGAAGGCCGAAGTTCCGCTGTAGCGCTGACAGGCGAGCAGCGGCAGGATGTGAACGCCGGAAGCTCGCACAGACGGCCCGCACTTTATGCAGCAGCTCTGACATGTCTGGGTAGTTGTGAATGAACTTTTGCACCACCAAATTCAGCACATGCGCCAGGCAAGGGATGTGCGTCAAACCGGCTAGTCCCAGAGCTGCGACGAGATTTCGCCCATTATCGCACACCACCAGGCTGGGCTTGAGGCCCACCGGCAGCAACCACTGGTCGGTCTGTTGTTCAATACCCCGCCACAACTCCTGCACGGTGTGGGGCCTGTCCCCCAAACATATGAGTTTCAGAATGGCCTGCTGACGTTTACCCGGGCTGTGCTGAAGTTGGTGGTGAAGGTGTGTGGCTGACTGGATGAGCTGGTGGAAGCAGAGGAGGAGGAAGCCGAGTAGGAGGAGGAGGCTACAGGAGGCACAGAATGATGCCCTGTGATATTTGGCGGCGGAAGGATGTGCGCCAAGGAACTCTCCGCCTGGGGCCCAGCCGCCACTACATTTACCCAGTGTGCAGTTAGGGAGATATAGCGTCCCTGGCCGTGCTTACTGGTCCACGTATCTGTGGTTAGGTGGACCTTGCCACAAATGGCATTGCGCAGTGCACACTTGATTTTATCGGACACTTGCATGTGCAGGGAAGGCACGGCTGTCTTGGAGAAGTAGTGGCGGCTGGGAACCACATACTGGGGGACAGCCATGGCCATCAGCTGTTTGAAGCTGTCTGTGTCCACTAGCCGGAATGACAGCATTTCAAAGGCCAGTAGTTTAGAAATGCTGGCATTCAGGCCAAGGGCTCGAGGGTGACTAGGTGGGAATTTGCGCTTCCTCTCAAAGGTTTGAGAGATGGAGAGCTGAACGCTGCTGTGTGAAATAGTGGAGACGCTAGGTGACGGTGGCGGTGGTGGTGGTGGTGTCGGTGGCACATCCTCTGTTTGCTGCTCGGCAGGTGGCAACATTCCTCTCGAGACGGAAGCCGAGGCAGCAGCAGTAGAGGGAGCAGGGGGAGCCTGAGCGGGTTCCTTGTTTTTATGGTGTGTACTCCACTGCAGTTCATGCTTTGCATGTAGATGCCTGATCATGCAGGTGGTGCTCAGGTTAAGAACGTTAATGCCTCGCCTCAGGGTCTGATGGCACAGCGTGCAAACCACTCTGGTCTTGTCCTCAGCACATTTTTTGAAGAAGTGCCATGCCAGGGAACTCCTTGAAGATGCCTTTGGGGTGCTGGGTCCCTGTTGGCGCTGGCCAATAGCAGGCGAACTCTCTGGACGGCGGCTGTTCTGCTTTTGCCCCCTGCTCCCTCTTTGGCTTCGCTGTTGTCTCGGTCTCACCACTGCCTCTTCCTCTGAACTATTTAAGTCAGCGGCACGACCTTCAGTCCATGTGGGGTCTAAGACCTCATCGTCCTCTGCATCGTTTTCCACCCAGTCTTCCTCCCTGACCTCCTCCTGTTCAGTCTGCACACTGCAATAAGACGCGGTAGTGTTTCGTCATCATCAGAGACTCGGTCACTCTGCTGTGGTGGTATTCCCATGTCCTCATCATCTGGATACATAAGTGGTTGTGCGTCAGTGCATGGAATGTCTTCCACCGCTGGGGAAGGGCTAGGTGGACGCCCCTGGAAAACCGTGGGAGCAGAGTCTTCAAACAGAATAAGAGACTGCTGCATAACTTGAGGCTCAGCCAGTTTCCCTGATATGCATGGGGGTGATGTGACAGACTGATGGGCTTGGTTTTCAGGTGCCACCTGTGCGCTTTCCGCAGAAGACTGGGCGGAAGACAATGTGGTGAACGTGCTGGAAGCACTGTCGGCCACCCAATCGACTAATGCCTGTACCTGCTCAGGCCTTACCATCCTCATAACGGCATTGGGCCCCACCAAATATCGCTGTAAATTCTGCCGGCTACTTGAGGGAGTTGGTTCACTACTTTGTGCGCCTGAGGCCGAACGGCCACGTCCTCTGCCAACAACAGAGGCTCCACTGACACCACCACGACCGCGTCCTCGTCCCTTAATAGAATGTTTCCTCATTGTTGCGATTCAACTCGCACCACAATAAAATATATTATTTTTTAGCCCCAAAATTCCCACACTGGAAGATATAATTCCTTTTTCCGGTATTAATTACAAGAAGACTGCTGCAAATTGGACACCAGAATTTTTAATATGCTAGTTTTGGTACATAGATTCCCACACAGGGAGATATAATTCCTTTTTACAGGAGTGAAAACGTGAGGCCTAGTGTTTCTGGACTGGTCTAACAAAACACTAGATTGATTAAATTGGCCTTTTTTTCACCAAAATTACAAAACTGGACAATAATGCCTTTTGGCGGTATTATTTACAAGAAAACTGCTGCAAATTGGACATCTGAATTTTTAAAATGCTAGTTTTGGTACATAGATTCCCACACGGGGAGATATAATTCCTTTTTACAGGAGTGAAAACGTGAGGCCTACTGTTTCTGGTCTAACAAACACCAGATTGATTAAATCTGCCCTTTTTTCACCAAAATTACAACACTGGACAATAATGCCTTTTGGCGGTATTATTTACAAGAAAACTGCTGCAAATTGGACATCTGAATTTTTAAAATGCTAGTTTTGGTACATAGATTCCCACACGGGAGATATAATTCCTTTTACAGGAGTAAAACGTGAGGCCTACTGTTTCTGGTCTAACAAACACCAGATTGATTAAATTGGCCTTTTTTTCACCAAAATTACAACACTGGACAATAATGCCTTTTGGCGGTATTATTTACAAGAAAACTGCTGCAAATTGGACATCTGAATTTTTAAAATGCTAGTTTTGGTACATAGATTCCCACACGGGGAGATATAATTCCTTTTTACAGGAGTGAAAACGTGAGGCCTACTGTTTCTGGTCTAACAAACACCAGATTGATTAAATTGGCCTTTTTTTCACCAAAATTACAACACTGGACAATAATGCCTTTTGGCGGTATTATTTACAAGAAAACTGCTGCAAATTGGACATCTGAATTTTTAAAATGCTAGTTTTGGTACATAGATTCCCACACGGGGAGATATAATTCTTTTTTACAGGAGTAAAAACGTGAGGCCTAGTGTTTCTGGACTGGTCTAACAAACACCAGATTGATTAAATTGGCCTTTTTTTCACCAAAATTACAACACTGGACAAAAATGCCTTTTGGCGGTATTATTTACAAGAAAACTGCTGCAAATTGGACATCTGAATTTTGAAATTGCTAGTTTTGGTACATAGATTCCCACACGGGGAGATATAATTCCTTTTTACAGGAGTAAAAACGTGAGGCCTAGTGTTTCTGGTCTAACAAACACCAGATTGATTAAATTGGCCTTTTTTTCACAAAAATTACAACACTGGACGATATAATGCCTTTTGGCGGTATTAATTACAAGAGGACTGCTGGTATTTCAGAACACCGGAATTTTTAAAATGCTTGTTTTGCTAGATAAATTTCCCACACTGGGAGAAATATTGCCTAAGCCTTTTTACAGTATTAATTACAACAGGAGTGCTTCTTCTGGTCTAGCACCAGAATAATTTTATTATTACGGTGAAAGCTTTTTCTAATTTATATTTCTGGCACATAAAAAAAAAAAATATTTCTGGCTGACAGTATTGGACAAAGTAGTGGCACTGGCTAGCCTAGCTGGAACAGCACATTCATGGGATTTGCTATCCAAGTGGGTTACTTTCAGTTTCACCACTGATATATTAAATATCTTTGCAGTTAGTATGGGTGACACAACCACAGCCAAACCCCTGATGTAGTATATCTATGAAAAAATCGACTATTACATGAGATTAATGGACGTTGTGGCAGCTTTTGCTGTAGCACCACAAGTCCCAAAATGGCCGCCGCCTATCAGCCCAGTAACATGTGCCAGAAAACGGTCTGCCCAGCCAGAAAAAAAATAGACTTTGACTGAGCAGCTGAATCGCTGTTGTTCTGATTCACAGGTGTAGATTTTACACTTCTTTGGAGCTTTGCTTTAGACTCTGTGGCAGCTTGTGCTTACACACCACAAGTCCCAAAATGGCCACCGCCGGTCAGCCCAGTTACATGTGCCAGTAAAAATCGCTCTGGCCAGTCTCAACAAAATAGTGACTTTCAGTGAACAGCTCAGCTGTTGTTCTGATGCATAGTTATAGAAAGGTAGATCATTCAATCACTTCTTTATCCCTGCCTATCTCGCCCTCACAGAAGCTGCATCCTCTCCCTACACTAGTCAGAGCAGTGTGACGTGCGGCGCTACGTGACTCCAGCTTAAATAGATAAAGCAGGAACAGCCGGCGCTCGCCGCTAGCAGCTTGCGACGGGAAGGAGCAGACGCTCCACGTGACCAGAAGTAAATCCCGGCAGACGCTGTGATTCTTTGGAGAGATATTCTTTTTTATTTTATGCTTCAAGTATAGGTGCTTCAGCACCTATACTTGAAGCATAAAATAAAAAAGAATATCTCTCCAAAGAATCACAGCGTCTGCCGGGATTTACTTCCAGCTTAAATAGAGGCTGGGTCACATGCTGCACTTGGCCAATCACAGCCATGCCATTAGTAGGCATGGCTGTGATGGGCTCTTAGGGCAAGAAGTAAAACGCTAGCTGATTGGCTGCTGTGCAGCCCTTCAGAAAGCAGGAAGAAATCGACGAACACCGGACCCGAACCCGAACTTTTTTGAAAATGTCCGGGTTCGGGTCCGTGTCACGGACACCCCAAAATTCGGTACGGACCCGAACGATTCTCGAACTGTTCGCTCAACATTATCCATGATAACTTTCAAATTGGCAGCCACATTTTTATAGATCAGAAGGCAGAAACAAATTTTGTGTTTCAAACTTATTTTTATGTTGCTGAATATGTAGTATCTTTTGATGTCTCTTTTTTGTGCCACCCAGGGAATCAGGGGAGGTCAGGTACTAATTATTTTCGATAATGTATTGTGGTATGTATAATAAGGTCTGTAATATTTAAATAGCGTCCTACAATCCATAATAAAACCATGCTCATGAGTGTTTACCCATAGTCCCATGAGGCTATACTTTTCTGCATGGTTTTGGAGCTTCAAGATGTCATCAGAACCTGCATTCTAATTTATATGGAAGCCTAACTGTTACCCAATGTCTTCCATAAACTGAAATCAGATCAGATACTGTATGTTGAATTGTAATCACTTTGTATTACACTAAAGATGCACACTTGACCAATCTAAGTATACATGTTTATATGGGAGATAGACAACATCTATCATGTATATGGCTTCTTAAAAAAACAATATGCAGTAACTGAATCTTTAATTACAGCAAATCTCAGTGAGGATAAACCTATGCTTGAAATCCATTCACAATTGATCTTCTGATATATCATAGATGTATGTCAGAAGGTATTAATGAAGTCTGTAATGTCTGACCTTAGTGAAAGCCCCAATATTGTACTATTATAAATTGTGCATCGAGTTATCCTTCACTAACAGTAATCTGGCACCCTTGTTCTCAGAATTGATCTTCCACCAATGCACCTATTAGCCAATATGCAAAAAGGCCACAATTTAAAATAGACCTATGGCGTAGCCTTGAGCAGGAATGAATTCATATAGCCACTATGAAATTCTGTATTTTTCATCATTTTTAATCATTTAAACCTAAGCAGAAAAGAGAAAGTTTAGGGACTGTCTACAATGATAAAGCAGAACCTGAAAGGAATTCCAAGAATGTGAGACCAGACAATTGAAGCCGGATATAACTAATACTTGACTGGCAAGGAAAAAAGTGGTAGATGAGACCAGATGAGAAGTAATTCTTTTCCATGAAATAAACACTCTTTCTGTTATGTAACAGATCCTGTCACAAGTCACTTCATACCCCTTATAGTTTGAGTGGCTCCTCCACTTTAGACTTTTGCTCAACACTTCAGTGTCTTTAAAATAAGCACGAGAAGAAGAAAGAAGCCAGAAGAGAGTCTAAGGAATGTCTTAAACTTCATGGAAGCCTTTCAACCATCACTAAACCCATACACACATACCGAATACCATATAAACCACCAATTATGTTAAATGATTATGCTAGAATTATTTTGAATGCTAAACTAAATTCTAGAATATAACTGTAGATAAAATGTTGTGTTTTACATTTTAATGTTGGTCCTTTCCCACATCTCTTGCAACATAAACTTATATATAAGGTTCTGCACAGGGGCGTAGCTAACGGCTCCTGGGCCCTGGTGCAAGAGTTCAGCTTGGGCCCACTTTCCCTCAGTGCTTTGTGTGTCTTCTCATGTGGCACAAGTGTCTTTGGGTCCCCTCAGGCTCCTGGGTCTGGTAGCGGCTGCTACCTCTTCACCCCCTATAGCTACGCCCATGGTTCTGCAACTGGTCTAGCCTTTGCAATGGAACGATAATTCCGCCACAATATGGTGACAATATCTCAGAACACTCCTTTAAACTAAATGTTGAACATATGATGATATATATACTGTGCATCTGGAAAACCTTCAGGCACTTTCACTTTTTCACATTTTGTTATGTTGCTGCCTTGTACTACAATGATTTTTAAAAAAATCGAATTTTCGCCTTGCAGTAACACACATAGGGAGTCTGCTGTGGTAGTGAAAGAATACTGTGAGGCAGTATGACATGCAGATGACAGGCGTCGCTCTTAGAAGACGCCGGCGGTTAGCCGGTGAAACATGTTGAGGGGTAGTGCTGCAAGCTTTTAAACAGTTGGATTGCAATCATTATCCAAACAAAGAAAGTCAGAATCGTGGTGGTGATCAGGAGATAGTGGGTGGCGCGCAGTCTAGCATCTCCAAGCCCAGTTCAATTGTTGATCACATAACAGTGGAGTGGATTGCATCCAACAATTTTAATTTTAGCCATAGATAATAACAATAGAGAAAAATTAAAAGTTAAGTTTTATGTGCAGATTAAAACTGGATGGCAAGAGTAGGCTAAAGTCAAGTTGTAAATATAAAGTAATGAGCCTCTACATGTGGTGGGTCATAAAGATAATTGCTCATAGAATCACTGCACATTTAACGTATTTGGACAGTTACGGGGCCAAAACTGACCAAATAACTCAAGTATGAACTCAGCCTTACAGGTCAATGTTAGCGCCAAGAAGAAGCGCACTCCTTTTACACTGTCGACAGCTGATTCCACATAAATGTCTACAGAACCTGTTCTATTAAACAGTTATACAAGTAGAGCCCCCTTACAGAGTGGAGAAGGTGTCAGCATTAAGTTTGTGTTGACGTCACTGATTATTCCTCTGATCCGTCAGAACAATAACCCACAAAAAATGGCAAATCTTTTTTTTCTTTTGACACTAATACACTACAAAAAGGACTTTAGTACATATAACTGCACCGCTGAATGGCAAATATATTTTGATTTTGCCACTATTACACGCCAAAAAGGGCATTAAAACATATAACTGCACCGCTAAACAGGGCTGTGGAGTCGGAGTCGGAGTCGAGGAGTCGGAGTCGGAGGCAATTTTGGGTACCTGGAGTCGGAGTCGGCAAAAAATGGACCGACTCCGACTCCTACTAGATTTAAATTGGAATAAAAAAAAATTGGAATAAAAAAAAAAGCAAGTTTAAATGTCCCAATTCAGATAAAGTTATAATTAATTACTTCTCTACTGTAAGAATAAATGCCAGTGCATGCAGTGCGTCACGTTACCGCTAAACAAAGACGTTAAGTGACCGTGAAGAAGCATGCTTTTCATATGCTTTACTATGCAGTTAAAGGGACACTGACAGGCTGATATATCTGCTGGTATTCATCAGAGGATTAGGAATACAACTAGGCGACTGTTACCCCCAGTTGAGGTTTACTTGTGTTTAAAAATGTTTTAATCAATATGCAAATTCTCTACCTTTGTGCCCAAGGGGCAGGCGCACATGTAGAGTACTGGCAGCACTAGACAGGACTAGGTAGCGAGGAGGAAGAGAGAAAGCTGGCACAGCCTCAGCATAGCCAGACGAGGCTGCTGCCAGCACTCTACACGTGCGCCTGCGCAGGAATTCAGCGTTCGGCTAGCCTGAAAAAAAGGCCAGTGCAGTGAATAATAACGAGGGAACAGCGCTGGGAAGCTGTGCCCGGGCGCGGCTGGGCACAAAGCCGCAGGAGACGCTGCCCCATTGGGCACAAAGATAGTGAATTTGCATACAGATTAAAATGTTTTTTAAACACAAGTACAGCTTAACTGGGGGTAACATTAGTATAGTTTTATTCCTAATTCTCTGATGAATACCAGTATGTATATATATATCTTTAGCTGGAAAATCAGCCTGTCAGTGTCCCTTTAAGGAGCGGCAATACTTACACTTTCCATTGTCTTGTGGTCTGCTGTTACAGGGAACCCATGGTTATCCTCGCCTCTCACTGATAACTGATTAAGGACTGGAGACACTTGTATAAGTGAAGGGAATGGATAGTCAATAGTTCAAGACTGAAGCTGTAAACCATTTGAAAAACTGCTATCATTCAGCTAAGGCTATAAAACATGTAAACTCAGATTGTTAGCTTAAATTTTAAACATGACTATGGGATTCTACTAGGAAAATCATGTTTTAAAATAAATGCCCCTTCCCCTGCCCCTTCCTGGATCCTCCCACTGCTCTATCTTCAGCAGAAGATCAGCACACAAAGGAGAAGGCAGCAGCTTCTGCTCAACTACCTCTCTGTGCTAGAAGAGATTAGAAGAACTTGGTGGAACAGCTTCGTATTTGCATATTAAATACAGAGGAGTCGGAGTCGAGGAGTCGGAGGTTTCAAAATCTGAGGAGTCGGAGTCGGACAATTTATCTACCGACTCCACAGCCCTGCCGCTAAACGGCAAATAGGCCCTTATTTTTTTCCACTTAGAGCGTACACGGCACAGAAGGCTTTAGAACATTTAACTGCACTGCTGAACGGTAAATATATTTTACTTTTGCCACTAATACACGGAAAAAAGGGCTTTAGAACATATAACAATAACCGCCAAAAAACGGATCCTGTCTGTTGAGCATCCGCCGTCACTCGGTAAGCATTTGGTCAGTAATAGGGTTGAGCGAACCCAAACTGTAAAGTTCGGGTTCGGACCCAACATTAGGGTTTTTCGCACCCGGACCCGAACCCAAACATTTATGTAAAAGTTCGGGTTCGTTGTTCAGCGCTTTCTTCCCGCTTTTTGAAAGGCTGCAGGGCAGCCAATCAGCAAGTGTTTCACTTCTTTGCCCTAAGTAGCCATCACAGCCATGCCTACTATAGGCATGGCTGTGATTGACTAAGTGCAGCATGTGACCGAGCCTCTATTTAAGCTGGAGTCACGTAGCACCGCACGTCACTCTGCTGCTCTTAGTGTAGGTACAGGCTGCTGGTGCTCTCAGGGAGAGATTAGGGAAGAAATCTGTTGAAATTGGTGGTGTTAACTCTTCAAACTACAGCAATTATTGAGGGTGCTATGCAACATATTTGTACCCAGCCCTAAGCCCAGTGATACTGTAAATTTTTTTTTATCCATCTGTTACTGAGGTGGGGGTCGGCTGCCATCTTCTGCTTCATGCCACCTTTCATTTGTTTTGTGTGTATATAATTTTTGGAGGTGTATAAACTTCTATGTTAATGTAGCCTGTTTTCCATCCACAGGCTACATTTAGGGGCACCTGTGAGGCCTGGGCCATATCAGCCAGTCTTGGGTTGGGCTCACAGCCCTCTCCCTCCTCCCATTGCAGGCATGGTTTCATGCTGGAGGTAACTGAGGAATTTGCTGTGAGGCGACCTATACATTCCTGTAATGCCCACTGGCTCCTGGTATTGCCCATATGGCACAGGTAGGTGAGTGTTAGGTCCCGAGCTACTTGAGAAACCTTGGCGTGGTGCTCGGGCTTAAGACATGTCCTTCACTGCAGGACATGTTGACTAATCTCTCAATTTTAACATCAGTTTGAGGGCTTAGTAAGACCACAGTGTGCACCTGTTTTGTCATTTGTTATTGCTATATTGTTGGCGGCCAGAACCTGCAGCGTTATTTGGTAGGCCCGAAGGCCGCTCTATGGATGGTGGTGCCAGAACAAGTACAGGCGATAGTAGATTGGGTGGCTGACAGTGGCGCAAGTTCCTTCACAGTATCTCTCACCCAGTCCTCTGCAGCCCATGCCCATCAGTCTTTCACTTCACCCCCATGCAAAGCAGCTAAGCAGCCTGAGCTTCAAGTCATGCAGCAGACTCTTATGCTTTTTAATGACTCTGCTGGCAGGGTTTCCCTGGGCCATCCACATAGCCCTGCCCCAGAAGTGGAAGACATTGAATGCACTGATGCCCAGCCACTTATGTTGCAGGATGAGGACATGGGAATACCACCGCAGCACGTCTCTGATTATAACGAAACACAGGTTTCAACTGCTGTGGCTTTCTGCAGTGTGCAGACCGATGAGGAGGGCAGCGGTCAAGAATGAGTGGAAGATGATGTGGAGGATGATGAGGTCCTAGACCCCAACTGAACTCGACTTCATGCTAGTGATGTGTGCAGTTCTGAGAAAGAGGCCGTGGTCGCACAGGGGCAACAGCACAGCAAAAGAGGAAGCAGGCTGGAAAAGCGAAGCGGCAGTCCTCGAGACAGTACACCTGCTACAGCCCACCGCACTCAGTGACTAAGCACACCAAATCCAGCTCCAAGGAGTTTATTGGCAGTGGCAGTTCTTCAGACAATGACACAAGTGGTTTGTACGTTGTGAAATCAGAGCCTAAAGCGAGGCATAAACATTCTGAACCTGAGCACACCCTGCATGACCAGGCATCTACATGCAAAGCACAAACTGCAGTGGAGTAAACACCTTTAAAAAACAAGAAAGGTCTCAGCCTCCTCCTGATTCTTCTGCTGCTGCTGTCTCTGCCTCTTCCTTTACCTCTGTAGTCACAGTGGCACCTGCCACCCAGCAAACAAAGGATGTGACACCAACACCACCACCTCTGTCATCATCACCAAGCATCTCCATCATGTCACATGCAAGCGTTCAGCTGTCCATCTCGCGAACACTGGAGAGAAAGAGAAAATACCCACCCACCCACCCTCGATCCCTGGTCCTGAATGCCAGCATTTCAAAATTACTGGCCTTTGAAAAGCTGTCATTCCCTCTGGTGGAGACGGACTACTTTAAACAGCTGATGGCGGTGGCTGTCCCACAGTACGTATTTTCCAGGCGAGCCGTCCCTTCCCGGCACAACCAAGTGGAGGATAAAATCAAGTGTGTACTGCACAACGCCATCTGTGGCAAGTTCCATATAACCACAGATACATGGACCAGTAAGCATGGGCAGGGACGCTATATCTCCCTTACTACACACTGGGTAAATGTGGCCTTTATTCGGGCCAGCAAACTGAACAAATAGATTTTTGTCAACACACCATCCCTGTGTGACGTGTAGGTAATGGAGAACAGAACGCCTAACATCTAAATTGTGGAACCTAGCTTCCTGCTCGTCTTTAGGGTTAGGAAAAAAGGACGGGATGACTATGTCTTGTGATCTGTGGAAGGAGGAGACCACTTTATGGAGAAAGCTGGGGTCTAGCTTAAAGACCAGCTTGTCTTCCTGCACCCTGAGGAAGGGTTCCTGTATGGATAGCGCCCGGAGCTCAGAAACCCTCCTGGCCGAGGTATGGCCACTAGGAAGATGGTCTTCAGGGTGAGCCATCTAATGGATAGAGATAGGAGAGGTTCGAAGGGTGCGCCGGCGACTGCAGCCAGGACGATGTTAAGGTTCCAGGGTGCGACCAGATTTCTGATTCGGGGCTTTAGGCGTTCCGCCGCTTTCAAGAATCTTGCTATCCAGGGGACTTCATAGAGGCTGGTGTTATAGAGGGCCCCTAAGGCAGACACCTGTACTTTCAGCGTGTTAGGGGCAAGGCCCATATCCAGACCATCATGGAGGAATTCCAGGATAAGGGGAACATTAGGAGTGGCCTGGTTGAACTTCTCCCCTCCCCAGGAGGCGAATTTCCTCCAAACCTTGAGATAAGCTTTGGAGGTGTTGGTCTTTCTGCTGAGTAAGAGAGTCTTAACTACTCTTTCGGAGAGACCTAGCCCTAATAGCAGGGATTGCTCAGAAGCCAGGCGGACAGGTTGAGGAGGCTGATGTTGGGGTGCGGGATTGGACCCTGCATCAAGAGGCCTTCTTCCGGCATGAACCTGATGGGATCGTCCTGGCTGAGGGACTGAAGGAGTCCGAACCAGCTTCGCCTGGGCCAGAAGGAGACAACCAGTATTAGGCTGCATTGTTCGGACTGTAGCTTTTGGAGTACCCTCGGTATGACTGGTATCGGGGGGAAAGCGTAGACCAGGCCCGATGTCCAGCTCTGTGTAACGGCGTCTATCGCCACACATGGATCTTTCCGGTTGAGGGAGAAAAAATCCTGAACCTTGTAATTCTTCGCCGAGGCAAATAAGTCTAGGATGGGATCTCCCCATCGGTCTCGGATCTTTTGAAAGGCAGTCTGTGACAAGGCCCATTCGCCCGGATCCAGACTCTGACGGCTGAGGTAATCCGCCTGCAGATTTAGAGATCTCTTCAGATGGACCGCTGCAAGGGACCTCAGGTTCTTCTCCGCCCATGTGAAGATCTGATCCGAGAGACCCTGAAGGTGGCTGTGTCTCGTTCCTCCCTGATGTTGGATAAACGCCACAGCTGTGGAATTGTCCGAATGGACAAGAACATGGTGACCTCTGGCCTGGATCTCGATGGCCTTGAGGGCCTGCCATATCGCCCGAAGCTCCTTGTAATTGGAGGACATCTTCCGCTGGTTTTCGGACCAGACCCCTTAAAAGGTTTCCGAGTCCGTGATGGCTCCCCATCCTCGGGAGCTTGCATCCGTCGTGAGGGAAAGTACGGATTCCTGACTCCAAGAAACTCCCGTCTCCAGATTTTTGGACCTGAGCCACCAGCCCAGTGAATTCTTCACACTCTGGGGCACCGTCGAGATCTGTCCCAATTTTTTAGGACCAACTTCTGTAGGGGACGCATGTGAAACTGCGCCCAGGCCACCGCAGGGATGCATGAGATGAGATGACCCAGCATTTCCATGGCCTGTCTTATAGTGCAACTGATTTGCTTGGTGAAGAGGAGAATTCTTGACTTCAATTTCTCGACATCTGGAGGGTCGAGTCCAAGAGGATACCCAGGAAGATTTTCCGACGATTCGGGAGCAGGTCGGATTTGTACTGGTTGACTAACCATCCTAGGCTCTGGAGGCGTGAGAGGACCACCTGGATGTGTTTGTGGAGCAGGTCTGAGGTCTTTGCCACTATCAGCAGGTCGTCCAAGTAAGTGACGATTATTATTCCTTCCCTGCTTAGGGAGGCTACGACCTCTGCCATGACCTTCGTGAATATGCGGGGTGCCGACGATATGCCGAAGGGAAGGCATCTGAACTGATAGTGGAAAAATGTTCCTGCCTCCTCCACCGTGAACCTAGTGTGAAAGAGCCCTTATGATTAGCTTTCTGCGTCAGGGGTGCAAAATGGTGTACTGCACCCACAAAAAAAATTGCTGTAGGTCACCCACAGAATTAACAGCCAAAATTATGATTAGCATTCTGTGTCAGGGGTGCAAAGATGGTGAATTGCACCCACAAAAAATTGCACTAACATTGTCCCTCACTTCAGCTGCCTGCTTTCTGTCTCTTCACTACTGTGAGCTGATAGGCGGTGCTACACGTGATCCAGCTTATACAGAGGCTGGGTCACATGATGCACCAGCCATTCATAGCCATGCCATTAGTAGTTTGGGTTCAGGTCCGGGTACCAAAAATTGTAAAGTTCGGTATGGACCCGAACTTTACAGTTCGGGTTTGCTCAACACTATTTAGAACATATAACTGCACCGCTGAACAGCAAATATATATTTTTATATAATATATATTTTTTGCCACTAATAAATGCCAAAAAGGACCTTAGAAATATAACTGCAGCACTGAATGACAAATTTATATTTTTTTGCCACTAATACACGCCAGAAAGGGCTGTAATTTTCTCACTTCACCACACAACGGCAAATACTTGTTTTTGTGCCATTAATACACGCCAAAAAAAGCTTTAGAACATAACTGCACCGCTGAACGGGAAATAATATTTTTTTCCCACTAATACACGCCAAAAAGGGCTGTAATTTTCTTCACCACGCAACAGCTAATAAGCCCTTTTTTCCCCTCTAATCCAAGCCAAAAATTGCTTTAGAACAAATAACTTCATCACACTAGGGCAAATAAAAGATAAAAATATTTCCTTGTAATAAACCCTGTCAAACAGCACTTGCACCTTAATAACAAGAACGGTTTGCTGGAATTACAGAGCTTTATAATGCCAACAATTTGGATCCCCAGTTACTGCAGAAAGGTGTAATAGGATTGTTCCTATTATGCAGGCTGTAAACTCCCCTAATGAACCCTGTTCTGCTTTAATATTGTGGAATGATTCCTCCCTATCCTTTACCTGAACTTCTATACAGCAAAATAAAAGTTTTAAAATCTTCCACTGTCCCTAGCGCCTGCTGACATCTCTCCCTGCACTAAGTACACTGGAACATGGCTGAATTCAAGATGGCTGAGGCTATTTATAGGGCTGTGACATCACAGGGCTGGCTGGCTGCTGATTGGCTGCATTGTGAGTGATCTCTCGTTCCTTGCTCCATGTCCAAATATGTGTATCAGCCATTAGGGCTTTGTTATCACGCAGTGTGAGGAAATTCGGATTTGGTGCGAATCAAATTTTTTCTGAAATTCGGATCGAATTCCACTTCATCAACTTCGATTCGCTCATCTCAAATTATGAACACCGTCTTTCATTGTGTTTTTCTTCTTCCACACCTGCGGAATAGTGTTTGAGGAAAGCCTGCGTGCCGAAACGTAACACACATGAATTGCCGTATGTTAAAAATAAATATCAACCTTCAAAATTTAAATCTATACACTGTGGTTGTATCTATTATTGAAGACTCTCAGATAGAGATGAGCGAACACCTGGAAGTTCGGGTTCGGGAAGTTCGGCCGAACTTCCCGAATATGTTCGGGTTCGGGATCCAAACTCGACCCAAACTTTATCCCGAACCCGAACCCCATTGAAGTCAATGGGGACCCGAACTTTTAGGCACTAAAAAGGCTGTAAAATAGTCCAGGAACGGGCTAAAGGGCTGCCAAAGGCAGCAAAATGTGGGTAAATCCCCTGCAAACAAATGTGGATAGGGAAATGTGCCCAGCACGCAGACACAGGAGAGAGGTCGCACAGCGAGGAATCATGCGTCATATCAACCACCACTGGAGAAGGCCACTCTCAGTTATTTCGGCCCAGCACCCAGACAGAGGAGAGAGGTCCCACAGCAAGGAATCATGCATCATATCAACCACCACCGGAGAAGGCCACTCTCAGTTATTTCGGCCCAGCACCCAGACAGAGGAGAGAGGTCCCACAGCAAGGAATCATGCGTCATATCAACCACCACCGGAGAAGGCCACTCTCAGTTATTTCGGCCCAGCACCCAGACAGAGGAGAGAGGTCCCACAGCAAAGAATCATGCGTCATATCAACCACCACTGGAGAAGGCCACTCTCAGTTATTTCGGCCCAGCACCCAGACAGGGGAGAGAGGTCCCACAGCAAGGAATCATGCGTCATATCAACCACCACCGGAGAAGGCCACTCTCAGTTATTTCGGCCCAGCACCCAGACAGAGGAGAGAGGTCCCACAGCAAGGAATCATGCGTCATATAAACCACCACCGGAGAAGGCCACTTTCAGTTATTTCGGCCCAGCACCCAGACAGAGGAGAGAGGTCCCACAGCAAGGAATCATGCGTCATATCAACCACCACCGGAGAAGGCCACTCTCAGTTATTTCGGCCCAGCACCCAGACAGAGGAGAGAGGTCCAACAGCAAAGAATCAATCATGCGTCATATCAACCACCACTGGAGAAGGCCACTCTCAGTTATTTCGGGCCAGCACCCAGACAGAGGAGAGAGGTCCCACAGCAAGGAATCATGCGTCATATCAACCACCACCGGAGAAGGCCACTCTCAGTTATTTCGGCCCAGCACCCAGACAGAGGAGAGAGGTCCCACAGCAAAGAATCATGCGTCATATCAACCACCACCGGATAAGGCCACTCTCAGTTATTTCGGCCCAGCACCCAGACAGAGGAGAGAGGTCCCACAGCAAGGAATCATGCGTCATATCACCCACCACCAGAGAAGGACACTTTCAGTTATTTCGGCCCAGCACCCAGACAGAGGAGAGAGGTCCCACAGCAAGGAATCATGCGTCATATCAACCACCACCGGAGAAGGCCACTCTCAGTTATTTCGGCCCAGCACCCAGACAGAGGAGAGAGGTCCCACAGCAAGGAATCATGCGTCATATCACCCAACACCGGAGAAGGCCACTTTCAGTTATTTCGGCCCAGCACCCAGACAGAGGAGAGAGGTCCCACAGCAAGGGATCATGCGTCATATCAACCACCACCGGAGAAGGCCACTCTCAGTTATTTCGGCCCAGCACCCAGACAGAGGAGAGAGGTCCCACAGCAAGGAATCATGCGTCATATCACCCACCACCGGAGAAGGACACTTTCAGTTATTTCGGCCCAGCACCCAGACAGAGGAGAGAGGTCCCACAGCAAGGAATCATGCGTCATATCAACTACCACCGGAGAAGGCCACTCTCAGTTATTTCGGCCCAGCACCCAGACAGAGGAGAGAGGTCACACAGCAAAGAATCATGCGTCATATCAACCACCACCGGAGAAGGCCACTCTCAGTTATTTCGGCCCAGCACCCAGACAGAGGAGAGAGGTCCCACAGCAAGGAATCATGCGTCATATCAACCACCACCGGAGAAGGCCACTCTCAGTTATTTCAGCCCCACCACCCATACAGAGGAGAGGTTCATTCAATTTTGGGTTGCACCGCAAGACCATGGTAAAGTTAAAAAAATGAGGATTCAATAAAGAAGTGCCCCGGAGTACAAGAATACATGGTTGAGGGGGAGGCAGTTATAAATGTCTATTCTGCACAAGGGAGGCACAGGTCCTGTGGGATCCATGCCTTGTTAATTTTTATGAATGTCAGCTTGTCCACGTTGGCTGTGGACAGGCGGCTGCGTTTGTTAGTAATGACGCCCCCTGCCGTGCTGAATACACGTTCAGGCAAAACACTGGCCGCCGGGCAGGCCAGCACCTCCATGGCATAAAATGCTAACTCTGGCCACGTCGACAATTTGGAGACCCAGAAGTTGAATGGGGCCGAACCATCAGTCAGTACGTGAAGGGGTGTGCAGACGTACTGTTCAACCATGTTAGTGAAATGCTGCCTCCTGCTAACACGTTTCGTATCAGGTGGTGGTGCAGTTAGCTGTGGCGTGGAGACAAAACTTTTCCACATTTCTGCCATGCTAACCCTGCCCTCAGAGGAGCTGGCCGTGACACAGCTGCGTTGGCGACCTCTTGCTCCTCCTCTGCCTTCACCTTGGGCTTCCACCTGTTCCCCTGTGACATTTGGGAATTCTCTCAGGAACGCGTCTACCAGCGTGCGCTTGTACTCGCGCATCTTCCTATCACGCTCCAGTGCAGGAAGTAAGGTGGGCACATTGTCTTTGTTCCGGGGATCCAGCAGGGTGGCAACCCAGTAGTCCGCACACGTTAAAATGTGGGCAACTCTGCTGTCGTTGCGCAGGCAATGCAGCATGTAGTCGCTCATGTGTGCCAGGCTCCCCAGAGGTGAGGACAAGCTGTCCTCTGTGGGAGGCGTATCGTCATCGTCCTCCGTACCCCCCCAGCCATGCACCAGTGATGGGCCTGAGCTGTGTCGGGTGCCACCCCGCTGTGAACCTGCTTCATCCTCCTCCACCTCCTCCACCTCCTCCTCATCCTCCTCGTCCTACAGTAGTGGGCCCTGGCTGTCCACATTTGTACCTGGCCTCTGCTGTTGCAAAAAACCTCCCTCTGAGCCACTTCTAACAGACTGGCCTGAAAGTGCTAAAAATGACCCCTCATCCTCCTCCTTCTCCTTGGCCACCTCCTCTTCCATCATCGCCCTAAGCGTTTTCTCAAGGAGACATAGAAGTGGTATTGTAACGCTGATAACGGTGTCATCGCCACTGGCCATGTTGGTGGAGTACTCGAAACAGCGCAACAGGGCACACAGGTCTCGCATGGAGGCCCAATCATTGGTGGTGAAGTGGTGCTGTTCCGCAGTGCGACTGACGCGTGCGTGCTGCAGCTGAAACTCCACTATGGCCTACTGCTGCTCGCACAGTCTCTCCAGCATGTGCAAGGTGGAGTTCCACCTGGTGGGCACGTCGCATATGAGGCGGTGAACGGGAAGGCCGAAGTTCCGCTGTAGCGCAGACAGGCGATCAGCGGCAGGATGTGAACGCCAGAAGCGCGCACAGACGGCCCTCACTTTATGCAGCAGCTCTGACATGTCGGGGTAGTTGTGAATGAACTTCTGCACCACCAAATTCAGCACATGCGCCAGGCAAGGGATGTGCGTCAAACTGGCTAGTCCCAGAGCTGCGACGAGATTTCGCCCATTATCGCACACCACCAGGCCGGGCTTGAGGCTCACCGGCAGCAAACACTGGTCGGTCTGTTGTTCAATACTCCGCCACAACTCCTGCGCGGTGGGGGGCTGTCCCCCAAACATATGAGTTTCAGAATGGCCTGCTGACGTTTACCCCGCTGTGCTGAAGTTGATGGTGAAGGTGTGTGGCTGACTGGATGAGCTGGTGGAAGCAGAGGAGGAGGAAGCCGAGTAGGAGGAGGAGGCTACAGGAGGCAAAGAATGATGCCCTGCGATCCTTGGCGGCGGAAGGACGTGCTCCAAGGAACTCTCCACCTGCAGCCCAGCCGCCACTACATTTACCCAGTGTGCAGTTAGGGAGATATAGCGTCCCTGGCTGTGCTTACTGGTCCACGTATCTGTGGTTAGGTGGACCTTGCCACAGATGGCGTTGCGCAGTGCACACTTGATTTTATCGGATACTTGGTTGTGCAGGGAAGGCACGGCTGTCTTGGAGAAATAGTAGCGGCTGGGAACAACATACTGTGGGACAGCCATGTGGACATCAGCTGTTTGAAGCTGTCTATGTCCACCAGCCTGAATGACAGCATTTCAAAGGCCAGTAGTTTAGAAATGCTTGCATTCAGGCCCAGGGCTTTAGGGTGGGTAGGTGGGAATTTATGCTTTCTCTCCAAGGTTTGTGAGATGGAGAGCTGAACGCTGCCGTTTGACATGGTGGAGATGCTTTGTGACGCAGGTGGTGTTGTCGGTGGCACATCCTCTGTTTGGTGGGCGGCAGGTGCCAACATTCCTCCCGAGGCGGAGGAAGAGGCCAAGGCAGCAGCAGAAGAGGGAGAAGGGGAAGCCAGAGTGAGTTCCTTGCTTTTAAGGTGTTTACTCCACTGCAGTTCATGCTTTGCATGTAGATGCCTGGTCATGCAGGTTGTGCTAAGGTTCAGAACATTAATGCCTCGCTTCAGGCTCTGATGGCACAGCGTGCAAACCACTCGGGTCTTGTCGTCAGCACATTGTTTAAAGAACTGCCATGCCAGGGAACTCCTTGAAGCTGCCTTTGGGGTGCTCGGTCCCTGGTGGCGGTGGCCAGTAGCAGGCGAACTCTCTTGGAGGCGGCTGTTTTGCTTTTGCCCCCTGCTCCCTCTTTTGCTACGCTGTTGGCTCGGTCTCACCACTGCCTCTTCCTCTGAACTATGAAAGTCAGTGGCATGACCTTCATTCCATGTGGGGTCTAGAACCTCATCGTCCCCTGCATCGTCTTCCACACAGTCTTCCTCTCTGACCTCCTGTTCGGTCTGCACACTGCAGAAAGACGCAGCAGTTGGCACCTGTGTTTCGTCATCATCAGAGATGTGCGGACTCCGATGAGGTGGTATTCCCATGTCCTCATCATCAGGAAACATCAGTGGTTGTGCATCAGTGCATTCTATGTCTTCCACCACTGGGGAAGGGCTAGGTGGATTCCCTTGGGAAATCCTGCCAGCAGAGTCTTCAAACAGCATAAGAGACTGCTGCATAACTTGAGGCTCAGACAGTTTCCCTGATATGTATGGGGGTGATGTGACAGACTGATGGGCTTGGTTTTCAGGTGCCACCTGTGCGCTTTCTGCAGAAGACTGGATGGGAGATAATGTTGTGAACATTCTGGATCCACTGTCGGCCACCCAATTGACTAGCGCCTGTACCTGCTCAGGCCTTACCATCCTTAGAACGGCATTGGGCCCCACCAAATATCGCTGCAAATTCTGGCGGGTACTGGAACCTGAGGTAGTTGGTTCACTAGGACGTGTGGCTGTGGCAGAATGGCCACGTCCTCTCCCACCACAAGAGGGTACACTAACACCACCACGACCGCGTCCGCGTCCCTTACTAGATGTTTTCCTCATTGTTACCGTTCACCAAGCACCACAATAAGAAAAAAAATATTTGGCCCAATGTATTGATTTCAAATTCAGGCCTTTTTTTACAGGCACCTAACACTATCTGCCTATTTATTTATGTAGACTATTAAACTAATCCAGGCACAGCAGTAACCACTGATTTAGGGGAATATCTCTTTTAGGGCTAGTATTTAGGCCCTGGATGAAAGGTATCCTTTTATGGACAGATTTACAATTGGCCTGCAATAGCTCGAATACCAGATTCAGGGTATTGCTATTTTGGCAATTGAATTTCACCCCAGAACAAAATATATGTTTTGGCGGACACTATTATATTTTGCTAGCCACAGCTGAAACCACTGATTTATGGTATTGCTATTTTGGCAATTGAATTTCACCCCAGAACAAAATATATGTTTTTGCGGACACTATGAATCTTGGCCTGCAACAGCTGGGACACCAGATTCAGGGTATTGCTATTTTGGCAATTGAATTTCACCCCAGAACAAAATATATGTTTTGGCGGACACTATTATATTTTGCTAGCCACAGCTGAAACCACTGATTTATGGTATTGCTATTTTGGCAATTGAATTTCACCCCAGAACAAAATATATGTTTTTGCGGACACTATGAATCTTGGCCTGCAACAGCTGGGATACCAGATTCAGGGTATTGCTATTTTGGCAATTGAATTTCACCCCAGAACAAAATATATGTTTTTGCGGACACTATTATATTTTGCTAGCCACAGCTGAAACCACTAATTTATGGTATTGCTATTTTGGCAATTGAATTTCACCCCAGAACAAAATATATGTTTTTGCGGACACTATGAATCTTGGCCTGAAACAGCTGGGACACCAGATTCAGGGTATTGCTATTTTGGCAATTGAATTTCACCCCATAACAAAATATATGTTTTGGCAGACACTATTAATCTTGGCCTGCAACAGCTGGGACACCAGATTCAGGGTATTGCTATTTTGGCAATTGAATTTCACCCCAGAACAAAATATATGTTTTGGCGGACACTATTATACTTTGCCAGCCACAGCTGAAACCACTGATTTATGGTATTGCTATTTTGGCAATTGAATTTCACCACATAAAATAATCTATCCTTTGCCAGACAGCAGACAGTATTATACTTGGCTAGCCAAAGCTGGAACACCAGATTTATGGGATTGGTATTTGGGCAATTGTATTTAACCCCTTAATAAAATATAGAAATTGCTATCCTGAGTTTCTAGGGGTGACAATTAGCACAGCCAAGCCCCTGATGTAGGATATAGCAAAAAAAAAACTAGTATTGATGGATTGATGGACTTGGTGGCAACTTGTTCTGGTGCACCACAAGTCACAAAATGGCCGCCGATCACCCCAGAAAATAAGTGACAGAAAAACGCTCTGTGCAGCCTAAAAATCAGTGAGCAAGTAACTAGCAGAAGTTCAATCATTCACAGCTGTAGATCGATCCGTTCATTAGGTGCTGTTGCTGACTTTTCCCTGCCTAATCTCGCCCTCACAGAAGCTGCGTCCTCTTCCTACACTAATCAGAGCAGTGTGACGAGCGGCGCTACGTGACTACAGCTTAAATAGAGGCTAGGTCACATGCTGCACTTGGCCAATCACAGCCATGCCATTAGTAGGCATGGCTGTGATGGGCTCTTAGGGCAAGAAGTAAAATGCTAGCTGATTGGCTGCTGTGCAGCCCATCAGAAAGCGGGAAGTAATCGCTGAACAACGAACCCGAACCTGAACTTTTTTGAAAATGTCTGGGTTCGGGTCCGTGTCCCGGACACCCCAAAATTCGGTACGAACCCAAACTATGCTCGAACTGTTCGCTCAACACTACTCTCAGACAGTCAGAAACAAGATTCCCTGTCCACCACCAGTTTCCATGCAATCTAATATAGCTTAAGAGGATATACAGAGACAAATGGCAGAACATTTCCAAATGCAGGTGTGCAAACCTTGTGGGATCATACCTAAGAAGACTGGAGGCTGTTATCACTGCCAAAGGTGATTCAACTAAGCCCTGAGTAAATGGTCGGAATACTTATATCAATACAAGGTTTTCGTTTTTCCTTTTCTAATAAATTAGCAAAGATTTTGAACATTCTGTATTCACTTTCTCATGATGGGCTATTGAGTGTAGAATGATGGGAAAATATTTTGAACTTTATCTTTAGGGCTGCATCCTAACAAAATGTGAAGAAGGTGAAAGGGTGCAAAGATTTTCCAAATTATATATATAAATATATATATATATATATATATATATATATATATTTATATACATATACCGGTATGTATATTGATTGTTAGATTTTTATATATATTTTCTATTAAATACCCTTATTGTTGTATAAACATTACTCAATTCTCAACTTTCCACTAAATACTTGCAAATCTACAAACCTACCTTCCTCTTAGTAGAGAACATTTAGTCTTGAATTGTTGCAAAGGATTTTCCAGGTCTCATAAACTGATGTGCAGCAAAAAGATGAACTGCAGTCATTATTTCACATAAATGTTAAAGGTCTCATTCTGTCTGTTCAAAATGAAAGCCTCATCAGTCTGACTCACTGTGGTGGAGAAGGTAGGGAGGTCACATGCTGGGCACTACCCTAAGGAAATCTAAGTATACTGAAAGTGTTCTTTCTTCTAACCTAACTACATGGGTGGCTGCACGGGAACTTTACAGTGAGGATGGAATCACATTTTTACTGTGGCACAAATTCTTTTGCTGTTTTTTGGTTCTACGGAAATCCTTTGAAAATGTTCTTTCAGGGCTGAACCTTCAAATGCAGGAAGATGCCTGCCTTTGATGGATGAACGTGAGAAAATTCAGATCTTATTTTTATCGATCTCTGCAAGATGATCAAAAGACCAGACAAAAATGTATAATATTACCCACAGAAATAGAGAAAATAAAGGTTTAAAGGATCAGTGTTTCCATAAGTACAACCTAGTAAAATTTACATTTATGATGTACTGCAGATATAGGTCAACATTTTTGGATGTGGAAGCTTTTGAGGATGTATTTTGTGCTGCTGGCGGTAGTATTTTGTGATGGACTGTGGTATTTAGCTCTGTTGGGATGGTATATTGTGCCACATGATCTTCATCTAAGTCACAACAATAGACAATCACAGTCTGCTTAAACTAATAACACACAAAGAATAAAATGTTTTTATTGAACACACCATGTAAACATTCACAGTGCAGGTGGAAAAAATGTGAACCTTTGGATTTAATAACTGGTTGAACCTCCTTTGGCAGCAATAACTTCAACCAAACATTTCCTGTAGTTGCAGATCAGACGTGCACAACAGTCAGGAGTAATTCTTGACCATTCCTCTTTACAGAACTGTTTGAGTTCAGCAATATTCTTGGGATGACTGGTGTGAATCGCTTTCTTGAGGTCATGCCACAGCATCTCAATCGGGTTGAGGTCAGGACTCTGACTGGGCCACTCCAGAAGGCATATTTTCTTCTGTTTAAGGCATTCTGTTGTTGATTTACTTCTATGCTTTAGGTCGTTGCCCTGTTGCAACATCCATCTTCTGTTGGGCTTCAGCTGGTGGACAGATGGCCTTAAGTTCTCCTGCAAAATATCTTGATAAGGCCTCTTTCACACTTGCGTTCTGAGGATCCTCAGGCACTTCCGTCCCGCCGGATCCGTCAGAACGCAAGTCGCCTGAAAGCATTAGAAGACTAATCAGGATCCTGATCAGTCTTCGAAATGCTTTCAGGTTACTATGGCAGCCAGGACGCTATTAAAGTCCTGGTTGCCATAGTAGTAGTGGGGAGCGGGGGAGCGGTATACTTACAGTCCGTGCGGCTTCCGGGGCACTCCAAAATGACGTCAGAGCGCCCCATGCGCATGGATCACGTGATCCATGCGATCACGTGATCCATGCGTGTAGGGCGCCCTGACGTCACTCTGGACTTTAGCGTCCTGGCTGCCATGGTAACCATTGAGAAAAAGCTAAACGTCGGATCCGGCAATGCACCGAAACAACGTTTAGCTTAAGGCCGGATCCGGATTAATGCCTTTCAATGGGCATTAATTCCGGATCCGGCCTTGCGGCAAGTGTTCCGGATTTTTGGACGGAACAAAAAGCGCAGCATGCTGCGGTATTTGCTGCGTCCATTTCTCTCCATTCAGAATGCATGGGGATGATCCTAATCAGGATTTTTCCGGCATAGAGCGCCGAGGACGGAACTCTATGCCGTAAAACAAAAACGGCAGTGTGAAACGACCCTTAACTTGGAAAATGATTTTTCCTTCGATGGTAGCAATCCGTCTACGCCCTGATGCAACAAAGCAGCCCCAAACCATGATGCCCCCACCACCATATTTCACAGTTGGGATGAGGTTGTGATGTTGGTGTGCTGTGCCTCTTTTTCTCCACACATAGTGTTGTGTGTTTCTTCCAAACAACTCAACTTTGGTTTCATCTGTCTACAGAATATTTTGCCTGTACTGCTGTGGAATATCCATGTGCTCTTGTGCAAACTCTAAACGTGTAGCAATATTTTTTTTTGTATAGCAGTTGCTCCTCTGTGGTATTCTCCCATGAACTCAATTCTTGTTTAGTGTTTTACGTATCGTAGATTCAGTAACAGGGATGTTAGCATATGCCAGAGACGTTTGTAAGTCTTTAGCTGACACTCTGGATGTTCTTCTTCACCTCATTGAGCAGTCTGCGCTGTGCTTTTGCAGTTATCTTTACAGGATGGTCACTCCAAGGGAGAGCAGTAGCAGTGCTGAATTTTCTCCATTTATAGACAATTTGTCTTACTGTGGACTGATGAACAGCAAGGCTTTTGGAGATACTTTTATAACCCTTTCCAGCTTTATGCAAGTCAACAATTCTTAATCTTTTGTGTGAGGCTTCATTCACATCAGGCAATGCTTCTTGGTAAAAGCAAACCCAGAACTGTTGTGTGTTTTTTTATAGGGCAGCTGTAAACAACACCTACAATCTTATCTCATTGATTGGACTCCAGTTGGCTGACACCTCACTCCAATTAGCTCTTGGAGATGTCATTCGTCTAGGGGTTCATATACTTTTTCCACCTGCACTGTGAATGTTTACATGGTGTGTTCAATAAAAACATGGTGACATTTAATTGTTTGTATGTTATTAGTTTAGGCAGACTGTGATTGTCAATTGTTGTGACTTAGATGAAGATCAGATCACATTTTATGACCAATTGGTGCAGAAATCCATATCATTTCAAAGGGTTCACATACTTTTTCTTGCAACTGTATTTTCATTTGCTAATGAAAGTGGCCATCTAGCTCTGGGATGCCCTTCTGGGAGAAATATTTTCTTCCGGGGACCTTCCATTGCGGTGTGCCAATGGCCACATCCTTTTATAAAGGCCTCAGAGTTCACCAGTTTATATGGCAGTAGTTGTCTGGCTTGCAGTCCCGACAAGCCAGCGGTCAGCCGTTGGGCAAGATAGTTATCCGGCATCATCAACTTTTTACGCTCGAACATTTGGGACATGAAAGCCTGCCTTCTGCCAGATAAATGGGACGATGGCACGGTGGAAGGTGGAATAGAGGTCAAATGGGAGGAGAAAGAGAAGAGGCAGGATGTGGAGCATGTGGCTTTGTGGGTTCTGACGGCATTGCTCCTACTGGGCTCGATGATGGGAGGCCAGGTGCCTTCTTAAGGCGGTCATCCCTAGGTGAGTGTTGGGCTTACCGCGACTTATGCATTGACAACACAGGCTGCAGGTGGCAACACTATTGTCAGCAGCTGACACGTTAAAAAAAAGCCCACACTGTGGAGCCATGTGTCGGCGTCCTGGGAGCACCAGAAGTGACCGTGCATGGTGGATGGCTCGCTCCAGATACATTTGCAGTCTGCTTTTTGCCTGTGCCCTGCAAGCTATTTCTGCTTCTCCTCCCTCTCTGCTGCTCTGTCTCTCCCTCTAATCTCCCCTCCTCTTCCTCTCTTGTGGGCACCCACCTGATGTCCATCGACACGTCATGATTGTCACATTCACCACCACTGACATTTGAAATCTCTGAGTAGGCAGCATCAGCTGCCCCCCATTTAGTATAATGATCCCCAATGACCCTACATTCAGTATGATGACATTCAGAGCCCCCATTCAATATAATGACCCCCAGTGACCACCATACAGTATAATGACCCCCAGTGCCCCCTCCATACAGTATAACCCTCAGTGTGTGGACCTCTGGGGGTCATTATTCGGAATAGGGGCCGACTGGGGGTTATTATTCTGAATGGAGGGCCACTATGGGGTCATAATACTGTGTGTGGGGCCACTGGGGGTTATTATACTGTGTTTGGGGGGCATTGGAGGCATTAGACTGTATGAAGGGCCACTGGTGGTCATTATACTGTGTGGAAGCCACAGAGGAACATATCAATTTACAAAAATGCCTCAAGGGGGCCCACTGGGATTTATCGCCCAAGGGCCCAAGGAAACCTGGAACCGGCCCTGCCTCCAGCCACATAATCACAAGTTCTTTTTTGCCAGGTGAATGCCTAATTTTTGGTGCCTGTACTCGCGTGGCCTAAAATAAAATGTTTCTATGCTGGAGCAGGGCACATTTTTGAGAGTTTCCCTTTAAGACGCATAAAAATGGCCCCTGATTAAAATACATATTTTTTGTGGGAATTTTTGCCAATGATCCCACTCTGGTATGTCACTCTCCATGTTGTGGGACTATCTGTGCAGTCCTAGTAAGTATTTGGTGGCTGCAAATATGACCTGAAGGTTTTTCAGGTTCGCCTGCCATTAAAGTCAATGGGGTCCGCCGCAAATGCGCGGTTCGCGTTCACGAACCATCCCGGCCAATGTTCATCCATCACTACACTTGATCACATGATCATTGAGGACGTGTCATAACTTCATTCTGGCATAATGTGTTTGATTGGACCGATTAAATTTTTAGAGTATTTGGTTGATCACTGGAATATATATTATTTGTGGACATGGCTATGGCCACGTAGTGTCTTAGTTGACCTGATGAATGGCTGAGTTGTGCCCTTTGCCATTGCCATGGGTAGGCCTGTAAGTGGGCAAAAACTAAGCCGTGTAGTGTAGAAAGAACTTAATTGGCTTCCAACTGGTGCACTGATCTGCGATGCTTTGGAGGACCGGAGATACATTGTGGAACTGACTCTGCACCAAACTACTTGACCCTTGATTGAGCTTGGATTCTATCCGAAGGACTGGTAACTCCCCTAGCCTCGGGAAACCAAAAAACCGAGAAACATAGTCGTCTTTATAACTATGCTAGAAAGTGGCCCAAATGATTAGATTCTAGGGAGGAAGAGAAAATCCTAAATGGTTCCCCTGATGTCGGGTATCTCCTTGGGACAGACACTTTGTTGCTCCTCTGTACGCCCCTGAGGGCTGCTTTTATTGTTTGAGACGTCCAAACCTGCCTTTGGACCGTGAACAGACTGAAATGCTGGAAGGGAAGACCCTACTCATTCCGCCACCAGCCTGACCTGCGAAAAGCATGAGAAATTAAAGACTGTTGGTAGTCACTCTTAGGAGGGAGAAGGGGAAGGGACAACCTTTACCCTTTGGCCCTGCCATGTTAACCCACCACAAACGACACTGACAACCAAGTCATATTCATAACCTTTATTTAAACCTTTTGTTGGGTGGTAGTCGGCCACAGCTAAATCTTAAAACCGTGAAACATCACTGAGCCCCTGCGATCTGCCGGCCGCTGTACTCCCAGCGGGCAGTTACGCCAGTTTTCTCGCTCAGCATCCTATTCCTCTTTACCTGCCGCCAGCTGTGACTTAACAAGATGCCTTCCTTAACACAAGCCATCAGCCCAGAACTCACAAAGCCTCCAGAACCATAAAACCACCAAAGAACCTTCGTGCCTATATAACAGGGAGGGAGGGAGGGACACAGCGCTTCTGCCAAAGAGGGAGAGGGGAGGAGACACAGGCCTTATAAAGGGGCACATATGCAGCACGCCCCTTTCCTGCCTACAGGATGCACCCATTAACCCCCAAACGCCCAAAACCCGAACACAGGCTGATGGGGCCATACAACAGGATAAGGGGAAACCTTAGGAAGGGGAAGGGGACCCCCAGTCCCTGTACACCCTCCCTATATGGTCAGGTGTCCTCCATAATATCAACGTCTGCGCAATATGTATGTTTTTTTTATTATTATTATTATTATCATCCCTGAATGGAGCAGGGAAGCGGGAAACATTAGCGATTCGCCACAAAGCCTAAAATGTAACAGGCGGCAGACATTAGTGGTAGGAAACGTGAGCAAACGTAGCAATCCAGGGAAAAACAGAGACAGACCGAACCTGGGCAATCCAGGAAGGCAGAGACAGACCGAGCCTGGGCGATCCAGGGAGACAGACAGACCGAGCCTGGGCGATCCAGGGAGACAGATAGACCGAGCCTGGGTGATCCTGGGAGACAGACAGACCAAGCCTGGGCGATCCAGGGAGACAGAGACAGACCGAGGCTGGGCGATCCAGGGAGACAGAGACAGACCGACCCTGGGCGATCCACGGAGATTGAGGCAGACTGAGCCTGGGCGATCCAGGGAGACAGACCCAGCCTGGGCGATCCAGGGAGACAGAGACAGACCAAGCCTGGCCAATCCAGGGAGACAGAGACAGACCAAGCCTGGGCGATCCAGGGAGAGAGAGACAGACAGAGCCTGGGCGTGCCAGGGAGAAAGAGACAAACCGAGCATGGGCATGCCTGGAAGACACACAGACCGAGCCTGAGCGTGCCAGGGAGACAGAGACAGACCGAGCCTGGGCGTGCAAAGGAGACAGAGACAGACCGAGCCTGGCGTGTCAGGGAGACAGAGACAGACCGAGCCTGGGCGTGCCAAGGAGAAAGAGACACACTGAGCCTGGGCGATCCAGCGAGAGAGAGACAGACCAAGCCTGGGAGTGCCAGGGAGACAGACAGACCAAGCTTGGGCGTGCTAGGGAGACAGAGACAGACCGAGCCCGGGTATGCAAGGGAGACAGAGACAGACCGAGCCTGGGCATGTCAGGGGAACAGAGACAGACCGAGCCTGGGCTTGCCAAGAAGACATAGACAGACCGAACCTGGGCATTCCAGGGAGACAGAGACAGACCAAGCCTGGGCATGCCAGGGAGACAGAGACAGACCGAGCCTGAGCATGACAGGGAGACAGAGACAGACCGAGCCTGAGCGTGACAGGGAGACAGAGACAGACCGAGCCTGGGCATGCCAGGGAGACAGACCGAGCCTGAGCGTGACAGGGAGACAGAGACAGACCGAGCTTGGGCGTGCCAGGGAGACAGAGACAGACTGAGCCTGGGCGTGCAAGGGAGACAGAGACAGACCGAGCCTGGGCGTGCCAGGGAGACAGATACAGACCAAGCCTGGGCATGCCAGGGAGACAGACAGACCGAGCCTGGGCATGCCAGGGAGACAGAGACAGACCGAGCCTGAGCATGACAGGGAGACAGAGACAGACCGAGCCTGAGCTTGACAGGGAGACAGAGACAGACCGAGGCTGAGCTTGACAGGGAGACAGAGACAGACCGTGCCTGGGCATGCCAGGGAGACAGAGACAGACCGAGCCTAAGCGTGACAGGAAGACAGAGACAGACCGAGCCTGGGCGGCCAAGGAGACAGACCGAGCCTGGCGTTCCCAGGGGACAGAGACAGACCGAGCCTGGGCATGCCAGGGAGACAGAGACAGACCGAGCCTCGGCGTGACAGGGAAACAGAGACAGACCGAGCCTGTTCCCAGGAGACAAGTGTGAGGAAAAGCCAGCGAGAGAGAGAGACAGAGCCTGGCTGAGATATGCCGGCGGCCGGCCAGGATGACCACCGACGCCCCCCCAGGGGCAATAAGAGAAAGAATAGGACATGTTTTTTTAAATTTGAGTAGACCATAAAACAGTGGTACAAAGACAAAGTACGCTGGAGTATAACAAAGGCTGGGTGAGGCCGGTATACATGTCTATTCTGCAAAAGGGACGGACAAGTCCTGTGGAATCCATGCCTGGTTCATTTTAATGAATGTGATCTTATCCACATTGGCTGTGGACAGGCGGCTGCGCTTGTCTGTGATAATGCCCCCGGCCGTGATAACACGTTCAGACAATACACTGACTGCAGGGCAGACCAGCACCTCCAAGGAGTAAAGGGCAAGCTCAGGCCATGTGCCAAAGTTGGAGACCCAGAAGTTGAATGGGACAGACCCATCAGTCAGTACGTGTAGGCGTGTGCACACATACTGTTCCACCATGTTGCTGAAATGCTGCCTCCTGCTAAGACGTTCCATATCAGCTGGTGGTGCTGGTTCTTGTGGCGTGCTGACATAGCTTTTCCACATTTCGGCCATGCTAACCCTGCCTACTGAGGTGCTGGCGGAGCCCCAGCTGCATTGGTGACTTCTTCCCCCTCCTCTGCCTTCGCTTTGTGCTTCCACTGAGGCCCCGGTGTCAGTTGGGAATGCCATCAGCAGCGCATCTACCAGCATGCAGAATATATTTCCCAGTCAGGTATGCAGTGCAGGGGTAGTGTGAAAGAAAAAAGGGGTACAGATCACCCAACAATCTAAACACCGCTAAATTTACAGAATATATTTCCCAGTCATGTATGCAGTGAAGGGTAGTGTGAAAGAAAAAAGGGGTACAGATCACCCAACAATCTAAACACCGCTAAATTTACAGAATATATTTCCCAGTCATGTATGCAGTGAAGGGTAGTGTGAAAGAAAAAAGGGGTACAGATCACCCAACAATCTAATCACCGCCAAATTTACAGAATATATTTCCCAGTCAGGTATGCAGGGCAAGGGTAGTTTGAAAGAAAAAAGGGGTCATGGAGACATTCTGGAGATTTTACAGCATATAACTACAGCACCCAACAATCTAAACGCCGCCGAATTTACTGAATATATTTCCCCCAGTCAGGTATGCAGTGCAGCAGGAACAGACCCTCCAAGCCACTTGTGAATGACTGGTCTGATAACAGTGGAAATGTCCATCCACAATCTAAGAGCTGCATTTACTGATTAAATTTCACTCTGAGAAATGCAATGCAGGCCGCAAATGTACTTTATGGCAAAAAATAAGTAATTTTTTTTAACCACAATGTCACAGTTGTATTTACTGGTTATATTTCACTCTCAGAAATGCAGTGCAGGCCGCAAATCTACTTTATGGCAAAAAATAAGTGATTTTTTCAACCACAATGCCACAGTTGTATTTACTGGTTAAATTTCACTCTCAGAAATGCAGTGCAGGCCGCAAATGTACTTTATGGCAAAAAATAAGTGATTTTTTCAACCACAATGCCACAGTTGTATTTACTGGTTATATTTCACTCTCAGAAATGCAGTGCAGGCCGCAAATGTACTTTATGGCAAAAAGAAATTAATTTGTCCCCCCAAAATCTAACAGATGGATTTACTGAATTTATTACACTGTCACATATGCAGCACAGGGTTACTTTACAGAAAAGAAATGTGAATATGTCACCCCCTGGGTCCCTGAACTCACAGACGGATTACCTATATTATTTTCCCTTCCCCTGGCACATATGCAATACAGGTGCACTTAAAAAATGGGCATATGTCACCCACTGAACTACAAAACAGGATAAAATTATTGTCCCTGCACATATGTAGGTGCAAGGGCACTGCACTTGCACAAAATGGCTGCTGACCCCCACCTGACTAATAGATGGATTAAAACTTATTTTTCTGTGTCACTAGGCTCAGGGCAGGGTACAAAAATGTTGCATTGCACCCACAAAAACATCGCTGTAGATCGCAGACTCCAAGCTCTGAAATCAAATTCTTTCCTAATCTCTCCCTCACAGCAGCAGCATCCTATCCCTACACTGGTAAGAGCTGACGTGACGTGCGGCGCTACGTGACTCCAGCTTATATAGAGGCTGGTCACATGCTGCACATGCTGCACTGGCCAATCACAGTATTAGGCATGGCTGTGATGGCTTCTAAAGGCACACATCTTAAATGCTTGGTTGATTTCAACAAGCTTTATTAAACGGCCGAACAAAGAACTCGAACCCGAACTTTTATGGAAATGTTTGAGTTTGGGTCTGGGTACCAAAAACCCTAAAGTCCGGTACGAACCTGAACTTTACAGTTCGGGTTTGCTCAACACTACTCAGGACTTAGTTGTTAAGAAGACCTGCAAAATGTGTCTAGAAAAACAACCGTAATTTTTATCAATGGTTTGCAGTTCAGGGCTTTTTTGCTTCCCAATTCGCAAAACCATATTTTGACACCAATTTTGAGCACCCCATGACAAAAGAACTAAGAAACTATTTGTACTATTGAATGTATTTATAATTAGGTATGTAACTATGTGAAAGGTGCACCCTGTACATTTAGAAGAAAGACGAGTCCACCATCATCATAAACAGGGCAGTGATATCACGGAGCTCTCTACCATTGGAGATGTTGATGGTTGATTTACTAAACATATTCAAGAATGGACCAGATGCCTTTTTTGAAATATATATGAGATTATAGTTTATGGGTACTAGACTGTTTGGAATGTATTAATGATTTAGAAATTTATTATGATTCATTATTTTCATACTTGGAAACAGGAAGAAACATTTCCGCTCATATGAAGCAATGGGAAAATATCTTATATGTGTTTTTTAAAACAAATCTGGATAAACTACAGTATGAGGGATAATAGCCAGAGATGTAACTTGAAGTTCCTGGGCCCCAATGTAAATCTGTAACAGGCTCAGATTTATCGTGTGCTATTTATAATACCGGTAAGGGTTTGATTGCTACCTCATCACTCTTTAATGATAGCTACACCCCTATAATAGCTTGAACTTGACATACTTCTGCATTTTCTCAACATTATTAACTCTTTTACTACGTAAAATGGACAATTCTTTAAACTTCCAGTGAAAAGCCTGATGGGTTTCTATTTATTCCTAACAGTATGGAAGATAAATTTTCATCAGGCCTCAGATCAGAACCCCATTTCTCATCACACCTCAGATCAGACCCCAAAATCAGATCTCCAAGCTCCATCATACCTCAGATCAGACCTCGCAGCCTCCATAAGCCTCAGATCAGACCACCATCAGCCTCAGATCAGACCCCCATCAGCCTCAGATCAGACCCCCATCAGACCTTGCTTGCTCTGGATGGTGCTGCCACTCTGCAGATCCAGGACTTTTTCTGGCCTGAGCTGCACTGTGACCTGACGTCGCACAGAATCAGGTCATAGTGCGTGCGTACGTGCACTACATCCTGACACTGTAGGCAGTCAGTACCCAGGGCAGAGCGATGCTTGGAAGAAGACCAGGGAAGGTGAGTACAGCTGGCGCAGAGCTTCCCTCACCGCTCCCAGCGCTTTTTGCATACTAATGACTGCTTCCATAATAATTAG
Organism: Bufotes viridis; assembly: GCA_033119425.1. Lineage (NCBI taxonomy): Eukaryota > Metazoa > Chordata > Amphibia > Anura > Bufonidae > Bufotes > Bufotes viridis. Next base: position 341,500,634 of record CM065593.1, on the reverse strand, counting down.
CATTTGGACTATAAGACAAACTGGCATTTTCCCTCTCTTTTGTGGGAATAAAGTGTGTCTTGTACAGGGGCAGGCTGGCCATAGACCCTACAAGGATATTTCCCAGTGGGCCAATGCTCAAGGTAGCCACCAAAGCCCTCCTCATGGCTGTCGGCTGGGTACATAATCATCTGATGCTCTGAGCATTAATTAATGCTGGAAGCATTCATTACTTATGCACCTGGCCAACGGCCGGAGGTGTCCTCCTGAACGCAACTGTATCACCATCCTCAAGACAGTGATACAGTTTAATACTGTGGCAAGGGCAGTAATATTTTGTTCTCCACTGTGGTATTTGTGCAGCACCGTGATATTTGGTTCTAGGGGGCTTTATTTTGTACTGCACTCTGGTTCTGTTGCCTCTGACAACTTGTGTTGCCTCATCTTCTATTCATTTAGATCCGCCTACAACATGGGGCCACTTTTAAGTTTTTTTCCAGGGCCACTTTAAGTTCCCTATCCATCTCTAGTCTTATAGTCCTAAAAAAAATATGATATAATGCAGTTGAAAAGTTCCTGATCTGAAACGTAGGACTTTTTGCCTGATATAATTATCTGACTTGCACATTGGAGGAGCTTAAAGAGGACCTTTCAGCAAAAAAAAATTCATGAGATACTTATACCATCTTACTGGGCTGCTGCCGCTGATGTCCGCACACAGTTTTTTTTTCAACGCCCCCAGTTCGCCGCAGCGCTCCCGGTATCTTCTGTGCCTCTTATGCTAATGAGGCAACTTGGTTATAGTAGGAGGTTTCATTTAGTTATGGTGGGCGGTGTCTCTTCTCTCTGGCAGCGAGTGCATCCAATCGCAGCGCTCCTCTCTTAGCCAGGGCTCCCTGGCTAAGAGAGGAGCGCTGCGATTGGATGCACTCGCTGCCAGAGAGAAGAGACACCGCCCACCATAACTAAATGAAACCTCCTACTATAACCAAGTTGCCTCATTAGCATAAGAGGCACAGAAGATACCGGGAGCGCTGCTGGCGAACTGGGGGGACGTTTGAAAAAAAAAAACTGTGTGCGGACATCAGCGGCAGCAGCCCTGTAAGATGGTATAAGTATCTCATGAATTTTTTTTTGCTGAAAGGTCCTCTTTAATGACCACCGATGTGTAGTCAGGACCAGATTATGTTTAGTAGAGACACCACTGCAAAAAAATGGTGGAGGTCTCCATATTATCTCTGTGATCTTGAGCCCACCTGACCACCTTTTACAGCAAGCTATAAGAGAGTAAGGTGGGAATGGCCATATTTGCTCAAATCTGTGGTGGATGGGTGACCATAAATAAAAAGTGGAGAGAGTACCATTTTAAATTCCTGTCATTCAAGAAGTAATTAAACTATTTGTGACTTTATTGTAGACCCTGTGTACCTGAGTTAGCAGATTGCATTTTGTCAGTTTTTAGGAAGCAGTATTATTTTAATTGGTCCAAAATAGCATTGCTATCATAGACTTACATAGTACGAACCTGTGTTCATTATCTGCTGCACCAACTAAAATATCTGAGCACTGATAACTAGCCATAAACTGTCCAATACTCTTTATGATGACTTTAAAAACTCCTGTAGTCCGTTTAATTTTTATAGGCCAGTTGCATTTACAGATAGATTATTTAACCTGTCCTTACACATTTTGGACTATTACAGAATTCCTAATTAAAGAATTTGTTGGTTCCTTGTAATAAAATTCTTATTAGTATCATTAGCTTGAACTGGCTGAAGACAGTTAATTGACATTTACGTTGTGTGTTATTATCGAGCTTTTGCATTAACACTTTGTCTCTGTATTAATGTTCTGGGTGATTAACCAGCAGATTCCATTATCATTGTATTAAATTGGTCAGTCCTGCATAAATTATACAATGAAAATATTGACATACAAAATTTTATCACCTTAAAAGTACATCAAGTTCAAGATCACATTCGGAGAAGAGTTCTCATCTGGGAAACATGATATCACAGGCTCTATCATAATTATTAAGTAATATTTCAGGAAAAGAAAAACATGACTGATTTTCAAAACAGATTGATTTGTTAATTCATTTCTGGATGTCACCACTAGAGGGAGCTTAGGTGCTAATTGCATACTATTTATTCATGCAACTCAATAATAACAACACAGTGTTTGGTAAGCTCCCTTTAGTGGTGGCTGCTGGCACATTTTAAAATCTATTCTATGCTCATTTATTTCTCATGCTCCATTTTTTCTACCCTTAGCTTAAAATTTCATGCACTGCATAGACATATGGGGGCATTTATCAAACTGGTGTAAAGTAGAACTGGCTTAGTGGACCATAGAAACCAATCAGATTCCACCTTTCATTTTCCAAAAGAGCTGTCAAAAATGAAAGGTGGAATCGGATTGGTTGTTATGGGCAACTAAGCCAGTTCTACTTTATACCAGTTCGATAAATGCCCCCATATGTATAAACAGTACATGAAATTTGAAGCTAAGGGCAGAAAAAATGGAGCATGAGAAATAAATAAATAAATACATAAATGAGCATAGAATTTAGGGCATACAGATATGGTGTTAAAAAAGTATTTTTAGTGGTTTCCATAGGTAATTAGTATATGGATATGTTCTTGATGGTTCTGACTTCTAATGAAGTGAAATGTTACTAAGTTAGGACTAGATCTAAAAGGTGACATGACTATGGAGAGAAAAAAAACATAAAATGTGTTTGCTGGACCATGTGGCTGGAGCAGCGGGGGTTCCTAGCTGACCAGTACATAGTGTGTGATACAGTATGACAC